>OX451401.1:11646592-12246592 GCA_949629135.1 Eremobia ochroleuca | reverse complement strand
TCACCTGCATCCGGTTAGACTGGAAGCCGACCCCAACATGCTAATTATTATGAGGTAACAAACATAAAAAAAAAAAAAAAAAAAAAAAATACAGTCGAATTGATAACCTCCTCCTTTTTTTGAAGTCGGTTAAAAAAGGGAAAAGGCTAGGCAAATGATGATGATTTTCCAAATATTTCAATTTTTCAATTGACATAAGTTTTACAAGAAATTAATTTATGTACCTACCCGTGGAAGCACCCACAGGTCAAATGCTAATGATAAAATCCCACACCACAAATTATTTAACTTGAGAGATATTAAAACACAAATTCCCTCCTCCGCCGGTTCGCATGCCATACAAGTGTTCTCAATAACTTCAATGAGACTTTTTTTATTACAGACTTCAAATTAACTTCCCACGAACTAATATGAGATCAAAGAGCCCTCTCATTTCACATTAATTTCGTACCGACCAATGCAGCTAGTTTGAATGGGAAATGTTCTAATTTTATTACATTAAAATCATCGGGGATTCTCGATCAAAGGGCCTGTAATGATGTCAATTGCTACGAAATTGGTCTTAGAGCTGAAGCCGGATCACATCTCTGTAAAGAGAGCTCAATTACTTGAAGCCAAAGAAAAACGATAAATGTCACCACAAATTAAAGAATCGTTCGTCGCAAATAATCTTGCCTTTGAGAGTCGTGGCACAGAAATAGCCGTCGAACGTTTAGGGTGTACATACACTTTACAACAGCAATCAGTGGTTATGTGGAAAGATTCAGATAATGCATTTTACCTACTTGCATTTGCGATAGAGGACTTGCAATTGGCTTACACTGGCGATCGAGAGATTGTGACTTTGAAATCTACTAGTCTACCTGTTTAACTCACTATTGGGAAAAATTAAAAGTAATTCACATTGATTTTCGATTGGAGGGATTTCATTGTGAGTAATATGAGAGGTGCAGTGGTGGACCACTGGTAACGGCCGTGACTTGTAGGTCGTAGGTTCAAACCCAGACAGGTGCTTTACTTTATGTAAATTATTTCATCACCACTGTTTTGAAAACGGCAAAGGAAAACATCGTGGGGAAACCGGCATGTCTTAGAACCAAATATTCGAAGACATGTGACGTCTACCCACCCGCGTAGTAGATTATAGCCCACTCCAAAAGGCATTTATACAAATTAGGCTGAGAATCAGCACTTTTCGAACGTCAAAATTACATGAGACAGTCCCCAAAAACGCCCGCCGTTTACTACTTCCTAGTGCTTTGTCTGGGAAGAAGAACTCCCCACTTACGGTACTTGACTAATACTAACTCAGCCTCCTAACTATAATATTATAGACAAGGGCCAACATTGCAGGTAGCAGGGGTACATTTGGAAAAGCCATGTTTTCCCATGGCCAGCTATATGTAGCACTACTGACACTAGTGACAGCTGTCAGTAGTGTCAATCACTTCACATAAGGGTGAAGTCAGCTGTCAGTAGTGTCAATCACTTCAACTAAGGGTAAAGTGAGCTGTCAGTAGTGTCAATCACTTCACCTAAGGGTTAAGTGTGCTGTCAGTAGGGTCAATCACTTCACTTAAGTGTGAAGTGAGCTGTCAGTAGTGTCAGTCACTTCACCTAAGGGTTAAGTAAGCTGTCAGTAGGGTCAACCACTTCACCTAAGTGTGAAGTTAGCTGTTAGTAGTGTCATAAACTTCACCTAAGGGTGAAATGAGCTGTCTGTAGTGTCAATCACTACACCTAAGTTTCAAGTGAGCTGTCAGTAGTGTCAGTCACTTCACCTAAGGGTGAAGTGGGTGGTCAATCCCGTGAATCCCTAGCATCAAGTGGAATGATAGATCACATCAAACCAACTTCACCTATGTTTTTACGGTCAGATATTTAAAGAATATACCAGCAGTAGTGTTATTCTGTAAAATTCACTTCGAACCTCTCTCTGCATACGACTCGAAATAGAACTAATTTGTTTTAAATTGTTAATTGCCAGTGATTTACAGAACACCTCGAAACCCACTAATAATACACTAATACACTATCAGTCACAGTCTGAACCATTTTGAAGGATATTGCTAATCCATTGCTGGTTGTGTTCGAAAAATTTGTCTACTCAACAACGTATATAAGGCAATGAATGTCGTTAACCTGTCAAGATTGAAAACCATGGCTACTGTTGGTATGTTACGCAACTACCCCACCGTTCGGTTTTAGAAGTGATGTTCACCAAATATCTACAACACAGAATATAGATTCAAGTAAAGTGCTTATAAATATTGATAGAAAGTGTAGTTCCCCCCTAATAACTTTTTAAAGGAACTACTTACTTCATTGCTTAGTCAAAGAGAAACTACTTAGCTCATTTATTGGGACGACGGCCAGTTACTTAAAATAACTTATTTAATATTTATAACTAGCTGCGCCCCGCGGATTCGTCAGCATAAGTCCCAATCGCGTGGGAATATTTTTATTTGTATTTAGTATTATTTCAAAAAAATAACTAACTGTGGACAAATAATCAGCTGATCACTTAGTATGGGGATGGCCTGAAACACAGGTTTTTATTAACCTGGCTCGGGCAGGTCGCCACGAGTTATAATGTCAGTACCAACTCACCTTTCATAGATAATTATAACGTGTTAAATTAAACTAGTTTTTATATAAGTATTTAAGCCAATCTGTTAAGAACCTGGTACTACTAAGTATTTATAAGTTCGTAAATGTATTACTGTGCAAAAACCTAAATATACAACGTGTAACGTTAAATGCGCAAAACCTCAGACACCCCAACTGATTTTTAATTCAATTGACCTATTTCAGAGAGAAAATAAGTCATTAAAAAAGTTGTAAAGGTTTTATGTGCTGTTTTAGTTTTACTGGCCATTCTGATAGTTTCTTGCGTCTGCGACGACGCTTTATCGAGGGAGGAGTCGTCACCGGGCCGCTGCGCCGCGCTGACATTGGCTTGCTTGACCTATTAATAAATAGACACGGCAACGTTTTTAATGAAGATTTTTTGAAAAATGTGACCTGTATTAAAAAGTGGTTCAATTAATTCTGCTCGTTATTCTGATCAAACTATTTTCAGGTTTTGCGCATTTAACGTTACACGTTGTATATATATTTCTTTTTGATATGGGAGTAAAAAGTCCAATGTCCTTTTCTGGGTCTACCCATGTGCCAAATTTCATCTAAATCCGTCCAGCCGTTTTATTGTGAAAGCGTAACAAAAAAAAATATACAAAAAATCCAATTAATCAACTAGAAAGTGAAGCGCAGTTTGATTACTAAATAATTTTGTCAATTAATAATATGCTAATTTGTTGTATATAAATAATTTAGTTGATTTGTAGGAATACTTATGCAAATCAAACAAATTATTTGCATTTAAATTAGCATCCTGCCAATATTATAAACGCGAAAGTTTGTGAGGATGGATGGATGGATGTTTGTTACTCTTTCACACAACAACTACTGAACGGATTTTTATGAAACTTTACAGTAATATAAATTACACATCCGAATAACACAACACAGGTTAAGCTACGATTGTCGCGGTTGGTCCGTGGATGGGTGACCATCTTTACATACCGAGACAGCTCCGTGCCTCGGAAAGCACGTTAAGCTGTTGGTCTTGGCTGTCATTCGTGGATCTTTGACAGTCGTTACGGGTCGTCAGTAGCCCGAAAGTCTGACAACCAGTCTTACTAAGGGGTACGGTGGGGTATTACACAGTGATTTGATTGTGGAGGTCAGATAGGCAGTCGCTCCATGTAAAATACTGGTATTCAGCTGCATCCGGTCAGACTGGAAGCCGACCGCAACATAGTTGTAAAGGCTAGGCAGAGGCTAGTACTTAGATACTCAAGAATCAAGTTCTTCTAAGTGAACAGACAGCAGTGCTGCTAGGGAGTTTGTTGCGCCACTTCTTCATCGCATCTAAATCACTTGAAAGTGGTGAAGAGCGGGCGTTTTTCGGGACTCTCTAATGTAATGTTGACGTTCAATAATTGCTGTTTCTCAGTCTAGAACTTTAGGTTGTATAAATTACTTTTTGATTTTGATTTTACTACTATTCTACCCTGCCACTCGTACCACTGACTTTACAATACGAATAAAATAATAAATGCGTCCAAAATCTATCAGCTAATCAAAAGAGCCATGTCCACACATGTCCGTTAATCCTCATTGGTCTGTTTTATTTTGTTTCACAATGCAATTAATAAAAGGTTTCGCCGGCTCTGTCCCGGACGTTTTATGACGGCCACCTATGTCAACGACAAATAACGTTGTAGGTAATCATTTTATTTTCAATTTAAACCGGATTTCGTTTGGCTGCGGGTGGAAATTAGCTGTAAGTTGTTTTCAGTGTGTTTTTTGATGGCTTGTCTAGTGGTTTCGTGTTTTTCTCTGCTGTCAAGGGGCCTACTCGGTCTAGTAGTTTTTGAGTTTATTCGTTACAAACATACATACATACAAAGATACAAATCTTTCCTCTTTATAATATTAGTGTGGATGTATATAGCTTTTACTTTTTAGGTTGTACTATTTGAACCAAATAAATAAAACAAGACGAGCGCTAATCCCACCGGCAAACCGTTACGCAGTTTGGTGGGTTTATGAAAGTTTATAAAATGTTTGGACCATAATAAATGACTTATTATTATTATTACTCTCTAAGTTTGTCGCCGTAGTTACGGGCCCGTCTGAAAGTAGTTCGAAACTTCGGAGTAAAACCTACTATCTTTTTCCGTTAAATTGTAGTATGATTCATTCTAAGGTCGGGTCGCAAACTAATCTTATGTCCGTAGGTGATACGGAGTAGGAATCGTCCGTAACTACGGATGTAGAACACCAGCACCAGCGAGCATAGTAGTTCAAGCAGTGGTAAAAATATCACTGTGGGCTCATTTATTGCACCCTTCAATATTTGTCACCAACCTGATTGCTCTATGAATGAAAGTGCCCGCTAGGTATAATTCCCAGATATCGTCGCGGTACATGCAATAGGTCGAATGTGAATTAGGTACCACTTTACAGGAGAGACTAAAAACTGGTTATTTTATGTTGTGTTAGGTAAATAAGATTTGTGATGATGCATTTTGTGTTAAAATTGGGTATGAAATCATAACTTATTACAATAGTGGTTATTGACTTTACAGTTTTTGTGAAAAGTTGACATAGGACATATTGCGTCTATATCAAAAACCATTTTGATGACAAAGGTAAAATTGATATCAAAACAGAGACAAAAAAAGAACATGTTAATATTAAAGTTTTTATTTACTATGTAAAAATAAATTTATTTGTGAAGTAAAGTTTCATAAAATTGACGATAATCTTGTGGAATCAATTGTTTTAGTTCTTGCAAGTGCGTATATTTCGAAGTTTCAATTGGTATTGGTCCTGTGTACAGTTTGGGATGCTCTGGCAGTGATTCCAGACGCTTTGGTCGTACAGGTAAATCAGCCCATTCGTCTTGGAAGCACAGTTTGTAACGAATAATGCCATTAGGGGTATATTGAAAAGCAACCACATCGTTAACACAGGGATCGCCAACTTTGTTGCCAGGGCGAATACTTTTGTAGTATACTGGCTGAAATGTATAAAAATCATCACTACTACAGTAAATTGTTTCATAAGGACGCGGACGTTGTCTTGCAGCTTGAATTATTGGAATGTAGTCTGCTGGTGTATAGACTTCTTTTCGATTGCGCAATTTCTGCTCAATAGTAGAATGAATGGAGTCCACTTCCATGAAGGTGTGTCCAACTTCCAAATATTTTTGTTCTATTATTACGTTTGTTTTAATGCTCAATTCTAGCAATGCATTAGAAAGTTTAATATTTCGGTTCTGATATCCACATCCGTCACTCCAAATCGTAATTTTTTCGGGGTGTCTTTTTTGTATTGCCTTTTGTAAAAAGTCTGTATAAATTGATGCAAATACATCACTTTCAATCCCTGCCACAGCTTCGTGCCAAACATAGCATACAGCATCTTTAGTACTTAAGTTAAGGAAGGTCTCATTGTGGACTTTCAATTTAGTTTTGTAGTAATTTGCACTGGCATTTAGTCTTGGAGCCAATAGCACAGCCTGTAGATCTACAGTATAGGTTTCCGTATTAGGACAATTAATGGATTGTTCTTTGTCTCTTGTTTTCTCTTCTCTTGCTGATTGTTTCTTTTGCTCATGTTTCCGAAATATTTCTTCATCGCATGTTCCTGTCTTATACTGTGCACATGTATTACATTGATCCTTTTTCGGAATATAAAGATCTAAGTTCATAGCTTTCAAAGTATTGTAGAAGGTTTTCCAAGATGAAGCAATTTTGTTTTGTTTTTGGCACTCATCTTTATAAAAGCGGTACATCTCTCTTAAACTAGACCACAAGGGTTCAACGTAGAGTTTACTGGATGACGCTCGACAATAATGGCTTTCTACTTTGGGCAGTGTATTCAGGAATTCCTCTAGATTCGTAACAATGTTTGATCTCTGTCGTGGGGTCTGAGCTTGGTGTTCTTCGTTTTCTTGGCTTGTACTGGGTTGTTCTGACAGAATCCACGTGCGGAGAGTCTTCTCACCAATATTTAAAGTGTTGATAAACATATTTCGGCATACACGTTTCTTCACATCATCTCCATTTTCTTTTACAGTCAAGAAGAATGTAAATCCAGTGTTTTTTCTTGAAGTGGCAACATCAGTAGTCTTTCTTCTATACTTTGGACGTGCCTGTAATACACATCCAGTGACGTAAACCTTTTTAGCCTCCCAAGATGTCAGATTCCAAAAGTGCGAATGTATTGACATTCGATCATCCTCACTAATCGTATCGCATTTGAAATCTTGTCTTGGGCCTCCTTTAACTGTTGTCGGCTGTGGATGCCCATTACATCTTGGACCTAGGCATTTAGCTTGTTTAATTTTAGTTTGCTTGTATTTCCCACTTTCCTGTTTTTCAAATCCAAGATAAGACTTCCCCTCTAATCTTAACTTAGCATTTTTCAACCTCTTCCACTCATTCATGTTAACTTGACCCTTACGCTTTCTTGTTTTTGGTTGTTGATCTGGTATATTTTGGTCCGTATCCGATATCGATAGCGGCTGTTGTGTCGTTTCATCAGCCACCGAGCAATCTTGAGTTGAAATTTCAACCACTGATCCAACACAATCATCCGCTTGTACATCAGTGTCATACTCACTTTCGGGTGGGGCATACAATTCATCCGATCCTGAACTAAAATCAGTATCTAATTGATTTTGCGTGCCTTCATCGTGTCTTTCAATTTCTTCAGGATGGGTCTGTGTTGTGTACTCCATTATACCATGAAACTCATTGGGCGTAATCGCCCTAATCTCGGGCGTTAGTTCGGCTTCTGATGGATGTGTAAGCCATTGTTGCTCTCTCATACTATGCTGTTCTACGACGGGTTCTGTTGTCGCTGATTGTACGTGAGCGACTTTGTTCGTAGAGTCCCCTTGACTTAAGCTGGGTTGACTAACTGAGCTAGCTTGCTCTTCGCTGAATTCACCGGTACTAGTACTAATAGCTAGCTTCACCAAGCGGCTAATTCTAGCTCGTGACATTATAGGTAAGTTTTGTTTTCTGTTACTCCTGCAACAAATAACATAGTCACTTGTCAAATGCAATAGTTCCTATGTCAATTTTACCCTACATACTATGTTTATTGCAAAATCTCCTTTGTCAACAAAAGTATAAACAAGTGTAATTGTTTCATACAAAAAAAAAGGTTAATTAACGCCTATCTTGAGTAATTTAACCTTTGTAATAAATTGAAAAACATTTATAATCACAATCATTAAAGTATGAACTCGAAAAGAACAAAATTGTGAGGCTAGTTTTATGTTAGAAATTTACTTCTTTGTTATTATAAATATAACGTAATATTACTGTCTGTTAGATAAAATTATATAAAAAAAAGAGTTGATTACTTACAGAACAAATCAATAACGTTTAATTTCGTAAACTGACTTTTTAAACCACAAAACACGTCTCGCATCACGGGAATACAATGACATACGTCAATTTGCAGGAACCAAAACAAAGACGTCTGTCATTGGTCATATTGCAACTAGTTCAAATGCTCGCTTCTGATTGGTCGGTAGACATAGGAGTCTTTGCAAACGTTGCGGAAGCATGTTTTGGATACTTGCATGCCAAAAAGGAAAAATTGCATTTTTTTCACATTCGACCTATTGCATGTACCACGACGATATACTGTACTTATACGTTCATCCAGCTAATGTTGTAAAATGTATAAAAGTCGCTTGTCATAAAAATTATTTCATGATTTATTCAATCAATCAATCTTTATTTGTGAACATTAGTATAGATAAAAGGTCTTAAATATACATATTATTGCAGCCGAGCTCTTTGTTCTACCAATGAGATTGATGTACAAATTGTAATTTTTGTATTATATCATAAAAAAAAGAAATTCGAGATTATACAGTAATTAAAAATTAAGTTGTCAATTCAATTAAGTTTTATATGCATGTCAAAGGAAGATAATGGGGCCGTGTCTAAATAATAACAGCCGCACAGGTCGATCGATCAGGTTAAGCTACGCTTGCCGCGGTTGGTCTGTGGATGGGTGACCATCTTTACATACCGAGACCCCTCCGTGCCTCGGAAAGCACGTTAAGCCGTTGGTCTCGGCTGTCATTCGTAGATCTTTGACAGTTGTTACGGGTAGTCAGAAGCCCGAAAGTCTGACAACCAGTTTTACCTAGGGGTATCGTATCACCCAGTAACTGGGTTGTGGAGGTCAGTTAGGCAGTCGCTCCATGTAAAATACTGGTATTCAGCTGCATCCGGTTAGACTGGAAGCCGACCCCAACATAGTTGGGAAATGGCTAGGCAGATGATGATGCATGTCAAAGGAAGATAATATTATAGGATTTGTAGGTATCATAATTAGTCATAAAAAAAAAAAAATCTTCAATTGAATAATACGTCTTATCAATTAGAAACCAAACCAAATTACTTTTTTTGTGGACATTTTCTTCACTTCTTTTACATTTTGGTAATTTATTATATTATTCTTGTTCACAGGTCTTTTTGGCTTCGTATTACAAGTCTACTGCAGCAATCAGTATGATAAGTGAGTTAACCATATTTTTACTAGCCTCTTTAACTTCACTAGTTCATTTTCAGGATCATTAACACAACAGCACAAATACAATCAGCACATAACGTTCCCACTGCTGGGACACAGACCTCCTCTCCGTGAGGGGGAATGGGCCGTAATCCACCACTCGGCTCCAGTGCGGGTTGGTAGATGTCACATGTCTTCGAATTTTTGGTTCTAAGACATGCCGGTTTCCTCACGATGTTTTCCTCCATCGTTTTGAGACCAGTGGTGATAAAATAATTTAATTTACACAAAGTAAAACGTTTGTCTGGGTTCGAACCTACGACCTAGAGCTCGTAAGCCGCGGCCGTTACCACTGTGCCACCACTGCTCCCATTATGTATCTATTTTTTAAGTGACGGTACGTTACTGGACAATATCAATCAATAAAAAATCAGCTGTTCCAGCTGATTTTTTTTCGCGAAATCAGGTTTGGTCCCACAGTAAAAGTTGTTCATAATGATGAGTACAATGACCCCGTTAGAGGACCTCGTTTAAGTTACACCTTGTATATTCATTTTTTTTTTTTATTCATATTTTTTTTGTGACCTCATCAATATACAGCGTGTAACGGAAGGGGGGTATCAACCCTGAAGGAGGTGAATGTGCTCATGAAACTCAACAACTTTCCCCAAAGAACATAGGTCAAAATATGAAAAAAAAATTTGGCCCTCCCATAGTAAATCAATCAGCTGGTAGTCAGTTTTGTAAGGGAGGGCCAATTTTTTTTTTTTCATATTTCGACCTATGTTCTTTGGGGAAAGTTGTTGAGTTTCATGAGCACATTCACCTCCTTCAGGGTTGATACCCCCTTTTCCGTTACACGCTGTATAATCACAAATCAATCAATCTGCCTAGCCTTTTCCAAACTACGTTGAGGTCAACCTCCTGAGTAACCCCCTAAGCGATACCCCTGGGTAAGACCAATTTTATGTGACCTCATATTTAGCAAAATTAAAATTCTAACTGGCATTTTTTTTATTTTGCAGCCACACACTCATACGCCTGCAACCAACGTTACCTGATCATTTGAACGCGGTCGCTCAATTTCAAGACCCGTCAGGAGAGATATCAGTCTTGAAGGAGAGTAGAGGGGTCAATGACACCTTGGATATCTTAGTGCCTCTAAATAAGTTGAAGTTTGTGCACGACTACGCAAACTCCAATGGACTGACTGTAGAAGAAAAAGAAAGGAATTATGGCAGGTAAAAATATAGTATTTTTAGGCAGCTGGATTTCCAAACAAAATTTTATCGACACTAGAGCTAGACAAAGTGACATTACAAGCTAAGCGATAATGATGATAGAAAAGTCAAAAGGCGATTTGGTGAATCTGATCTGAAGCCCAATAGCGTTTAATTACATACCAATTGAAAGATTCAAACTTGAAATCGCGAAAAAAATCAGCTGTTTGCTACATTTCATCATTGACGAGTTATGCGAACATAAATGTAGGTAACAGCTGATTTTATTACGATTTCAGGTTTTGTCGCATAGTAAAAGTTGTTCATAATGATGAGTACAATGACCCCTTATGAGGCTGTACGTTATTTCAGTTACACCTTTTATATATCACTTATGGCTATTGGGCGCCAAAAATTCCTTAACTATGGGGCCCAAGTTGTCACCTATTTAGGTAATTACCTCCAAACTGACTAATAATTGGCAAAAATAGCAGAGGTTATACTTGAAAAGATCTTTCCATTGGTACCTATATATCTTATGGCTATTCGGATTCAGGGCAGAAACCCATAGTTCGGTGGTACCCATTCTTCCTTATTGGATTGACATAAACCACCGAAAAACAAAAAGAAAAGAAAGAAAGTGGCAATTGTTTCTCAAAGCGATTCGTATTGCCACTTATCTAGGCCCTCAGCTCTCTATATGACACTAGGTAGGTTTTATGAAATGAAGCGTGACACTTCACTTCTATTATAGGTACCTACTGCGTTAAACAAATGACTGTGTCAACATAAATTATCTCAAAGAGTACCTAATTAACTCAAAATTCTAATTAATACAGTCAAGTTTAATTCGGTCAAGTTACAATCACTCATCGGGGGTTAGTTTTAAATTATTTTAAGGGCTAATTTTTCAATCGAGATATAATTTTTATTCGTGGTATAAAATTGACGTTGGACAGTTTTTGTATGGAAGAACTGTCAAAAATTCAAAGTTATATTGGGTGACTGGTAATTAGTGACCGATACTTAAACACATGATTCTACTCATGACAACAAACAACTTTTACTATCGGACCAAATCCGAAATCGCGAAAAAAAAATCAGCTGTTCCCTACATTTAGCTTCGTACGAGTCGTCAAAATGTAGGGAACAGCTGATTTTTTTTTCGCGATTTCAGGTTTGGTCCCATAGTAAAAGTTGTTTGTTGTCATGAGTAGAATCATGTGTTTAAGTATCGGTCACTAATTAACAGTCACCCTATATAAAGTCTCATTAAGCGGGCTTATTGCCATCAATGCACAAATCCTGACTCCGGGCTGCTACAGAGAAATTCCTGATGGAAAAACCCAATCACATTTTGCCCGACCTGGGAATCGAATCCAGGACCTCGTGCACAAGCGCTACTGCTGGCGCTTGTGACCCTAGTGGTCACCTACGATGCAGTCTAGAATATATCTACCTATGAATTTGCATTTTAATGGGAAAATATATCTTTTTTTTGTATTTAAAATACCTTCTTCTATTTTGGTTCTGAAAAAACGTCTAAAAATGCAGTAGCATATGCAATGTGCATACAAAGACATGCAAAAATAAGCAATTTCCACCAGAAACTCTTCTTTATTTAATTACCTGTCTTTATTTCAGCGCTTTATGTCATTGTGCTTGTGCAATTGTTTGAAATAAATGAGTTATAACGATTTCTGTCTATTTCTCATTTAGGACCCTGGCTGATATGCCTGATCGTCTTCCCAGAAGAAGGGTTCTTCGCAGTTTTCAGTTATACGAGTATAACTCATACGGAGAGGTGAGTAAATTAAATTACAATAAGTAATACTTAACGTGCTTCTGCAGTTTTGATCGTTTACTGTACCTATGCTAAAAATATCCATACATGATTTATAAGTTAAGACTTGTCAATTTGTGAAAATGCCTTGTACCAAAAGATTATTCATGGTAAAATAGGTCCTAAAATTGATAGTCGAACTTCTAACCCAATTGACCTACTCATGAATAGTTTCTATGTTTTCGAATGAAATATATCAATACAAGGAAAAGTTGTTAGAAAACCTGTGATATCTTCGCAAAGACAATTCAACGTAAATCAATAAATAATCAATAAATAATTAAACATCCAACAAGAACACAAACAACATTTATACTCTGTAAAGTACATAAAACCCTTCAACTTGAAATTTCATTTTCTAGAGAGAGCCCTAAAACAACTGTTCCTTCCTAGATTTTAGGGTTCATGGAAGAAGCCGCACGAAGGCACCCGAATTTGGTGCAACTCCAGGAACTCGGCAAGAGCTTCGAGGGGCGAAGGATGAAGCTTGCCAAGATATCGGCACAACCCGATGCTGGCAACCCCATCATATTTGTTGATGCAGGTAGGTTGTTCATTCTAGACCACATAGTCTTAACGCTGCCCAAAATTTGAGTATGCACACATACTCAGCGACAAGCGTCAATAGCAGCGGCAGCTGCAGCTGTTGACGCGTGTTGCGTTGCTCGTGTGTATGCACATTAACTCAATTTTTGGGCAGCGTTAAGACTGTGTGGCACTTAGTCTACAAAATATGAAGACCAAGAGTATTTGACTTATTCAACCTTATTACAAAACAAGGTTTATCTTTAGACAAAAGTTTACAATCGGGCCATTTTTGAATTTCTAATTCTATTTTGACAAAGATAAAGTTATGGATTCTGTATTAAGAGCTTTAGCATGCTCTGAATAAAGTTCAAAATACGAGAACTGGCTCGAAGATTTGCGCTTGTACTAAAATTAGAACTCGTACAAAATAAGATTATGTTTTCTTAGGTATCCACAGCAGAGAATGGGTGGCACCAGCGATGGCTGTGTACCTCTTCAACCGCCTGATCAGTGATCCTGAAGCCATCCAGATAGGAGGAATTCTGGATGGGATAGACTGGTACATACTGCCCGTCGTCAACCCAGACGGCTATGAATACAGCAGATCTGGAGCCAGCGTAAGTATTTCAGTTTTTTTATAACTTAATCAATTACTTTGGTAGCTTCAGCTTCAGCACAATATGTGAACATTAATAAAAAGTAGAAAAAATAAAAGAGCTAAACACGTTAAGTCCATCACAGCAGATTTGTATTCTTCGAGGTTAAAAAATACATTTCAGTTAAGCGCTAGCCGACGCTCAAGCGCCCGTAATCATGAGTTATATTTCAATAAATTTGCTTCAGAAACGTTTGTGGAGAAAGACGAGGTCAAGAACCGCAAAGAGCCGTTGTTATGGTGTCGACGGCAACCGCAACTATGGCTTCAAGTGGGCGGTGAGCGGAGTTTCCAACGATCCTTGCCACGCGGAGACCTTCGCTGGCCCTAAAGCGTTCTCAGAGCCCGAGACCCGGATGGTCAGTAACGTCATGATGGAAAATAACAAGCGGATAAAGTTATACGTATCTTTGCATGCGTACGGACAGTATTTAGTATACCCTTGGGGATACACAGGTGATTTCCTTCCAAAACAATGGAAGAAACTGGATGACATGGCGAGAGCTGTATCGTCCGCCGTCAAGCGAGCTGGAGGAAAGCCTTTCAAAGTGCTGAGCGCCGGCAAGTGGTACCCGGCAGCCGGCGGCAGTGATGACTTCGCATTCGGAGCTGCAGGGATCCCTTACTCTTATACGATGGAGCTGACTGATGGATACGAGTTCACATTCCCGGAAAGCCTTCTGCGTAAAGTTTTACCACAGTATTATGAAGGCTTCAAAGAATTTGGTTCACGGATCAGGAAAGAATTTGGTCAACGAAGACATAAGGCGATCTCTGCTGAAGACTGATATCATGACTGAGTCTACTGTTGTAAATAAGAATTAATTTGTTGTAAAACGAATTTGTTTTATTGATTTTCCAATAGTTTATTGCTATTGCAATATTTTCCAATATTTCTGATAAAAATGTTAACATGTGAGGTTTTGTATATATTTTAAAAATTGAAAAAGAAATGAATTTAGTTTTATTTTGCTTAGTAACGTTGTTTTTTGGTGCGTTCGTTTTTATTTACTAAATCAATTGTTGGCTTTTTACTTTAATGTATTATTTACTTACGATATGCTATTTAAATTTTAGTGAATGTCCATGAGAACAATGCTACACAATGTGGGTATGTAACATAGTCTACTTAGTTAAATCTGGAATAATTGGTACTTGTGCTTAAAAAAAGTTCTTGTATTACTTTAATTTATTAATTAGTCATTAAAACTGTATGCACAACTAAAAAAAAAAACTGTATAAAGCCGGTCTTAATACCTGAGGCATTTTCTACCAGACAACCTTAAGCCCATCACAGACGTAGCTATAATAATTATATAATTATATTAGCAGACTGAAAGTATCTTCATATACAGGGTGGCAGTGGATCAAAAAAAAAGAACTGTTTCTATGAAACAGCAGATTTTTTTTTGAGTGTAGTACCTACGCGGCCAATATGTGTCCCAACCGCCCTGTACTTTAATTTAATATATTTTTGGTTTAACACGTTCACTGTCCATGACCCACGTGTGGGTCATTTTAGGTTGGAACAAGACATCCGTGACATACATGTGGGTCACTCTGAAAATGGGGGTTAAAGGGTTCCCCCCCTACTTTTATGGCCTTTATGGATCTGAAGTGGTATACAGGCAATTACCTCAGTACGTAGGAACGAAAAATTAAATTGGACGTGAGAGCCAATTTCAAAATTTTGGCTGGACATTGAACGTGTTATGTTTGTGTGCAGTTGCAAGAGCCTACGGCCTTGCTATGAAAAAATGTTGACGACTTTACTGGACAGAGATGAGGCTGCATGCATAGAAGACGCTGCTATCGGCGCCAGCACTGTAAGGAAAACAGTATTTCTCCTCACTTTAAAATTTTTGACACTTAGATTGACATTGCGATGAGGGGCCTGTAGCTAAATAATGACAGCCGCACAGATCGGTCGATCAGGTTAAGCTACGCTTGCCGCGGTTGGTCTGTGGATGGGTGACCATCTTTACATACCGATACCCCTCCGTGCCTCGGAAAGCACATTAAGCCGTTAGTCCAGGCTGTCATTCGTAGATCTTTGACAGTCGTTACAGGTAGTCAGAAGCCCGAAAGTCTGACAACCAGTCTTACCAAGGGGTATCGTATTACCCAGTAACTGGGTTGTGGAGGTCAGATAGGCAGTCGCTCCATGCAAAATACTGGTATTCAGCTGCATCCGGTTAGACTGGAAGCCGACCCCAACAAAGTTGGGAAAAGGCTAGGTAGATGATGATGAGATTGACATTGCGATCCATTGTTGGGTGAAGCTTGCCAGTAACCAATCCATGGATTGAGTTTGCCAATTGTAATCTTTGAGAATCACAGAATAAATATCGGAAATTATTATTATTTAGCACTAAATTTTACATTAGCTGAGATGGCCCAGTAGAAATGTCCGCGACACACGAGTTGTAGATCGTTTACTTTGTGTAAATTATGTCATCACTACTGGTCTTAAAACGGTGAAGGAAAACATTGGCCAAAAACCGACATGTCCTAGAACCAAAAATTCGATGACATGCTACATCTACCAACCCGCACTGGGCCTGCGTGGTGGATTACGGCCCACTACCTAACACCAAGAGGAGCCCTGTGTCCAGGCAATGGAAAGCTTACATATTATGATTATGGTGCTGATTACAGTAAACTCGTGTCAAAACCCTTTACTGTATGTGCATGCTGATAAGACATCGTTCTAACTCGTAAAATTCAGAATCAAGATTTAGTTTGAGATACATTACCTATTAATTACGGGTGTTTTTTGATAAATAAATACTCTACGAATAACGTGACCCATACAATTATAAAGTCCTCCAGACCGTATTTCGGCCACGGCGGCCAATCTCCACGGAGACTAGCCTTCGGCGCGGGAGATGTTATAGAGCACAAGTGTGCGCGCAGACACAGGTGCACTCCCTTTTCCCTCACTCTCACAGTCCGATGGGCGGCAATCCGACACGACCGGAGAGAGATCAGGCGCAGGACCAACTGCTTAACGTGCTTTCTGAAGCACGGGGGTATCACACCACCGACTTCCTAACTCCGGGCTGATAAGTAACTAAGAAATTTCTAATGGAAAAATTTAATAACACTGCCCGACCCGGGAATTGAACCCAGAACCCTACGCTCAGCAGTCGCGCTTGCGACCAGGAGACTATATTCAACACAACATCACACATCAGGTTTGGTTTTTTTCTTGAACTATGTGAAAACCGTGAGTTTTCAAATCATTCACAAAATGCTTCAAATTGCAAAAAAAAAAGAAAAATATCGAAATCTCATAACGTCACTCCACCGTATTTGTTTACCACAGATAAGTAAAGTAAAACACGCTTTTTAATTAAATATCCGATGATTTTACTTGTGATTAATTTACTGACCATGTACAAATGCCAGCACATCCACTACACACAAATCTGTCAAATTTCATTAATAGATTTTCAACTTTATTGCTATTAGCATTAGGTTCAAGGTTGATTGGGAAAATTGTACAGTTTTGGGTAGCTTGATGTGCTGGCGTCTGTACTACATCTTACACCTGTACCTACATTCGTAGCAAATAAAGTTCTGATTGTGATTCTGACAATAATTATGTTTACAGGTGACAATATTCCTGAAGGCCCTGAAAGAGTACTGTGGTAATGTAATAAATCTAGGAAGCGATCACATGACGTATGAGGGCAGACAACTGTATGAGGTGATGTACCCAGTCAACTGTTTTCCCAACTGGGTTAGATTCGGCTTCCAGTTTAACCGGATGCAGCTGAATATCAGTATTTTACATGGAGCGACTGCCTATCTGACCTCCACAACTCAGTTAGTGGGTAATACGATACCCTTCGGTAAGACTGGTTGTCGGACTTTTAGGCTTCTGACTACCGACTGTCAAAGATCCACTAAGGACAGGCGGTACCAACGGCTTAACGTGCTTTCCGAGGCACGGAGGGGTCTTGGTATGTGAAGATGGTCACCCATCCACGGACCAACCGCGCAAACGTAGCTTAACCTGATCAATCGACCCATGCGGCTGTTATTCCTTAGCCACAAGCCCCACCTTAACGTTTATGTTACTAGGTTACCATAAATTATAATGGTATTATAAATACCAGCTTGTAACCGTCCCACTGCAGCGGCCTCTTCTCATAGAGAATAGGCACGAGCATTTGTGGTTACTGTTGTCTCTGTAGTCACTCCCTTTCTAGCCATACCATCTTTCATACAATCCATCCACTGTATCTGGTCTTCCTTAGGCCCTTTGTACAGACGCCAGCACATCAAGCTACTACAATCTGTCAGATTTCTTTAATAGATTTTCAACTTTATCGCTAAAGCATAAGGTCCAAAGTTGATTAGGAAAATCTGACAGTTTCGGGTAGCTTGATGTGCTGGCGTCTGTACACACACGTTTGTCTTGCCGTGAAAAACTACGGGTTGTACGCCGAGTGTAGGCACGGTCGTCAATGTAGTATGGATCACCATGGAAGCATGTTGGCAAACAAGTTTTTTCTACAGCGCGTTTTATTCGCCGTACCGTAAAAAAAACCGTGCCGTGTACAAAGGGCCTCATATCCACATTCATACTCAAAAATATCCTCACGACATGTTCCCTATTGACTTGACATCAATAGGTAGTTTTGAGCGGATATCACCATCACATTTCAACCGACAAACCGCCGACCGAGGAGCAACCACCAAAGCCGGTCATCATCATAGAGGCAGGCCAGCAGGGCGGCACGGAGCCTGTGGGGCTGGCCCTGTTCCTGGTGGAACAGCTGGTTGCCTGCGAGGAGTATGACAACATGCTGCGCCGCGCCACGTGGGTGGTGCTGCCCTGCACCAACCCCGATGGACAGGAGTATTCCAGATATGTAAGTTGCTCTAATATTCTTTAGTTTTCAACGATTTGATTTCATTATCTACAGTGGCCTCCAAAAGTTAGTTGACATTTTTCCAGTTAAGCTTTAATAATAATATATTTATTCAAAAATTATAAGGCATGAAAATTAGTACAGTTTTGCTTAAATAAAAATTATATTGCTAAGACTTACGTGCCTGAACTAGGCAATCGTTGTGTTCAGGCGAGAAGAGGTAAACTAGTCTTTTAAAATTAATAAATAAACAAATGTTACAAACAAACAAATAATTATATGTTGAGTAGTTTACATTAGGATTTAAAATTTAAAAAAATAATCAGATACGCCTAAGGGATTACTTGAATATTTTTTATTATAATTCAAAAGTTCAATTAGTCAATAATAACGTTATATCAGTTCAGATATTTGGATCACTAGATCATTGATCATTTGGATAACGTGCTCTATCAAAGCAGAAGTGGAAAATTTTCAACTAGCTTTTCGAGGCCAGTGTACACATTGTTCGATATTATTACGCTAAGAAAGCCAGATTACCCTATGCCATTACCCGACACGTTTTAATTAAGTACACAGATACTTATAATTAAATACGGTGAAGGAAAACATCATGAGGAAACCGGCATGTCCTAGAACCAAAAATTCGAAAATATGTGACCTCTATCAACCCGCATTGGGCCCGTGTGGTGGATTACTGCCCGCTCCCTCTCATGGAGAGGAGGCCTGAGTCCCAGCAGTGGGAAGATTATAACCTGATAATGCTACGCTCATAATGAATTACATTTAATTTCTGTACGCAGAGTCAAGTCGCATGGAAAAAAAATCTAAGACCCTCAGAAGACCAGTTAAGTTACGGTGTAGATTTGACACGAAACTTTGACCCTCAATGGGGTGCATGCGAAAAGATCGATTCCGAATTCTCCCCAATCTACCCTGGCCCCAAAGCAGGTTCGGAAAATGAGACGATTTTCATCAAGAGCGTTATCGAGAAGCATAAAAAAGATGCGAAAGTGTATCTTTCTATAAAACGTGACGGCCATTCCATTCATTATCCATATGGATACATGAAGGATAACAACCGTAATACGACGCTGCTGCACCAAGTGGCGGGTGAGGTGGCCACGCGAGTCAACCAGAGAACTGGAGGAGTGCACGTGTTCGAGAACATGAGCGTGTATGACGCGGAGGGGCAGCAGCACTGCGGGCACAGCGTTGACTTCGCGTACGACAACGGCATCCCTCTGTCCTACGAGATGCGAGTGTTCCTCGGGTCAGACCGCAAAATAATGTCCAAGTTCCAACAAATGCCGAAAGGTTATGAAACTTCTCTGAGAAACGGATATTTTAGCGGCATCAGAGAAATTTTCAACGTCCTCACTAACGAGAAGAAATACGGCAAGATTTAATATTAAACCTTTTTTAATAAAACTTTGGGTCGCTTTTTAATCGCTCCTACGAGCGAATTACCTATATGTACGCGGGGCGTACATTAGAAGTATATAAGACGGAGAAACGCAATCGGCCCCAAGATATCACTATTCAGATTTCCTCAAATTATGTGCTCCAAATCGAGCATAAAAAATCTTCAACTAGGTCAAAATTATGTACTGGGATCGGCATCTATTACGATAAAATATTTATTTAGTACATAATGGTGTATCTACGTTGGAGGAGTCACTTTTCCACTTTTCGGTAGGATGTCGGTCATGCGCGATGGAGCGCCTGAAACGCGCCTGCGCTAGGGGTGGGGCCCGTGGCCGTACAGCCCGCTACCACTCTGTAGTCAGCCGCGGCGGCGGCACCGCGCTTTGCTCTGGTATCTCTCCCAGTGCCCTGTCCTCCTAGTACCTCTCTCGACTCTAACTCGAACTTACTCTGCCGCCGCTCGCGCTCAATTCAAAACATTTTTATTAATTCGTTTCTTTTGACATTCCTTATTTGATTTCTAGTTGACGATTAATTTGTAGTGTTTATAGATTTATGAATTGTTTTTTTTTTTAATAATTTCAAAAAACTTTAAGAGACATTAAATTAAAAATCCATTCGATTGTTTTTTTGTAGTTCATTAATTTTGTGTTTTAAATGAAAAATAAAACGGGGTCATCGGGTTCTTCTCGTCGAAGGTAAGTAAAATGTAGTATAGAATTTTCAGATGCAGCTGGGAGTTGGAGACTGAAATAAAAGTAGTAGCAAAGTAAGAGGAATAGCGCTGTTTCGAATGGGGCGGAAGGCGGTCCCGTCGGCAACAGGTTGCGGCGGGCGTCGGGCGCGGAACGGAGCCTTGTGCCGCTTGCTGAGCTCCGCAATTCTATTAACTGTTAATAAACACCCCAGATAGCAGCCTTTAGCGCTAATTACCAACGAGGGACTTAAAATATTAAATTTCTCGCCATTCTCGGCGAAAATTCCGCTAAAATATGACTTTTCTGCTATATGAACCGGGGAAAATAAATTGCACGGTCTGTGTCGTCTTCTTGGCGTATTTTCTATTAAATAGGGGTTATTATAACGGAAAATAACAGGGAACTGTTTGAAAAACTTTAGAACGCATTTTAATGTGTTTCAAGTCAAAGGGGACATGTGATTCAGATGTATCTTTGTTCAAATATTGCATCGTTTATTTTTATGAAGTTTTTACGAGTTAAAATGACGGAAACGGTCTTCCTAAGACTTCAATCAAGAGAAAACATTATAATATGCGTATTTGGTCTTCATTAGACAAATTCTAATGGTTTAAAAGGGAAAAATACTTCATTCGTTTTTAAATTTTCGTTTTTATAGGCTTTTCACAGAAAAAGATGCTATATCGGTGTCTACAAAAATTCTGTGAGTACAAAAATAAGTACTTACTGAATTTATGAGCAAAAATAATTCAAACTAAATAAAAGTCAACTTTATCGAACTCTGGAAATTGTTCACGAATTTTATCGCGTTTATTCTAATAGTTTAGACGTGACTCGTAAAAACACACGATTTTCAAACGAAACATCGGCAGAAAAAACTTTTAGAATATTATAATTTCACGTTGTAAAACAGTCGAATCCAAATTCCTTGTAAAAACTCAAAAATATACTACGAGTAGTCTTTAAAATTTGCGTTTTGAAGTTTTAAATTACTTTTACGTTTTATTCGTGTTTTTCTAAGTTGGTTTTGCTTGAATCTGGAATTAAATATTAAACAAAAAACTACTAAGTTCGGTACGTTTAAAACGGTGGATGGTAATATTTGTAAGTTAGGTATTTCTACAATACTGCGTTAATTTTCACAAAGAACTGGGTCTTTAGATAGATTTACGATCTTTAAAATAAATAAAAGTAAACGGATCTTTTCCGAAATACTTTTAAAGTCGGGTATTTTGAGTCTTGTAATTAGTTAGTTTTGGCATAATAATTTCAACGTCATGCGAAAATTCGGGTTCTCGTCAAGCATAGTTTAACCAGATTTTTAACAATGAAGCTGATAATTTCAACTTAAGAGTTGTTCATTTTACTGAGTTGATACCTAAGTAAATCTGTCGTAAGTCCTCAATAGTGCTTATATTAAACTTTTCTACACGGTATCATAAAGGAATCAACTTGTTACTCTTAAATAATCGAAAGGTTATCAAAATTAGGACTTAAAAAAAAAAATGTAATTCTGGAACAACTAGAAAAGGGGACGTCTTTACCCCGCAGCTGCATAAGTGGAAAAAACAATATATGGGTCAGCTCGAAGTTTCATATACAGGGTTATAGCAATTACGTCCATTTATCAGATAGAGGAAGGTATAACGGGACAAACACAGGGGACACTAGTTACTTTCATAACTAAAGTTTGGAGTGTTGATAAGAACTGTGCTGTGTATCGATCGTTCTCATTAAGCAGTCGAGTCGCGTATCGTCGCGATAAGAGCACCAAGTGTACGATGCGGGTGCTTTGCGCAAAACGTTACACTCACCCACATGCTGACATTACGTGCATTGTATGTACGTTTTAGGTAGTTTTAGTTACAATTTTGAGATTATTTTGCGAAGAAATTCATAATTTCGAACTTTTATTGAAAAATGAGACGGTTTTGGCGTTTACAGATAGTTTTATAAAATTCTAGGCTTCTTCAGTTCTCGTTTCGGCAAGAACTAAGTAAAGTAGGTAAATTAGAACAGCCGGTCGATTCTGTAACAATCTCACGGCGAAATCATAAGTGAAGTGAGAACTCAATAGTGTCAATACCTACTATTACGGAATGACAGAGCCAGTGGTGTAGCGTGCCTTGGAGGGGCCCTGTATCAAAATTAGTTGGGGGGCCCAAATGAAGGGTAAAGATTTCTCACAAAAGAAACAAAAATGCTTGCATTAAATTAAAATAAATATTTATTGATTATAAGTTATCGCTTCCTCCTAGAAATTGTCATTTAGAATTTTGTCATTTCTGAAGTGCAAACTCTATAGGCACGTATGACAGTTTTTTTATGTTTTTTTTCCCGGGAAGCACGAGATTAAGTGACTAACATTTTACTAATTTTTGCTTACACGCGTTAGGGGCCCCTGTAGCCCGGGGGCCCCGTATCATTGATACGGCTGATACGGCGGTAGCTACGCCCCTGGACAGAGCTCACTTCCCGCTCACTTCACCTAAGTTCTCACGGTGAGATTTTTACAGAATCGCACGGCAGTTCAAGCCGTGGTGAAATAAAATTAGCCAGTTAGTAAAATGGCAGTAGGCTGACTGCCCAGGATGTGGATTTACAGACGCCAGCACATCAAGCTACTACAATCTGTCAGATTTCTTTAATCGATTTTCAACTTTAGCGCTAAAGCATAAGGTTCAAAGATGATTGGGAAAATCTGACAGTTTTGGATAGCTTGATGTGCTGGCGTCTGTACATTTTAGCATAGCAAAGAATAATCAGCCTATAATATTCCCGCTGCTGGGACACGAGCCTCCTCGAGAGGAAATGGGCCGTAATCTACCACGCGGGCCCAGTGCGATGTCTTCGAATTTTGGTTCTAGGATGTCGGTTTTCTCACGATGTTTTCTTTCACCGTTTTGAGAATAGTGGTGATGAAATAATTCACACAAAGTAAACCGCCTGTCTGGGTTCGAACTTGTGACCTAAAGTTGCGGCCGCAATCACAAAATTTATGTTTTAATGTAATCAATTTATTTTATTCATGAATTTTTGGTATTGACTAAAAATTGGATTTTTGGACGTTTTACGTTCTCCTTTTTACTGTTAAATTATTATTTTGGCGATTAAATATGAGTAATTAATGATTTCGATCTTTTATGAAAAATAAGAAGATTTTGACGTTAAAATAGTACATTGTTCACCGAGAGGAGAAAGTGACCGATTACCGTCGAGGGTGTCGTTTGAATATTAGCCGTAGGCGAGGGCTTTAAAACACCCGAGATCGGGAATCGCACTTTCTTTCGAGTGATACATAGTGCTTTATACTACACCTACGAGGAAAATAAAAAACGAAGTCTTTATTTTACTTTCTACGAAAACTGAATCCTCAAACAACACACAAATTGGAAATGGCGCCAATGGCGTCTGCAATTTTCACATGTTCTTTTTTCAAATTGTTTATCCTGCCGCCGCAGGGTCGCACTGCCAGCCCGACACCATCCAACACACAGCTAGTGGCCAGTGTCATTTTGCGAACTTGGAGATAAAAACTCACTGTAAAAACTTTTTGGCTTTTGATATTTAGGTTACCGGCGCATAGTCTTACCCAAAATTAAAAAAGAAAAACCACGTAAGAAATGGATTTTCATACACTTTTCTCTCCCGCTCAGATGCGTTTTCTCCCCGCATATTTGTTCGATATGCAATGACGTACTTTCTACCGTAAATTTGATAAAGTATCAAGGTACTTTCCAAGCAGGTGTAGTATAAACTAGTTTTCTAAGCCTCTTGGCTTCTTTCTTTCTCGTTTCGGCAGGAACCAAGTAAGTTCAATCCGTGGTAAAATAGTGGTGCAGGTTAGTACTTAGGGCGTGGTACTGTGGATGTAGGCGCAGCCCGTGGAGGCTATTTTAACGTATCCGAATTAACACAGGGTTGAATTTTAGCATTGATTTGAACAAAATCGGCTGTTGGACGTTTTATTTCTTTTAAGGGGATTTTTCGTGTTAAAATTAATATTTTGAGAAAAACTGCGGCTTCAAGTTTGTTATTATGGTTGTAATCTGCCTACCTATTAGCGTCAGGTGTATTTAGGACAGTTTTTGGGCTTTTTAATGTAAAAGCAACATTTTAATTCTGAAAGTTTTTTCGATTTTCATGTAACGCTCCTTTAAAATAGGTGTCTTGTTTTAAATTTTAGAAGTATTATTTTGAAGTTTTGAAAAGGATTTTTTAGTGGGGTAGATAAATATTATGACTTCATATTTCATAGTTTAGGGACATAAACGCAAATTACAAAAATATCTTGATTGTTTTATTGGGTTTAACTAAAATTTTCTATTTTATCTTAAAAAGACGTTGTGTTTAACGATTTGGATTTAAACTGTGCTAGAATTATTCATAGCGTGATTTTAAAGATGAGTGATTGAAGATTACCAAAATGATTGATTTTATTTCTTCAGTTTGAACCAAAAAATATACTTTTTAGCCAGCAAACTATTACTGTCTATATTTAGAATGATTCATCGAACAAAATCGGCTGTTGGACGTTTTATTTCTTTTAAGGGGATTTTTCGTGTTAAAATTAATATTTTGAGAAAAACTGCGGCTTCAAGTTTGTTATTATGGTTGTAATCTGCCTACCTATTAGCGTCAGGTGTATTTAGGACAGTTTTTGGGCTTTTTAATGTAAAAGCAACATTTTAATTCTGAAAGTTTTTTCGATTTTCATGTAACGCTCCTTTAAAATAGGTGTCTTGTTTTAATTTTTAGAAGTATTATTTTGAAGTTTTGAAAAGGATTTTTTAGTGGGGTAGATAAATATTATGACTTCATATTTCATAGTTTAGGGACATAGACGCAAATTACAAAAATATCTTGATTGTTTTATTGGGTTTAACTAAAATTTTCTATTTTATCTTAAAAAGACGTTGTGTTTAACGATTTGGATTTAAACTGTGCTAGAATTATTCATAGCGTGATTTTAAAGATGAGTGATTGAAGATTACCAAAATGATTGATTTTATTTCTTCAGTTTGAACCAAAAAATATACTTTTTAGCCAGCAAACTATTACTGTCTATATTTAGAATGATTCATCGTTTCTGAGTTATTTATTAGAAAAAATAAGTTGGGGTTCCATAGTCTTTTGACGTCTATGTTGAAGTTAAGTAGGTGTGTGGTTTTTAAATAAGCTGCATTTTATTTTAATAGGTATAGCTTTACATGTTATTGTGACTGCGTTATTTGAGTTCATTACGAAATGAGACCAAATATTATTTTGTAATCAATGATTATGAGAAGGTTTTTTGATTAATTAAAAGCGAACTTTTTAAAAAGTCCAGCAGCGGATTTTAAAAGATTTTTGATTAATTAAAAGCGAACTTTTTAAAAAGAGCAGCAGCGGATTTTAAAAATACAATATATGTTTCGCATTAAGTAGATTCTCAATTGGAATTGTTACTAAGATCAGATAAAAATATGAATAAATAGATCAGTAAAACCAATAGGTCAAAATAAAAAAAAATCTTCATATATTTTTACTTGTCGATTGCTGCCAGACTGGCAATCAGATAAAGAAATCTAAATTAAAAAGGTAGGACCAAATAACAAAGTCTGGAAAAATATTTCGCCGTGTCTGTACATGTATTTTAGAATAATGTCGTTAAAGTTCGATTTATATTTTTACCACAAAGCAAAGTCTTGTTTTAGTTTTAATTGTATTTGGGGCATTTTTTGGTATGAGTATTTTTTGTTACTATCTTTTTAATGTCACCAGAGTCTAAAGAAAAATGGTCGAAATTAACGTTGGTCCCATTTGGGCGCCATTAAGAATTAAGTGGCACCCGTATGGGACTTTTGTTACGTAAAGCAAGGCCATAATTATATTTTTGACATAGGCACAATATTTTCGTTTGTATTGTCAGCCACATTGATACGTTACGTATTCCTAATGATAAATGATAAATGATAAATGATTTATTTTCTGTAAGTAGGTTTGTACAAACACTTTTACATGTCAATCATATTTTTTAAACTAGATGAGGTCGGCGTTTCCTATCTGACTACTCTGAGAAGAAAGGCCGAAACAAACTCAGAGGTCACAGTCTCTTTTAAAGTCCAGACATAATCTTGGTCAGATCATGTGAAGACCATGTAGATTGGTGTCTGAAATGGTCTTTTGAGTAAAGAACCACACAGATTGAGCGGGCCTGTCCAGTCAGTGCACGCATTTGTCAAAAATCGTGCAGCTCAACTCAGAACTTGAGGAGCCTTACGATTCGACGAACAATACCAATGAAAGGACATTTGGGTAGGCCGCATAAATGACTCAAACTGCCAGATCATGATTAAAACTAACTAAGAAGGAAAACCGAAAAAAAGAAATGACCCACATAGTCTTCACACTCACAGTAATAATAATAAAAATAAGTTACTTTACAAAGTAAATATCCATGTCATTGTTTATATAAAATTCATCAATGTCAATGTGTATATAAAAATCCAGATATAATCTTTGAGGACCATGTAGATTGGTGTCTGAAGTGGTCTTTTGAGGAAAGAACCACACTGAGTGGACCTGTGCAGTCAGTGCACGCATTCGTCAGTAACCGTGCAGCTCTACTCAGAACTTAAGGAGCTCAACGATTCGACGAGCAATACCAAGGACAGGACATTTGTGTAGACCGCATACACCACTCAAACTGCCAGACCATGATTAAAACGGAAACAATGACCCACATAGTCCTCACATTCACAATAATTAAAATAATTAAGACTTTAAACAGTAAATGTTCATGTCATTCTGTATATAAATAGATATAAAAACCAAAGTGTAAATCAGCAAAATAAAAAATAAACAACATTCACTGTCTAGACCTATTGGAGCAGCTCAATCCCAAGCGTTTTTGTCCTCAATATAGTCTTTTACAGTATAATAGGCTTTCTGGCATAGTTTTAGCTTTATAAAAGATTTGAATTTATTAATGCTTAGTTCTTGAATGTGGCTAGGAAGTTTATTATAAAAACGTATACATTGGCATCTAAACGAGCCACCTATTTTCTTGAGCCTTGTTGTAGGAACAACATATTTGTGTTTGTTCCTAGTATTTATATTATGGATATCACTGTATTTTTTAAACAGATTAATATTTTTATGTGCATACAAAAGATTATCATAAATGTACTGAGAAGGCACAGTCATTATATTAATCTCTTTAAATTTGTCTCTGAGGGAGTGTCTGGGACTTAATTTATAAATGGAACGAATTGCCCTTTTTTGTAAAATAAAAATCGTCTGAATATCGGCGGCATTTCCCCACAACAGAATACCGTATGACATCACACTATGAAAATAACTAAAGTAAACTAAACGGGCTGTCTCTAAATCAGTTAAGTCCCGAATTTTCCTAACGGCGTATGCTGCAGAGCTAAGCTTTTTTGACAATTTATCTATATGGGGGCCCCATTGAAGCTTGGCATCCAAAGTTATGCCTAAGAATACTGTGGTATTTTCGGGTTTTAACTCTTCACCCTTTATGAGAACACTAGTTTCTACCTGTCTAACATTTGGTATAGTAAACTTAATACATTTCGTTTTTTTCCCGTTAAGAAGTAGGTTATTAACATTAAACCAGTTAACTACTTTTGCGAGGGCACTATTTATATTGTCAGTAACCAGCTGCTGACGTTTGAGTTTAAATAAAAGTGAAGTGTCATCTGCAAACAACACTATATCATGTTCATCCCTTATGAGGTAAGGCAAGTCATTTATATAAATAAGAAATAAAAATGGGCCAAGAATTGAGCCCTGGGGGACCCCCATTTTTACTACAGATCCGGGTGACCTTTTTCCGTTAACATCAACTCTCTGAATCCTATCACTTAAGTAAGAAGTAAGAAGATCCAGAGAGGCGTTCCGAATTCCGTAGTAGTGAAGTTTCCTGATTAAGGTTTCATGAAGAACACAATCGAATGCCTTGGACAAATCGCAAAAGATGCCCAAAGCATCACATTTGTCCTCCCATGCATTATAAATATGTCCTAAAAGTTCAACTCCGGCATCAGTAGTTGAACGACCCCTTGTAAACCCGAACTGTTTGTTATGCAGTAATTTATTTTTGTTAAAAAATCTTTGCATTTGGTTTAAAATAAGTTTTTCAAAAATTTTACTAAAGGTGGGTAGTACTGAAATAGGTCTATAATTAGTAGGGTCTGATGTACTACCCGATTTAAACAATGGTATGATTTTACTATGTTTCATAAGATCAGGAAACTCACCACAATCAATACAATTATTAAATATAACAGCTAAAGTAGGTGCTACAATGTTTATAATTGACTTAGCAACATCCACAGAATTACCCCATAGATCTGCAGTCTTTTTAACATTTAACATATGAAAAGTTTTAATTACATCTGTACAGGTGACATATTCGAAGTGAAATTCAGAATCACAAACTGGAACGTTTTCTTTAAGTATAGACTCTGCAGCAGTGGGTGATGAGCTTAGAGATTTAGTAGTTGACACAGGAATCTCTGAAAAGAAATTTTCAAAGGCCGCGGCGACTTCAGAATCTGATCTAATTACATTGTCATCAATAGCAAGGCTGTAGTCACTACTTCGGTTGCATGACCTTCCTGTTTCGCTATTAATGACATTCCAAGTCATTTTAATAATGTTACTACTATTTTTAATTTTTGAACTCAAATAACGTGACTTGGCTATACTACAGACTTTTTTAAATATTTTAGAATAATTTTTAACATATAAATTAAATTCAGCAGTGTTTATACAAATCCGTTCATCATATAATTCATAAAGTCGTTCTCTACTTTTATGTATACCAATGGTGGCCCAGTCACTGAAGGAAGCGTTACTATTGACTGATAATGTCTTTGGAATGAATGTTTTATCAAATTGTGTGCAATACATATTAAAAAAATCATTATATTGTTTGTTAGGGTCATCATTAGTCAACAAAAGTGGTAATTTACTTAAGAGTTTAGTTTTAAATGTTTCTAAGCGTTTAGTTGTTTTTGGGTTAACAGTGATATCTTTTTTAATAACTTTTTTGTTTTGATTTGGAATAGTGATCAACTGTCCGCAATGATCCGAGTCTATTAAATTAATCATTTCTTTGTGGTTTGGTATAATATCTGTATAAATATTATCTAGGCATGTGGCACTAGTAGGAGTTATTCTAGTGGGCTCCGAAAATAGATTAGCAAGATTGTATGACTGAAACAAACTTATGATTTTAGTACTTAACCCAGTATTTTCTAACAAATTAACATTGAAATCACCACAAGTGATGATGGACTTGTTTGTATTACAGATTTTGTGCAACACTTCATCCATAACCTTTTCAAAACAATCATACAATCCTGAAGGAGGTCTGTACACGCTTAATATAATGAACTGCTCCAATTCTATACAGGCTATTTCAATTGTCCGCTCAACAGAGAGGCTCACAATGTCCTTTCGGTCCTTAAATTTAAGCTGGTTACTTACTAAAATTAATGAGCCACCATGTATAGCATTTACTCTGCTGAATGAACTACCAACCTGGTGATTACTAAAATTGAACATGAACTGGTGGCTTTTAAGCCAATGTTCTGTCATACAAAGAATATCTATGTTGTAACAATTTAGGAATAATTCTACTTCTAAGTCTTTGTTTAAAAATCCTTGAATGTTTTGATGCACCAGATTGATACTGTTTAATTTTTTTACACTTTCATTTGACTTATTAACAGTCTTAGTTACATTTTTGCTAGAGGTTTCCTCTATTGTCCTAATTTCTAATTTAAATGATGATTAATGTCATTAATTTTGAGCAAATTATTGACAGAGTGGTTTAAAATGTCTTTGCATTGCTCAAAAGGAGCAATTTGTTTAGCCAAATTTTTGACTGAAATAGAAAAAAAATATGATAGCGACATAGCTATCTGTCTTTTGAGATAGGTGGAAAGATAGTACATAACAATATTGTATCTATCTTTTGTCAAATATAAATTACTATTAATATAATAGTTTGTGTCAATTAATTGGATTAGCTTATCATTATAAGTTAAATTATGCAATGTCATGTTTAAATCATATCTTAACCTATTTTCTTCCTGTGGCAAACTGTTACTGTAAGGGAATGTAAAAAACACAATTTTTCTTAAACTAAGGTTGCACAATGTTCTATGATATTGGAGCAATTCTCCTAAATACATCTATAATTATTATACCTGAACAGTGGCGTCGCTTTCGGTTGGCTTCGGAATTTAATTCAAGAAGTTACGATGGGGTAGTAGTCGACCCTCTCGCTATAGTGGCACTTCAAAGAGCTTCACAGACTGATATTTAATATTTATTGGGTTGGAACCCAAAAGAGTTGAATTCAAGTTTTCTTCATTCATTACGTTCAGCGTAAATAGATCCGCATCATGACATATCGTCGACCGTAGGTTCAATTGAGGTAAGGGACAAAATACGAGTTTTCAGGAGAGGCCGTCAAAGTTTTTTTCGGTCTAAATCGCCCATAACTTTTTTGTTATTAACCCTTTTCGGGTCTGATTTCACACATAAACTTGTATTTTAGTGCTCTATCTACATGTGTAACATTTATTTAAATGAGTTAGCTATTTAAGAAAATAGATGTCCCTTATAACAACGTATTTTGTTAGTAATGTCCCTTACTGACCAATTATTTTGTAGTCCCGTCCCTTACATTAAACTGACCTCCACGTTGGATCCAATCTATTAATGGAAAAATAGTGTAAAGGACTTGTTGAAAATTATGAAAAAATACAGTGTAAAGCGATTTTTGACAGAAAATGTACACGCTTTTGACGTACGTAATGGTAATTCGTTGATTGGGAAGACCCTTACGTTGAAGTGGATTGGCGGTGATAATTACACCATTTCAAGTTCCTATATTGCATAGTTTTTCAGATACATTGTTATTATGGGGCTGATTCGAAATTTGGATCCAAAAATCATTAGAGTAAGGGACATTTTTCTTAAGCTAGAATTTTTTCATATTCACCATTCGATAGAGCGAAAAATTCTGAACAAAACTGTATACTCAACTCATTTTGAGTATTTTGTCCCTTACCTCAATTGAACCTACGGTCGACGATATATGTATATATTTAGGTTAAATCTAAAAAAAAAACCTTTAAAACCTACTTCTGCACCTATTCAAGAAACCACGTACCAAGCTGTTTGAATTAGATATAATTTTGGTCAAATACTCAAATTAACGGAGATATAAAATAAAAACTTTATTTTTATTTTCTGAAGTTGATTACTAAAAGGAGTCTGACAAGATTATTTAACGTTATCCATGCATTCAAAAATGTCATAGAATGCTTGGCATATTCATAGCTCTTAAGCTTCTAAGCTATAAAGTCTACTACGTAGCCAGGGATTATTGCAGTACTAACTGATAGTCTACATATTATGTTTCGTAAAACATACCAGTGGGTTGTACAATTTAATCGGTTTTTATGTTACTCATACCTAGCCTTCATCAACGCCAAAACTAGCCCCAAAATATCTTAAAAGCTAATTATACTTCTGCTAAGCCAGCCAGACTCATTAAATATGCACACTTTATCTACAAAGACATAGTCGGGTACTTTGCGGAACGTTATAAGTCCGCTCGTTTAATTATTTGCCACCAAAACTCGAGTTCGTGGTTAAATTCTAACACGTATCGAAGTATCACAAAGACAATTTAAAAGCCAGGCAAACAGGAGGCAGAGTTCATTTTAAGCAAGTTACAGAGGATATTGGATTTCTAACTCTGACGGTACCTATGAATTCCATACGGCCAATTTAGTATTAAACCTTGTCCGCGGCGAACCGTGCAGAGCAGTATTAAAATTTGAAGCGTTCAAACTTGCCTCCTTTTAGTGTTCATTACGTCGGAAAGTTGGTGAAAATTCATACAAGTCTAAGTTCTAATGAACACCGGTCGGCGAAGTTGGACGGTTGTAGCGATCGCTCATAACAACTCACACGCGCGCCTTTTTGTCGGCGCCGCAGAATGCCTTTGTTACTGATATTATTAAAGTAATTAACGCGAGCATGCAGCCACCAGATATCGATTTTTCACGTTTGATGTATATCGCATGACAATTTAAAGTTCAATTAGACTTAAAACTTTAGCGCCAAAGTTGAATGGGTTGAAGCAGGATGTAGCGTTGCTCTAAAACGCCTGGCACCCGAGGGATATCAACAACTTGCCAACTCGGAACTGCTCAAAACTAATTTCCCTCAAAATTTCAAACGTACGAGTATATAGTATTCGTTAAACACCGCATTTAATAAAACTTTTGCAAAGGGGATTTTGGAGAGTTATCTACCTAGACTTCAAATTATTAATTGATATCCAATTCGGTTTCTAGAATAAAAATATATGCCCTAGCTTTACAGGGGGAAGTAGAGAAGATAGCCTTCGTGTTAAATTATGGACTGCAGCTCTCCTAATACTTAGACATTTATAATTCTAACAAAAACATTTACAACGATACTTACTTTTAAAATATTACCGAAAGTAAGTCCCCAAATGTACTACAATCGCAGCAATATTCTTGGCCTGCCCTGGGAGTACAACTTGTTATAAATTGGCACAAAATCCCAGAGACACAAGGCAATAAGAAACGCCAGGGTTTTGCGGGGAGCATTAGCCATGTTGTTATTTTAAGTGGATTAAGGCCAGCGCGTTTCAGATCTGGTTAAGCTGGAATCCAACATTAAGTCTGACAGAAAGCTTACAACCGACGGTTGCACTTTGTGCCCGCTGCTCACGAATCTTGTTTTTATTTTGTGTCTTAGCTACCTTTAATAAATTGAGAAACTGAAGTTTTCGTATTTTACTGTCCATAAAAATCATACCTACTTAACCTTCAAGCAGTCGCGCGGCGTCGAATCGACCGCGATTCGATCGATTCTCGACACATTTATGATGCCAAATTGCTTACAAATCCAAAGAAAATTAGAATATTATTTTGATTTTATAATTTTGTTATGTCCTAACATAATGATAATGTGATAAATACAAAAAATATTAAATAATTAGTGTTTTAAGTCCCTGAAATATCCTATAGGTCTTTTAGGTTACGCGCGACCGCTGGCGTTACAAATGTCCGCGCGCCCGCTTGAAGGTTAAATTCCTTAGATGCTCGACTTGTTTCTAACTGTACCTCTGTACTGTCTACTTTTTGGTGGACAGAAAGGACATAAAATTACAGAAGAATCATCATACAATTACGGAAGAATCATGTAGAGGATAATTAAAAAAGGGTCATTTAGTTGAATTGCGTCAAATAAATGAATTAGAAGTTCAAGTTCGTAAACGCAGGCATTGATTTGATAAGCTAATTACAGAAACTTAGTCTACAAAGCATTCAATGTCCAGAGAGAAAATGGGGATATCTACTCATAAAATAAAAATTTATCTTCTGAAGGAAATAAGGCGGCGGGTGTGGCCAGAACAGAAGAGTTTGAGAGTTCTAATTTAAGATAGTTTCCGAAAAAACGAGTGTTTCTAATTTTCGATGATAGCCTACAAAAACAAGCATAATTAGATATTTGCTCTCAAAGCCCATTTAACTTTCAATGACCTTGCCGCCCCAAAAATTGCAAACTAAACAACAATATTCGATCATGGAGTCTCAAAAACCTACTTATCTGCATCCTCAATGAAGTAAATACATCAAACATTATTAGAACGTTCATACTCGTTTCCACCCGATTAATTCATCAAGACGTGTCGAAGTGCGACCCCGCCCGACAAACAGGGGGTGTGGGCATTCGGAACTCATTAGATAAATGAAAGAGTTCAGGCAATGATCGGTCGGGTACGGCCGGCGATGATTGATCGACTTTACACAACTAAGGGTGAATTCCCCAAGTTCTAACTGCTCCCAAGAAATATCGGGAGTCGGTGTCGAATTACCCATTTATTCACTTACGTGGAGTGCGTGTTTGAGTTGATACGCGATATGTCGGTACTCGCCTACTTGCTGAGAGCAATAAATTAGTCATCGTGTTGTTCTGTCGGTTTCGGGTTGCGCGCAGTTTCACTGTCGCCTTTTTCAAATGATACGACGGGACGTTATAAAGAGTACACGCCTTTTAGAAAGAGCTGACATAAAATCTATGCTGATTTTTGGACTCGAGCTAGATAAAAATTCAACAGTAACATTCGTAGGTCTTCTCGGCTGCGCCACAATCTATGTGCCTCAGCTGTCATACTCTACTATGTGCAGTGGGTTGCCAAAACTAAGAATTCAGTGATGAGACTTGGTTCTCAACCTTCAAATGTTGCACCTCAAGCCACTCTCTTCAATTCACAGGTCCATTTTAATTCAAGACCATTTTTTGAAGTCATCACATTTGATACGTATGGTTTTTCTTGTATTTGTTGGTATATTGGTGTGGCTAGCTGACATATGGCAAATAATTTAATTTAGTGTTCTGTATCTTGTAATAATAATTACTTTGCATACTTTGTATTGTATTCATTCAAATATTTTCTAACTGAACAGACCGCTGTGCTGCTGGAGTGTTTGTTGTGCCACTTCTTCTCCCCAGCGAAAGCACTAGGAAGTGGTGAAGGGCGGGCGTTTTGGGGGACTGTCTTTTGTAATTTTGACGTTCGAAAAGTGCTGATTCTCAGCCTAGTTTGAATAAATGACTTTTGATTTTGGTGATAAGCGAAACATGAGTAAAGACTCAACTACTTAAACACACCTGTCGTGTCTTCTGCAGATCAAGCGTCTACTGCCTTTTCAGTCCGAAAGGCATCAAGGATTCCTAGTTACAGGGTTAGTAACTCCTCCTTCTTCTCCAAACAATCTCGTTACAGATTCGCATCCTTCAGTCACTTAAGGTGCAATTCCTTAACTCAATCAAGGATTTTCAGTATGTGGGTTAGGTACCCGGTCTCGGCGGCGTCGGTCATGATTGAACATTGTTCAGGTCTTGTGGTATCTAGATATAGGTGCCTAAATGACTTGGCAAAGATTTTAAATGCTGCTCAACCAAATGAATATCCAGACTGATGGGGCCATCCAATTAATGTGTAGTGAGCAGTCAAATGTGATCTGTGGAAGAACACACACACCACTCTTCCGCACTTTAACACTCCGGTAGAAGATCTGCCCCCTTGAATCGAACTGCAATGACCGATCTGAAAATCTTTTAACCGATTGCGGGCTCAAGTCAGCCGCAGTAGAAATAATCTAGCCAGATGGGGTATCCTCGACCCTTCCCAAACATAGTACCAAAGTGGAGCCCCCTCACAGAACATACCTCGCTCCTTTTTTGCCGATCACAGCGACCTGCACCTTCCAGGATTTGAATAAGGCGAATGATAGAGCTATCCAGGTCGATCAATCAATCAACTCAGCCTATCGCAGTCCACTGCTGGACACAGGCCTCTCCCAGACTGCGCCACAACACCCTCCTTCCACCTTCCGCATCCAGTCTACCCCAGCCGCCTTCTATAGGTCGTCCGTCCATCTATCTGGGAGGCATCACGCTTGACGATACGCAGTCTCCACTCCAGGACTCGTCTGCTCCACCGGGATCCAGGTCGACATTGACATCCAGGTCGGTATTGTTCTGAAATTTAATTTGTAGTAGATCGATACGAAGAGAAGAAGATAGAGTGTTTACAGATAACCTGGATCATCGCTTGTAACGTATTTCTCCATACGTGCACATAGAGTGACCCGATAGAGATCATCCGCTCTGACCAAGCTTTTTCAAGGAAATAAATTCTTGAGTAAATTGATTACCAACTTAACTTTTCTGTATACATTCAAATCACAACTGTCATTTTGACAGTTGTATAAAATGGCTATAACACGGCAAACTGACGTAGGATGTCTATTTGCTTAATTTCCCTGACTGTAAAATAGTAAAGATTTTTAGATAAAGGTTTACTTTATTTCATAATTTGATTAATATATCTAATAATAACTCGGGTCTATTAAACCACATACAATAAAAGAGGGCTTCGGAAACTAATTTCATAATAAACAACGCTTTTCTAAAATTTCTAACGCTATCCGGCAACTCCATATAGACAAATATATATACAATATCCTTACTCTCAAATATGTAGGCGCGTCTAAAATTATTACGAGGAAAAATATATTTATAACGATCGACGAACCAGTCACGACGAGTGGTATATATTTACTACTTCAACAGATTATAGATATATACTTCTAATATAGATTTATCTGTCTATTCAAAATAATATCGACAAATTCCACAAAATAAACTAGCTATACTCTAACAACGTAACAACCAAAATATTTGACATACCTAATTTCGAACCAAAATTACGAAACGATGGCTGAACACACTTAAAACATCTAAACACAATATAGAAATCTAAGTAGCTCTACACGTAAGAGGCACCCTACCCAATTACTCAAAATAAAAATAATAATAAACTACCCTCAGTAAACTAAAGCCTCTTAAACGTGAAGAATGTTTCTCCAATCCGGCTTGTATTTCGGTTATTCATTTTTTCAAGTGGGGTAAACTATGCCTCACGGTCCCTCATCACAATATAACGTGGACTCCTCGAAAACAAAGTCAATAGCCTTGAGATCAGTTTCGCCGTGTATCTTACATTGTGCAATATTTCGAGGCCGTCCGTCCTTCCCTAAAGGTTGGGTTGTAAGTATACGTTGCATGTCGTTCTTATTATTGTCATATTTCTTCTCTATTCAGCGGAGTAAGAATAGGGTCAAGAAATGTGATTATGATTCTATAGTGACGAAGTGACTCGGAAGGCACGTTAAGCCGTTGGTCCCGGCTGTCGTTCGTAGAACTTTGACAGTCGTTACGGGTAGTCAGAAGCCTGAAAGTCTGACAACCAGTCTTACCAAAGAGTATCGTATTACCCCCAGTAACTGGGTTGTGGAGGTCAGATAGGCAATCGCTCCATGTAAAATACCGGTATTCAGCTGCAACCGGTTTGACTGGAAGCTGACCCTAACATAGTTGGGAAAAGGCTATGCAGATGATGATTGTATAGTGATGACATCTGCTGATTCTATCTGAGTAAATGGGATGCTTGTGAAATGATTCCAACTATTTCATGTAAAAGAACTTTTTCTCAGAGTTCTAGAAAGCAAGGCAGAATAATGAAAGAGTTTAGCTAGAAATTTGTCTGGTTCAAAGTACTAGGATTCCATAAAATATAAAGAGATCTCACATAATTGTCATACTCCTATTATAAAATTACCCTACTACATCATTACATTGCACTACAATTCGTCATCACACAGTTCCTTACAATTTGGCTGTAAGCAATACAAAGCCAAGGGCACACCGTATCGAGGAGAACGGAAATGGAGTCCAGGCAAACGGAAATAGTCCGCCGGTGGGAAACCGAGAGGCGAACAGACAACCTGCGACGAGCAAATAACATGCTTCTCTCGACATATTGTGTATCGATCATTTGTGACCTAGGCTTTATTTTCTTGATCTGTGGGGAGAGGGTGAGAAACTATAGATTTATTGTGAGTGTGACAGGTCTGTTAAAGTCAATGATGCCGTTTTGTCAGTTTAGTCTTGTTGATTTAGCATTTTAAAATTAAAGTTTATTAATCTCATCACAATTATTTATTTCTCTAAACTCTGGTAAATTGGAACTACCCAAAATCTACTAAAACTTGACATGCATATTTATTGAAAGTTGAATTATTCACTATTAGCTGCGCCCCGCGGTTTCACTCGCATAAGTCTCGATCCCGTAGGAATATTGGGATACAAAGTATTCTATGTATTAATCCTGGTTATAAACTATCTGTGTGCCAAATATCATCAAAATTTGTCCAGCCGTTTGAGCATGAAGAAGTAACAAACACACACACACTCACAAACTTTCGCCTTTATAATATTAGTATGTTCATCGGACTTCACCAACTGCATTGTTAGTATATTGGTTTTCCCATGAGATGTTTAGCTTCCGCAATTGTATATAATCTGCATGTCACCGTTTACCTTCAGATTGATATTTTCAACTACCAGTTTTTAGCAAAATCCATTATTAAAACACAAATATAAGTTTTCTGCACATAAATAAATCAATCAATAAAAAAAAAGCAGTAAAGCTCACAATCTGCACTCACAGCTTGTTTAAAAAGCGTGAAATAATTCAAAAGCGAGAGATTCTCGTTAAAATGCAGCTTGAATTTACTAGCCGCGGAGTTCACTTTATCACCTGAGCTGTTCACTTTATAGCACAGATCCGCGGTCCCATAAACTTGCTGTACCTACATAAACGCGCACTTTCGCTGACATGGAAAATAGTTTACAGGCTGTATCCACCTAACAGACTCTGTTTATCTCTTTAACTGCCAGATATATCCTCTAATCTTAAGAATAAAACTTTATTTGCCATTTTTAGGGGACGTTTATGGCAACACTTTGTAGACGGAATTAAAGATTAAGTGGTTAATGAGTTGTTTGTGAGCGTTTGAAAGTTTTTAACGTATTTTCGGTTAGGTAGTTAGCTTGAGTATATTAGGTTAGTCTAGTGACTAACCTAATATACTCAAGTAGTACTCAAGTAGTCTTTTAAGTAGCTAGACTAGTGTCTAGCTACTTAAAAGGATCGTTGAATTACGTAGGGCACTTCGAAAGGTTTTCCAAGATTTTAAGTCTAACTTAAACATACTGGCATACTGGTGTCACAGTAATGTGCTAACTTCAACCTCCTTTTGCATCATAATACAGTCTATGAAACCCTCTGTCTCATTGTCCAATATGTCATAACAAAGAACTCTAACAAACTCGTATGAGTTGATCATGTAACCACCCAATATAAATATATTGCAGGTACCTACATTCGTCGAAGGAACTCTTGATCGCAGTTTCTAAGTCACTTAACGTGAACGAGTCGCAGCCGCAGTTGTGGTCGCTCAGAGCACTAGACAATCGAAAACACAATGTTCCACTGTCGGCTTAACGATTTCTCGCTCGACTCTTTCCCATTAAAAGTTCCATAGCAGAAACAAATGGGGAATGAAAACCTCGTTTCGCTCTCTCATTTCTCACTCATCTTCTTATGTAGCGTCACCCCAATCTTCCGATATAAGCAATATCAGGCCGTTTACGTTCCCCTGTCGACGCAAAAACTCTTATTGTACAATAAAAATGTTATGAGGTAACTCTATTCAATGAACTCTTCTGTTATTGAAATCGGTAGCGTTTCGCTGAAAGTAGCCTTTCTTACGAGCGAGGATAATAAACAGTGGTTTTGTCTGTATCGTACCCTTTTGTTATAGGCTGTAATACTGTACCTATAGTACGATTTGGTTTGATTGCTTTTTTTCTCGCCAAATTATCAACAATGCGGTTGTGCTGTGGATTTTGGTGTTCATTAGCGATGAAGTTAATTTTTAATGTTGCTTCTACCCTAACGTCTAGTATCACTTTTTTTGTAACTCGTGAAAAAATTACAACAATCGAAATCAAACTAAACAAGACATAGACAGATGTTTTAAAACGTGGGGAAGTCAAAGTATAGATTAACAATATTTCAAAGAGGCACATTTGAAAGTCAAAATGTACAGACGCCAGCACATCAAGCTACCCGAAACTGTCAAATTTTCCCAATCAACTTTGAACCTTATCCTTGAGTACTAAAGTTGAAAATCTATTAAAGAAATCTGACAGATTGTAGTAGCTTGATGTGCTGGCGTCTGTACATGGAATTAGAATTGATTCTAGTCGCCAAAAGGTAGCTTCATATGGACAAGAATGGGCAAGAAACTCAACCGTTACTCTTTCAAAATGTTTTACAATATTTTATATGAATTAATTAAATAATTATATGAGACGGTAATGCACCTAGAATACGATTAATATACTACAAAAGGTAATGAATTAAAATGAAGCAATAACAGATAAATTTACAAGTATTATGTGATATACACACGTGTGGTGCACATATTTCCAAACATTGTAAAAGTAGACGATTTTACAAAAAAGTTAACAAGTAATAAGTCAGTGTGTGCACCACATTATCTGACTTTTGAATTAGGTCACACATGTCCGAATTTGGATTATTGCATTCGTTCTGAAACTAGAAGAAACTGAATTTACGAATTGTTATTTTCAACGTTTACAATAAATATTATCTCACTTTCAACGTTCATATTTTATGAATAGTCAGTACCTCACGTACCTTCAATACCGGCACACCAATAAGCTAGAACCGAAAAACGTCAAACACAACAGTATCGGCAAGTATCGATGCAATTCCCGAAAGGATGCGTGCCTCTATTTCCCCGTCTGTGGGCGAAGTCAATATGTCGTCGGAGATGAGTTATTTTTCCATAATTCTGACTTGGCGGCTCCGACCGTCGGGCGCCGGAGCCCCGAGAATTCCCAAATAAATAATAAATACGTCAACCCACATAAGCAGACATGTGCCTCACAGAGCAATGGAAACTCCGCCATATTTGTTTTTCGAATTTAATATGCAGTGGCTTAGTTGCCTCTAAAGTAGCTTCTAAAGTTTACGTTTATTTTATAGTAAAATGGGATTTCATAATAGTTAAGTGGGGTTTAAAACATGTGATTAGTTTAAATAAAGTGCAAATGCATATCATGCTAGTACCCTTTGGAATTGCAGTCGTCGGTGATACATAGCTAATTTAATCCTATTAAGTGCTGTCAACGTTGAAATGGTTGTCTATTAATTTTTATCGAGAATAAAAACAAAACACGAACAGTAAAATGGAATAAAAATTACTTCAAATAAAATTGGACATCCTCTCTGATCGTGACGTGCTCTGTGCAACTGTTGTTTATAAGAGCTCAAGGGATGCCATACCACGGAATAACTTCCGACGAACTAGTTGCACCCTCCTCGTTCCGCACGTTCTACAGGGACTTATGGTCTGCTCAAAAACTTTCACATTTTAAGACATTATTTAGTTTCTATGCGGCACCCTAAGGACTTTGCTGGTAAATTATTAAATTTACCAAACTTGAACGTTTAATATTGAAGTGCTCGACTTGACTTTTCTTGGATTCAATTGAAAGTTTCGTCTTAAATTTGTTTTTATTTTTTACTTACGTTTTCGAGCGAATTTGCCACGTACCTATCACTTGCACAACTTCACATTTATCGCAGGCTGATGCATTAAAGTGGAGTAAATTCCTGTGTATTTTGAGCGCAATTTTCCGATAGTCGACCAAAGTGTGTTCGGTTCACTGAAGCGAAAAAGCTCTTTTAATTTTAAACAAAATTATTAAATTACTCGCTGCCGTAAAATAAATTCTCACATCGCTTATCAATATACATGCACGTTTTAAAAATAATGAAGGCCAGCGTCAATTTTGCAGCTTGATCCAAAAAGTAAAAAAAAAATAATAATAACTTTAGTATTATAAAGCACTACACCATTTTCCACTCATCATACACACTACGAATTTGTAATCCCTTAACAAAGCTGACATTTTGCCAATAGATACACACATATAGCCGATAGATGGCGTTGCGTGCCGATGGGCCAGCGTTCACGTGGTCAGGCCAAAGCCCCATTGTGCCGCTAAGCTGCTATATCCGGCTAATGGGCACTGTCCTTTGTGATTCGGTTTTCATTTCTATTGCAGCATCCGACGCATATGCTGCGCTAAATAATACGTGCTGTTTCTCTACCTTGTCGTTGTTTTGCACTGTTTTGATTATAAGTGTCGCTGGTTGCTATAATGAGAAGTTATTGTGGTCTGATTTTTGCTGTAGTGCTTATTAGGGTTCCGTACCTCAAAAGGAAAAACGGAACCCTTATAAAATCACTTCAATGTCCGTCTTTCTGTCCGTCGGTCAAGACTCTTTTTCTCAGGAACGCGTGGAGTTATCAAGTTGAAATGAATATCAAATACTCAGGGCTGAAATCCCTTGAAGCAGTGAATAAATTAAACTTCTAAGTCAACTCAATCAAAATCGTGGGCGTTTATGTTTCGGAATCAAAACCTGTAGGGTACTTCCCGTTGACCTAGAATTATGAAATTTGGTAAGAAGCAATGTCATGTAGCACAAGTTTCTTTTCTGACTTTGTGATGATTATTTAATTTTGTGTTACATTTATTGTCAAAACCACTGTTCGACACAAATGTAAATTTGTTGAAGAATAAATAATAAATTAAATAAATAAGTAAATGAAAAAAATCCGAAAATCGGAAATTTGTAGCTACATTACAAAAAAAAAATCCCGTAATAAACTATTTATGTACATACTTACACATTTGCACGGAACCCTCGGTGCGCGAGTCCAACTCGCACTTGACCGGTTTTTATTTAAATTGTGTTTACTTGACAACCGTTTTGATGAAAGCTTTATTTCAATTAGAATCTTAATCGTCGAGTTTACATAACACGTTATAAAAAAATAAAAAAAAACCATTTAGGTGCTCGGCCATCTATATGAAAGCCACTTCAATCCAATAAACAAACTAAACCAACAGTACACAAGTACAAGAGCGGCCAATAATGACCTGAGATCTGACCTACATACATAGCGCCAAGAGCAATTTCTCTCAGTCGAGTCTCACCGGCAATGTACAAATTACAGCGTCCCATTTGGCTGTAATTTGGGTTTTGTCCGACTACCCTCATAGATGTACGCTACAATTTACACCGGACGCGGCCAGTCGTGAACGAGCTGTCGTCACGGCGCCACGTGTATTTTACTGCAGCCTGCGTTTTATATGGCATTATTTAGCCTAGTTGCCGGTTAACAGATAGTTGGACGTTTGCTGCATGCTCAGTGCTCACGTGTTCTGTAGTTAAATGAGTCGTTAACGCATGTTGTGCTTTTAATTTTAAAAAATGCAACCTGGCTTTTTTAACATGATGTTAACGTGGAAACAAGTCAAATTAAAATATCATTAACTGAAAGTCAAGTTATGAAGGACATTAACACATTAACCGTGGTTTATAAAGCTTAAGTTAAACCAGAGCTTTTCAAATAACATTTCATAATCTCCCCAAAATCTGGTGATAATTAGGTAACATTTTAATAATACCGAAGTATCAACATTAAACAATAAACAAATGAGGGTTGTTTCTTAAAAAGGGGATTTCAGTTTTATGAAGAGATGTCTATCTGACGAGCTGAGCGACGAGGCGAGCGAATTAAAGATTGCCAACAGATTTATTACTTGGTCCGGTGAACGCCCCACAGGAAGATAATATTACTTACCTATTTATTCTGTTCTGTCTTGATATATTTTTTGGGGATCTGCCAATTAGATAAGAAGTTTACTACATCATGATTTTTTGGGACATAGAGTTTTAGCAATTTCGACTTTTGTACTTTTTGTAAGCACATAATATTCTGTGAGACACAAAGCTATTTTTCTTTCAATTTGAGTGTATAGCTTGACTTTGGAATCAAAATCAAGAGCTTAGATGCTCTTCTAAATACCATTCGTGTAACACTAAACTAGACAATTTATTCTCATCAATCTGTAACGAACACAACATAAATAACTTTACCTCACAAATCAATAGCAGCTCAGCGATCAAAAATTAACGCGGAGTAAGTCAACTAGGCACAGTATGTTTGTCGGTCGTGTGCGCCACTAATAGGGTATTATGAACTTCGGCTAAGAACTCAAGGGCTGAAGGGTGCTAGAGGGAAGGCGCGGGAGATGGCGGGGGCGCGGAGAGAGGGTGCGGGAGGTATTTGAGGTATCTCCTCCGCAGTAGGCAACGGGGGCGAGATTACAGATGGCAAGATAAGCCTCGAATTAGATACAACGAATTTCGTATGATGTTGTAAAGGTATTAACCGTCTTGTATATCCTTAACTTTGAGAATAAAATATTAGGTTTATTTTACAAAAACCTTTTAAGCGGGTATTATTGCATCTATATTCAGTGTTAGTGTAGTTAAAATTACGTTTAATTAATTATTACATGAAAATGTTCGGCGTTGAATTTTGGCGGAACGATGTTCTGATAAAGTTGCCGGAATGAGAACACTGCCTCGGGGGATGAATGAGCTTGAGAATGGATAAAAATGTTTTTTTTTTTTGTTTAAGAGTCCTATTAGGAATATACTGACGGTATTTTCCTACTGTTTCGGATAATACAAGATAAATAAGAGGAATATGTAGAAATAGGCAAATTTTTATTCATTTCAGAATTTCGCCTATTTTGAGCTGAGAGAGCTAAGTTAAGCTGTAACTAGTTTTTTTCAACTACAGGCATTGCTATGCCTAAATGGAGACTCCTCGACATTCAATGTAAGCCAAAATGATATGAAATAAACTTTTTTTTTTTTTACTTGGATATCAGTGAATCTGCCTATTCTTTTCCCACCTGTGTTACGGTCGGCTTCCAGTCTAACGGGATGCAGCTAAATACCAGTATTTTACATGGAACGACTGCTTATCTGACCAACTAGGACATAATAATAGAAATAATTCGTAGAATATTTTCTATGTTTTATATTAAACATGCGGTATGTAGGGTACCACCAAGAAAAACATAGTAGGTAATCCGAAGATTTCCTGATAGCATTTAAAAAAAAATCACACCCCTCCTTCGTAAATACAAAAAAGCATTCCAATTCCAAACAAAAGACAAGATTACGAAGCGATTTCCCTTCGAAATACGCATTCACAATAAGCCACTTAACATTTAATTAGGCAAGCTAAAAGTGCCGCGGCGCGCAAAAAACTGAATTATAAAAGGCAAAATGGATACCTACCTTGAAGAGAAGGAACACTGGAGGCTTAGAGGGAGCATCTTACCGAAGCCCGCAGGCTGCATCCAAACACAAAAACACCCCAGAGCTGTTCTTAAATCTCAATTAAGGTTAAAACCGTGTCTCGGGCGCACGTACACTGAATTAAATTAATGGCCACACATATTGCAGTGCTGTGGCGCTCCCGATTAATTACGCAGGTATTTTTTCGGTCTTCTTTTGTTTTCACGTTAAATGTTTTATTAGAGACTTGTTTATTTATAGGTGGGATAGGGAATTGCTCTTTGTATTAATTATTGAGCTTAGTGGCTCCACAATACGTCTGAAATAGAGAACAATTTAATCACTCGTTGAAATCAAGGCTAATATATTGAGTAGCTTTACGAAACATTATTATAGAACAGTATGTCGATTCTGTAAAAATCTCTCCGTGAAAACATGCGTGGAGTGAGCTGTCAGTGTCATCCAACTGATACTAGGGATTGACTATGCAAACATTTACAATCTTAATCGATATTTTAATAATATTTTTTATGCTTATTGTATTGATCATTTTATGTAATTTCAAAACTAGTATTTTAGTTGTCAAAACATTACTATTTTGTAGAGTTTTCAAATAAAATAGCAAAACAGAAACTTAGTCAGAAATTATCAATTTCGTTTTTTTTTTTTCTTATACTAGTCCTTATATAAGGACTAGGTCTTTTTTTGTAGATTAAAATCCCCTGAAATATTAATGTTTTGACAATTCATATACTAGCACTGAAATTATATAAAATGGTCAGTAGAATTAGCATAAAAAATATTATTAAAATCTCGATTATGATTGTATTTATGTATGTTTGGTCAATCCCTAGTGTCAGGTGGGATGACACTGACAGCTCACTCCACGCTCACTTCACCTAAGTTTTCACGTTGAGATGGTTACAGAATCGCACTGCTGGTACTTATCTAATAACATACTTATACAGCCAGACAACTAAGTAACATGCACGGTGGAAGCGCCGCGCCGCCGCGGAACGCCGCTAAATCAAGTTGGCAACTCCACCGCTGACATTACACGAAAATGACTTTATAACGCAATATTGTGTAACAACAACCTCGCAAACTTAAACTATTTACCTAGTGAACAAGTTTTGCGTTCCGGCCGGATGCCTGGAGCGTGTTTCCTACATTAAAACACGGGATAATCTGTATGCTGTGCGTCGTATTTTCGCCAAATCTGGCGTTGCCATGACGACGGCTCTTGAAGTAAAACCCCACAGTGAAGAGTCAAAGCGTAAGGCGAAATAATGACGCGACGAGATATGGCAGCTGAGGACGTGAGTACACTATACAACGCGTTTACTCTAAAAATATCTTTTTCGGAGTACGAGTATCAGCCCTTGTGTGTGTTTGTTTATGGAATCGGATCTCGGGGCTGTAAAGTTGGATCAGTGGGACAGGATCAAAATAAGTATATCTTACGGCAGTCACAAAAATATAAAATAGGATTTAAAATTATATTATTATGGTTCTTCAGGTAAATAACAAAATTATTAGATACTTCGTAGTTTGATGGATTAATTTGATTATTAATTTGATTTGATTTACATGACTTCATTGGGGTATGTAGGTAGCATTTACAAACCTAATTAGTTATCTGATATGTAGGCACTGTAATTAGTAATTGGACAGCCATTAGTTAGCTAGATCACTATAGACCCTATTCGTTTACACAGTCACCTTATCCTGTTATGATGACACAATTAAGGTACCTACCGCTATCCAATTTTATCTTCGATCCGAAAGTCCGGTAGTGTTAGGCCCTTTGTACACACACGTTTATAGACCTTGAAAAACTACGGTTTGTTCGCCGCGTGTAGGCACGGTCGTCAGTTTATTGAAGTTTGTTGACAGCTAGGTTTTTCCTACGGCACGGTTTGCACGCCGTACTTTAAAGAAACCGTGCCGTGTACAAAGGGCCTGAAGGCTTATTCCCACTGAGACGCTATGTCTTCATGTTCAAACTGGTATGGCTTGTTATACAGCGTGTTTTAGAAATGTGTGGTCATATTTAAGGGTATATCCATCAAACTGAAAAATTCTTCATAGGGCCAACATCGTAATGTGTATCTTTGTACTTTCATGATTACAATGTTGGTCCCAAGGAGAAAGTTATTCAGCTTGATGGTCTATACCACACCCTTAACCCGGCGTGCTTGAGGTAAAAATTTGTAACAAGGATCATAAGGTGTGTGTAACAAGCCCATATGATAAATTAGACATTTTTATGGTTTAATATTGATTTTAAATACTGAGGATAAAATTTAAAATATATTCAAAAATTATGTATGTGTCACAAAATATTGAGCGATTTATGAGGGTCTGAGTGTATTATACCCAACCTTATGCTCGTCGGTTCAAATGTGACCACACATTTCTAATACACGCTGTATAACAAGCCACACATACAGGCTGGCAGGCACATAGACCTGTTACCATTAATTCAGTTCATGATTCTGAAACCCCCGTGTTGACATTTTTCACCGATTATTTAAGTACAAAACAGCGGTTACACACATTTTTACCACGTAGGTATTGTTTTTGATGACCGACGAACAGTTTCTACAGGTTCTAGAATCATGTGCTGAATTCATCATCATCTGCCTCGCCTTTTCCCAACTATGTTGGGGTCGGCTTCCAGTCTAACCGGATGCAGCTGAGTACCAGTATTTTACATGGAGCGACTGCCTATCTGACCTCCACAACGCAGTCACTGGGTAATACGATACCCCTTGGTAAGACTGGTTGTCAGACTTTCGGGCTACTGATGACCCGTAACGACTGTCAAAGATCCACGAATGACAATCGGGACCAACGGTTTAACGTGCTTTCGGAGGCACGGAGGGGGTCTTGGTATGTGAAGATGGTCATCCATCCACGGACCGTAGCTTAACCTGATCGATCGCCCCGTGCGGCTGTTATTACTTAGCCACAAGCCCCTCAATCATGTGCTGAATTCATGGTTAGAATTTGCGCGTCGATGTCCTGTCACCCTGGTACTCGTATACCTGTCACGGAACGATGACCACCGGCTTGGACAGTAAGCCGGTGGTCATCGACCACCGGCTTACTGTCCACATAGAACGTGATTAGTCGAAAACGAGGCACTAATTACATACTCGTAGCAACGAATATTACTATTCAATTTGCCACATATATGTACCTTTACGTATCTACATACACCCGGTTTGCATTGCGATGTGATCATCACACATTCCTAGCCATATTATTATTGATATGTGTGCTATTCGGAGCTTCATTAGTGACGGCAATCTGTTTATTTCCTGTTTATAATTATGTGTGTTTTAGTTTAGTGGAATGGTCATTACTTGTGAAGTGATGTTTGAGCGTCAGGGCTTAGTAAAATGCTTTGTCACAATCCCGACGATTTTATTGAGTTGTTTTGTGTCAATTCAAACACTGATTAAAAAAAACACAGCTACGTTTTATAAAGTAGCACCTAAGCACGTAGAGTGAGAGCGAGGTTGGCCCAGTGGTATCCGCCTCGACTTACGAGTTACAGGCCGTGAGTTCGAACCCAGGAAGACACTTTACTTTGTGCATTTAATTTCATCACCATTGCTCCTAATGCGGCGGAGGAAAACATCGCGAGGGAATCGACATTTGTTCTAGCCCTGACTGATTATGTTAAGCACGTACACACACGTCGCTATTTTTTTAAGTGAAAACTTCTTTAGTGGCGTTGTACACTTTTTTTGTAATTGGTAAAAAATGTTAAACTCGCGTCAGGACACGTGACCTGATCGAAAATTGCTAAGACGGATGGAGAGTAGACAGCCGGCGCGGCGTAGGACAGGAAGTATCCCCCTCTCTTTCTACGGCGCGGCGAAAATGTATGCCTGCGCCTGCTGTTTCGTTTAGGCGGCGCAGGGCGCTTGCGCGAATGTGGATGGAAGTTGATTTTTCTGAGAGATAAACTTTTTAATGTAATATAAATTGTCATGTTTGTGTACGACAGCGCAATAAATAAATATTGTATTCTGCCACATAAAGATAGTACTTTTATACTGATAATTAAAGCAATTCGTGCAAAATTATTCCCTAACCATTCCAAAATATTAAAAATGCACAACGTTAATATTCAAGTTTTCACTTCTGCCGGCACTCCCGGAATGCAACCCGTCGTTTTTTTTTACTACATCCAAATCTGTACAAAAATAGCTACCTATATCGCATACAAAACGCAAGAAAATCCGAAAGCCGTAAATAAACCGTATTCGGTAAACGAAAACAAAAACACATATCAAAATAACCGTTAATAAAATTAAAACTGACGGCAGTCACACATGTGATTGTGATCACATCACTTCACTAGTGTCATAAGGAAGGAGGGGACAACTCTATTATTTTTAACGAGCAAATAAATATTCGGCATTCGTTTACATTTTCATAACGAATGGGCGCATTTTAAAAGCCTTATTACTGGGTGTCACGCCTTGACGTACGACGTACGGTTTCCCGATAATAACTTATCGATTATTCAGTTTTTCGGGAAATTAATATTTTCAGTGATGACGTTGAATAAGACAGCTGGTACTTGGGTTCTTTTTATATCAGTTGAACGGCCTACAAAGAAAAAACCTAAACTATATCCCCTTTTTTTATAAACGTTGCTTAAAGGTAAGTAGTTATTAGCGACAGTTTAACCATAAATTTTTGACGTTTAAACGTCACTTAACTATAATCATCGTTTATAAATAAACCACTTAAAGATTAGATTTTTTTTTAATTGTGTGGTGAAACAATTTTAAAGAGGTTTAATCAACGAATAATAGTTACTTTTCCAGTAGTGATATTTCATTTACTAGGCCAAAGAATTTAAATAGCTCACCGAATTAATCTTCATTCATTTCCATTATTTACGGAAAAACAAATGACACCCGTTAAATAAGTATGACTTTCCTATTAACTACGAACGAATTCTCCAATAACTTGTGCCGGATCAATACGTTATTTACTTTTTTAACTACTAATTGAATTTGAATTGGGTTCGTACTTATACAGTCCCGTTCAAATTAATTAACTCGTTGAACAGGGAGCCACTCGCAATACGGCCGCATTCACTTTTATAGGTGATAAAAATCTTCTCCTCTAAATACTCCATATCTTCAGCAATAATGCTCCTTAAATTTTATTTGACAAACATTAAAATATGTAGTGATTGTTCGGGGTTTATTAACAGCGTTTTATTACTCCTCCGTCGCACATACACGGGAGAGAAAGCCCCGCACAGATATTGTAGCTTGTGACAATAAATAAGACGTAAAATTTTATTTTACAACGGTAAACGAAAGAAGCTAACGAAATTACATTCAATTACGGCAGTGTGCCCGCAGCATTCCACCGACGCAATAAAGGCTGCAAAGTAACGTTCCTCGCGTAAATTTTTCGGACATAAAACTCTGTAAAAGTGAAGTTAGTGAGATGTAGAGCGACAATAAATGTTTATAGAGGTTGGTGCCGCGCGGCTTGGCCGTGGCGCCGCGCCGCGCCGCGTCTTGCCGAGTCACCGCGGCTCTCCTCCCCCACTCAATTAAGTTTCGGCAGAAGAAAAATAAAAATTCACCGTAGCAAAGGTTCTTCATTCGCAGAGCAAACACGAATGAGGCAAATTAAGTGAGCAAAATAACGTGCCCTTAAATTAGGTCACGCAACCAAAGTGAGACTTGGAGGGCCCTTGCATCTCGTTACAAAGATGAAGTATCGCGTCGCGCCGCGCCGCGCTGCGGTTAATGTAATCAAATTTTTAATTTTTAACTTTTTTCGTTTCTTTGATATTCTCGGAAAGCTTTTCTTTGTGCGTAATTCAGTTAAACGCAGAAATGTGAAGCTTTTAGTTAGTTTGGAAATAAACTCAGCAATTTTCTTCTTTATTTATTTTTACAGTTTTCTGGTTGGCTGAGCGCTTAATTGTCAGTTTTCCGCTGTGCGAGATATAAAAACAGGAATGGAAAACTGGGTTTTTCTATGGAAAAAGTCTGTATTTTGAAAAACTCTGGGAAAATTGGTGATGGATATCAGATTTATTGAATTATTTACAAGTTCGTTTAGTTAGTGTAGTACAAGTTGTTATTGAAATGCTTGGGATTAGTTTCATTGTATTGATCTTTATAGCTCGTATTGTCTAATGATACCTACGTAGTATTTTTAAGCGACCGTTGTACAATTAGGTACATACTGGGCCCCAATTCATGAAAAAGTGCATAAAAAAGATTTCCTTTCCATAAAACGAAATGACCACAGAGTTACACTCGTAGTGTTTTAGTTAAAGCACTTTTATGGGACTCTGAGTTAGGGGGCCGGTATCCCACCATACACAATAGATCCCATTCTTTTATACGTGTTAAGTACTGTTTTATGCACCGACTTACACCATAGAGATTGCCCATGCTCGATTTTTCTAACACGTATCGTCTTTTGAAATACAAGGTGTCCATGATATACAGGGTGTTTCATAAGAAATAGATCACTTTTCAGTTATTTAAAAACTAACGACACGACCATACAACGATTCGTGTGAAAATTGGCGGACTGTACATGTAGGCTTCGTATTCACCAATGTTTTTTACATTATTATTTACAATAAAAAAAATATAATATATTTCGATAAAGGAACAAAATAAAATTGAACAAATTACTTAAATAATAAAAAATTATAAAGGAACAAAATAAAATTGAACTAAAACGTATTTTGTTAGTAAACCTCTATATCTTATTAACAGCACAGCCTGTAAACAGTATCGGTCGTTAATCACGTCAAGCCTATGTCACACACGTGATAATTAGATGACACGAATTAGGGAAATATACTTAAATATAAATAAAAACTACATCCTCATATTTAATTTTAAAGCTTTTAACAAAATCATAGTGTGTTTACACACCAATCGACTTTATAGACGTTTTGCGACTGCAACAAAAACTTCCAAAAGTAATTACGTTACAGCACATCAAAATAAAATCCTCAGATTAATCCGCAGACACATAATTCACGTTTATCTCGGTAGCCGAAATTACCCACTAACGTAACCAATTTTCTTACCTTTGACAAAATCACGGCCCTTACCTATTACGTAACATTACCCAAAGGGCGCACGCGGCGCGAATACGGCGCTAAACACATGTTGGGCCATTCATGCGTTTTTGAGTCATATTAATAAGTGTTAGGGTGTATTTTACTGTGATGTCTGACGCCGGTAAAAGGCGAACGTCGAACGATGTATAAAACACTCTATGAGGGAGACTGTAGGCCTATAATGGGTCCTTGCTACGAGGGCTTCGGGACCGCATGTGTTCGTGCCTGCGGTCCCCGCTTTTGAGGAACAAATTAGAAAATCTTTTGGAGAATAATTTAAGAAGTACGCCCGCGGTTGCCGAGTTAACTTTGTTTCGCGAGCTAAGTAAGTATAGGGCGATCAAAGCTGTACAAGTGTTCATTTAAAGTGGCAGGTATCGGACGAAAATTACTCCAAAGTTTTGCGAATTGACATTTCACGGCTTGTCACAGAATCTTATTGGGTTGTGATTAGTATTTTTTTAAGTAATTTCTGACGAAAGGAAGGTGAAAATTGTACCCAAATCGTCTTTAAAACCATTTAAAGTGACCTTAAATCCAATCTAAGACTGTAAAGTTTAGATAATATAGTTGGTATGCTCAAAGCTCTAAGTAAAACAATAGGTAGCCATGTTCAAACTCCTGAAAAACAGGAAGCGCGGACGCCGTTTGCGTGTCTGTTTCTTAATCTTAAACAACACCCTCTAATATATTTAATTACCGCCGCTTCCCGCTCTTATTTCCATATATACATCTACAGAAACATGTCGGAAATCACGCTTTTTCCTCCAGCTACAGGTATGTACGCCTGTAATTGAGATGCCATGTTATTAAGATTTTAATGAACATATGCGCACACTTGCATGAGCAAGGGGTAAGGAAATTTCATGAAAAATAAAGCCTACAAATATATAAGGTTGATTTTAAACAGTTTTCTGTTCGCAGGGAATAAAATAAATACGCTGATATTTGAAACCAATAAACATAAATTAAAATATTTTTTTTTCTCTCTACAGTTTGAGTCTTTATAAAGTGCACATATTAAAAAGGGTGAAAATATAAACAATTTTATCGACGGAAAAAATGTCAAAAAAAAATTTTTTTTAAATGGTAAAAAATGGTAAAAATGGTAAATTTTCTTTAAAAAATCATGAATAATTAATTTATGAGGTTTCTTTTTCAAAAAATTATGGCTTTATTAGCTTGGCCTATTATTAGAGATCATTCTTAATTTTGTTTTGTTTTAATATGACATTTAGTTTAAAAGTAGTAACAGTTTGTTTGCATGGGGTACCCAGACGAGAGTAAAAAAAAATAAAAATTTAAATTTTTTTTTAGATTTTTTTTGACATTTTTTCCGTCGATAAAACTGTTTATATTTTCACCCTTTTTAATATGTGCACTTTATAAAGACTCACACTGTATACTAGTGATGTGGCGATCCTTTACATTCATCTTATACAATACAGTTACTCGTATACACATACATAATAATGTTCTAAGGTGCCAACTAGTATTGTGACCTACTTGTGCTTATCATAGTGTCTTCTATATTTCTGTGTACTGACATAATTTTAATCATAAACCACGAAAGAAAATATTAGATGAATTTAAATACAGCAACTCCACAATATTCCAGATTTTCCATGCGGCGCGTGTGTTCGCGGTCTGCTCATATCAGCAGCTATCCAAACATCGCCAAACTTTCCTCGTCAAACTTTATCTCAACGCGATCATATTTTCGTATTTTTCTTCAGAGAGACGCGAACCGTGAACACTTTAAATGTATTCCATAAATCAGGATACACTTACGAATTTCGAACAAGAGGGCCCAACAAAAATACTTACTTAACAATTTGTCGAGAAATTCGTTGAACGATTAACAAATGTGTTCGTTCGTTGTTAACATTACGTCTTAAATTAATAAAGTTTGGGATTGCCGCGCGGGTACTCGCGGGATAACGTGGCGCGGTATGTTACTCAGAGTCGGTGCCGCTTTGCCCACTACACCGCGGGTACTCGAGCCGGTATCCTAGTACAATATTGACACAAATCCCTTAACTTATAAAATCGTGCTTCCGTCCCCGATGTAGGCAATATGGGATTTCCGTCGTCATTTTGATGTGGACCCCGGGGCTGGGCCGGAGGGGGTCGTGTTTGCGCGGGGGACACCTGGCTACTCAGCCGCCCTGTTTGCTGATCGATATGAGCCCGCTCTTGTGGATGACACACCGCTAATGTAACACTAAAATATGTTCCGATACTTTTCATCTAAGGACACTTTCAAAATAAACCGTTTTTTTTTTTTTGAAAACCGATACACCTAACGAACACATATTTCTCTATATTCTTGAAAGCACTCACAAAGTTTGTTCAGTACTATAGACACATAGAAGGGAAATCAACACCTTTACACACTGTCTTTACCTAAAAGACAACTTGAACAACAAAATCTCCTTAAATTCGGCTCAAGCCGGTGCACTTGCATATTAGTAGACACTCATTGGAGTCAGTTCCAGTTCGCCGCACACGATTTGCCAATAAGTACGTATTTGCAGCAATAACCGACAAAACAAAGCATCCGGCTTGCACGCTCCTAATCCTCGATTTGGGGAGGGTCTGCGTGGAAATGGAAAAATATTTGTCTGGCAACACTCGGCAAATGTACCGACAGCCGATATCACGTAGCGTTTTATTTTACACTAAGACAACTACAGGTTGTCGACTTCACGTGTGGACGGGTTTATTTTTCTGCGCTGGCAACACGTTCGTTCTTTTACAACGTGGTTCGTTCAGGTAGTTTAACGTGTTTAAAGAACGAGGTGGTGTAATGCAATCTTTGATTTTTAAGCTGGAATTTGCTGAGAATTCTCGACTTTTATAGATCCTGTGGCAGCATTAATGGAAGGATGTTATGCGGTTGGAATTCAATTTATTGCATGAACAGTAAGACTTTGTTCTTGGGGATCAAAAGAAGGAACATTATTTGATTTTTCAAGATAGTTCTGTTTTCAGTTTCCGCATACACTCTTTAAGCATAATCTTTACCAACTTAACAAAAACTTTAAGGTTCCTATAAGTCATTACGTGATTAATAATGTGAGTAATAATAATACTCTTATATCAGGACTGATGCGGGATACTTAGTATCCTATTTTATTTATTTATTAAGGTGAACCAACTGCTTTTGTGAATAATATAACTTAGGTAGGTACTCATCATCATCTGCCTAGCCTTTTCCCAACTATGTTGGGGTCGGCTTCCAGTCTAACCGGATGCAGCTGAATACCAGTATTTTACATGGAGTGACTGCCTATCTGACCTCCACGACTCAGTTACTGGGTAATACGATACCCTTAGGTAAGACTGGTTGTCAAACTTTCGGGCTGCTGACTAGGCGTAACGACTGTCAAAGATCTACGAATGACAGCCGGGACCAACGGCTTAACGTGCTTGCCGAGGCACGGAGGGGTCTCGGTATGTAAAGATGGTCACCCATCCACAGACTGACCGCGGCAAGCGTAGCTTAACCTGGTCGATCGAACTGTGTAGCTGTTATTATTTAGCCACGGGCCCCTCTTAAGTAGGTACTATATGTAACAATAATAACCTCGGACTTACACAGTCCCCAATTACAGGTTAACCAGCTATCATAGAAATAGGTAAAAACACATAATAATAAAACTAAAGGCTCTATCATTTAGATTTGAGGAAATTGTACCTACATATTTCCGTAGAAAACCACTCCACTACCTACTGAACATTTCAAATCAGAACAAACATAACCCTAAAAGAAATTAAAAACTATCATCAACCCAACCTCTAAAATTCCGTCTAAAGTTAGTTAAAACAGATTCGTAGTCTCATGAACAAACAAAATATAAGTGGTCTAAGCTCCTGACATCGATTGCAGTGCAAGGTTCACTTTGCAACTTTTCAAATATCTGCTAACCCTCACGACCGCTTATGATGGCGTTATGACCGAGAAGATCATATTATTATTATTGGAACAAGTTGGAGTGCATGAGCAAAATTCGAAAGTAATCCCGATGAATGATTTAGGTTGGAATTTTCTGATGAGGTGGAATTTTGTAATTTTTAAGGCGATACTAATGTGAGGTGTTATTATGAAGAGATTTTCACACAATACATAAATCATTCGTAAATAAGTTGAAAACAGACTTTATTTTGTTATTGTTCCCATTTTCCGAGAGCAGTGGTGGTCTAGTGGTAACTGCCGCGACTTACGAGTAGGTCGTAGGTTCGAACCCAGGTAGGTGGTTTACTTTGTGTAAATTATTTCATCACCACTGCTCTTAAAACAGTGAAGGAAAACATCGTGAAGGAACCGGCATGTCCTAGAACCAGACAGTCGAAGATATGTCACATCTACCAACCCGCACTGGGCCCGCGTAGTTGATTACGGCCCGTTCCCTCTCACCGAGAGGAGGCCTGTGTCCCAGCAGTAGGAAAATTAATGCTGATTATGTTACCATTTCCATAGTTTGCAAGGCTGCATAATAATTGTCAGCATCAATGTTTTGTTTTGAGTAAGCAAACTGAAGTGGCAGTGGGCTGGCCATGTCTGTCGAAGGGCCGATGGCCGGTGGAGCAGACGAGTCCTGGAGTGGAGACCGCGTATCGGCAAGCGTAGTGTGGGACGCCCCCCAGCTAGATGGACGGACGACCTAAAGAAGGTGGCTGGGGTGGACTGGATGCGGAAGGCGGAGGACAGGGTGTTGTGGCGCAGTCTGGGAGAGGCCTATGTCCAGCAGTGGACTGCGATAGGCAGAGTTGATTGATTTGATCAATGTTTTCGGAAGTGAAAGAAACAAATACCGGACAAAGCCTTAAAAATAAAACGTTTCAAAGCACTAAGACCCCAATTAGTCCTGAATAGTCAACTCACATCCAACTAAACGAATCAAGATATAAGTATGTCTTCCTAAGCAGATGCAGATTGCTCTTAGGGATAAGACCGCCCATTGTGTCACACTTTGTAAAATTTCCACATTTATATTTGTAATTAATTTGGTGTTCATAATAAATAGTTTCCTCTTCCATTCTATGCATATCATTCTTCAGATTTGTTTGTTACCGTGTCTACCTTTTCAAAATCATTGAAAATTATTGTCATTAAACAAAAAAGTCTAATTTTCTTCCGTTCCCGGTCCCATTTCCGCCCAGACGTGCGCCTACGCCACTTTATGTCTGTTTTACGCCGTGTACGCCCAGATTGCGATCCACCCGCTATTTAAACCGGATCGCTTTACACTCTTCTCGGCCTTTAATAGACCTGTTCGCTTTTATACCCTAATGACCGCGTAAAATGCTCTGCGTTTGTTTGGCATTTATTAAGCGGTAAGTGATGCAGCTGGTTTATTTGAAAAGTTATTATATTTAACGGTTCGGCGGTAATTTTGTGAGGCGATTTTGTTTAAGTGCTGTGGGGTTGTATTTAGATCACATGGCAAAATGATTATACTACGGACCACTACTGTACAATACAAAGTTCATAAAGTATGGAACAGAAATACTCACATCAGCAGCTCTAGAGAATACCATGCCATTGTTTATCGAACAAAACTTATAGAAAACAAAAGTAAGAATATTTATACTTTTATACAGACACAATCCTCAATATCTCGTAACAGTTCGAGTGTTAAAAAGCTCAGATTTATAGTGGTTCAATAGGAGAGTTATTGAAAACAAAACAAGTAAGAATACCGAAACGCAAAAGTTGGACTTATTGCACTGAGAAGAAAACTAATAAATGTTTCCCGCGGCGAATATAAGAGCGAGTCAGTGGCAGAGCATGACATTAAACTTGGGTATAAAGTGAGCGTGCAATATCGAGTTAGCGAGTTTCACGGACCAAACAAGACGGCATCGGACTTCCTGGCGTAAACTACTTAAATCTTGACGCGTCTTGCTTCGCTGTCCGCTGCGGGCGAGAATAAACTTGCCGCGCCGTTTGTGTGCGACATAGCTGCGGTATGTGGCAAGAGCTTCACGTAACAATCATCTCTGTGTGGACAGGACAACATCTAAAATCGCTTGGCGTGAATAGCCAGCGGTACGGGGGGATTACAGAGCGATGTAGTCCGCATACTTTCGACAGATAACGGACAGTCCGGACTGGAGTGGCTTTCGCGCTTGATTGACACTGGCTCAGTGGCTTTTAGTTGGCAAACGTAGCCATTACACGCGGTGAAGTGTTCCGACTCACACATGTTGGAGTACACTTTGAGCGTCATTTCGGGACGTGTGTGTGGAACATTTCGAGGTGTACTTGTGGGTAGGCGTGGCAGACAGAGCTGTCTTGTTTGCGTAGAGCTGTTACGTGGCATGTACACAACATGTGTGTTAACTGTTGTAATGTTTCAGTTAGTTCAGTTATTTGAGTAGGTGAAGAGTTTACTGGCACGAAAAGAAGATTGTTTTAGTTGGCATCTAGCTTTTTAACCGACTTCAAAAAAAGGAGGAGGTTATCAATTCGACTGTATTTTTTTTTTTTTTTTTTTTTATGTTTGTTACCTCATAATAACCGACTGGGTGAACCGATTTTCATGATTCTTTTTTTATTTGAAAGCTGGTGCTTCCCGTGTGGTCCCATTGTCACCATTTCAATATCTGATGATGCGATCTTGTAGAAATCGGGGGAACACTTCAATAAATAACAGCAGATTAACCGCGATTGTTGCTATAGCATATCTAAGCATTGTTTACACCATCACACAACATAATATCACGCCTGTACTCACTACAAAGGTTATAATTTTTTTTTATTATAATAGTAATTAATACCAGTAAAACAACCGCGATTGCTGCTATCGCATATGTATGCACTATTTACGCAATCGCACAACATAACATCACGTCTGTACCCTATAAACGCAGATGCAGCTTCCTGTCACTGATATTTACATAGCAAGTAGTGTTTATATGAATTTGATTGCGGTAGATATAACTAAAAAGTGAAAAATAAAAAAATTTATATAAAAAAAAAACAACCGACTTCCAAAAAATACTACAAAATGAAAAATAATTTTAATTTCGGAAGTCGGTGTCAAAAAACCAAAATGCGGAACCAACGACACCGACTTCCAAAATTAAAATTATTTTTCACTTTGTAGTATTTTTTGGAAGTCGGTTGTTTTTTTTTTATATAAAATTTTTTATTATATTCAAGGCTTGAAAACACCATTGATCATGGGACTTCAAAGACATTTAATTATCTTCCGCTCTGTGTTTAAATAAGTCTGAAAGTCGCCCAAAAGAAAAAGGAAAGAGAAGTCTCCCAAATGTTTTTTACAGCCACTTAACATTCGTGTCCAATCTAAATGAAGACACCATGATTACGGAGACCAACAAAAACGCAAGCAAACGGCAATTACATTGGAATTGCTAAAAGGACCCACCTGTTGACTGCCGGAGACGAGAATGTTCTCGAAAAAGATTTCATTGGTTGAAAACGTTGGCTTTCCGCGACAGATGTTCTGCGGGATTTGCTCTCAACTCGGAAAACTTGTGTTTGAGAACGCTTTTCAACTTTGAATACTGTTCAGTTCAAAGCTCTTTAGCTTATTTTTTGTGACTGTTTAACTTTATCTGGAAACTGCTTCTACCTGAGTCTGTTTTAGTGAATTGCTTCAAATAGAAGCTGAGATATGGTAAAAGGACAAGTTAGTGGTTTACTCGTGTATTCTCAAGCAATATTTTAGTGTTTAAGTTCACTATTTGTTTATCACGAGTGTGTTATGAAGATTTTTGTGTTCCCTGTGTATTTTAGAACTATTTATGAAACTGCTACTTCCAATTAGGACACATTAAACAACGAAACCAACCCCTAAATAACGACAAACAAAATCAAATTCATTAGCACATTATAATGAAGTTGGGGAAAGTCCAAAAAGCACGATATTCGGGTGAAATTGATAGGAGAAATTTCAACAAAAACTGCGGGCTATAAGCTCGCGCGGGGAACGCCACACACGGAGCAATTATCTAAAACACACACGACGTTTAACCTCAAATTTCACTAATGAAAATTTCCGTTGGTTGGTGGCGAAGGGCGCACCTTATCGCTTATCTGTGGGATTGCTTTCGACCGACAGTCATTATCGTATGGTGTTTCCGTGTCCGACAAATAGGTTAGACGATTTATTCACTCTGATATTCAATAGACTTACTGGTTGTGGAAAATGGATAAAGAAAAACTGAAAAAGAAAATTATATGATTTTTTCACATTCTTAATATCCACTTTTATATTTAATAAAAACTTTTATTACTTAGTTATACTTACCTAGGAAAATGAGACACAGGTACAAAATAAATTAAAAAGCTTGTTTAAATAACACAACTTCACAATTCCAATTTAATTTTGATGCACGATCAAAGAATGTATTTCAATTAACATTGCTTAATGAACTGGCGGACAATAAAATGTTCTTATTAGTTATTATGAAGGGTCCTTTACACAGTCACAAAGTGAGCGGGCTTTATTACACGAGCGGTACAATAACTAAAATTAAATGAAGCCACAAACAAACGCAGGGGTCGCTGGATGCACGACACAATTTATGTCTCCATTTCCCACCGGCCGCCTGTATCGATGTCGTTTGCATCTGAAATCTTTCGAGCCACGACTATATTAGAGAGGGGAATTGGCCGGGATCTTAATTTATCGAAGTTTTTATGGTTTAATTAACGGAATTCACTTAGGCGAGGGTCGTGCGCGGCGCGGCGGCGCGCGGTGCGACGCGACGTCGCCGCGGTTTGCGCTTTATTTTATACTAATAGATGTCCCTGGGCCGCGCTATAATTAGCGCCAGGACGCCATTGAAAGTTTTAATTGAAAAGCCTTTGTGCAGTTTTATAGTCCGTTAACAATTTTAGAGTGTATTTTCATGCAGTCGCCGACGAGCCGCCGCGCTTCGTAATCTTGTCACCTCCGCTTTGTCCCGCAAGCGCAACGCGCCTACGCCATATTGTTATTATCAATATTTTGCAGAAGCATCCCGTTTTGTGCTTTAGGCTAATTTATTTACTTCTTTTGTGGCACGTATTTACTGAAGAATTCTTCTTTCACTATTCAATGATTCGGAAGTTGTTCGGGCTTGTTCGGAAACTTTTGGAAATTAAATATGGCGACAGGTACCTACAGGGTAAACGAAACCTATCAAACTCAATAAAGCGAGGCGCACGCGGCGAAACTTTTCATTGTATTATTACAACATTGTTCTTGAAATACGTACTAAATTAATTCACCCTTCCCAAATTTGGAATTCAAAACTGTAAATTTGTAGCCTCTTGCCCCAATTATTATAACATTTATTCTTTATGGGGTAAACAGATCCCTATTTATTAGGGTTCATTATTCGAATTAATTTGTTTGTGTTATGTTGCGGGCGCGGGCGGGAGATAGAGGTTGGCTAACCGCGCGTAAAGAGGCTGTTTTGATATTTAAATGAGGGTTAGGCTTGATTGTGGCCATTCAGTAGGACCGCGGGCGGTCGAGCGGGCACAGGGCACGGGCCGGCCCGGGCGGCGATACGTCCGGCATACGGACACGGCCAACCGCAAACAGACCGAATACTTTTGTGTGTTAATTGCTTAAGAGGCGTTAATGCTAGCAAAGGTCCCGAAAAAATAATGTGGACAATACTTTAGATGGAGGGTAGGTAAGTACTTAGGCCAGGCACACCTACATAAACATTTAGAAATGCTCAAAAAAAAAAAACACTATTCGGAAAATCTTACCTCAAGATCTTGCCCCAAACCCCCAATACACCAAATAAAAAAATTAACCAGTTTAAATTAAGAACTTAATTAACGGCCAGTTGAGGTAACAATAGAATCGCTAATTTTCAATTAGGGTTCCGCAGAGCGCGCGCAGCATTGGTGGGTTCCGATTACAAAGCTAATTACAAGTGTCGCTTTCGTTACACCGCCCGAGTGTTTCCGAGTGTTCCCGAGTTAAGAGCCGAGCTTTTTATCGCTGTTTGGATCTTGTAGGAAACGTTGTTGAGTGGTTCTGTTATGGAGTTGGGAATTCGGATTGGTAATTTATTAACTGTTGATTTTCAGTGTAAGCCGGAATGTTTTTAAGTTAAAGATAATTTTTCTGTACCTACTTAAGTACCTTGTTTTTCATCACATGGTACAGACGCCAGCACATCAAGCTACTACAATCTGTCAAATTTTTTTAATAGATTTTCTTTATCGCTAAAACATTAGGTTCAAAGTTGATTGGGAAAATTTCACAGTTTCGGGTAGCTTGATGTGCTGGCGTCTGTACATATGAAGACGGAATCGTACCGAGAGAAAAGCAAAACATTTATATAATACCCTTACAAGTATATTGGATTATTACTATCCCACAGAAATGTACTACTGGAATATAATTATTCTAAATGTGGTCCACATTATAAGCTATCTGTGTGCTAAATTTCATCCAAATCTCTTCAGCCGTTTTTGAGTGATTGAGTAACAAACTCCTAAACAACCAAACATACGAACATACAAAAGTCATTAAATCAATCCAGAAAAAGAAAACCACGCCATGATTATTTTTTATTCAACGATAAACTAGTCAGTTACATAGTTTTCATCAATGATGATTATTTTTCCAGACTTCGATAGGCCATAAACTTGATTTGATAAAACTTAGTAAATTATTTCGTCTGTATAAATAAAGGTGAAATTAGTAGACGCTCAATAATTCCATCAACAATTTCCTCGCCAACGTTCTTTATAATATTTGTAGAATTGTATATTAACTAACACAATGTTATAAACTCATCGTTTATGGTAACTATTCCTGGAATCCCTTGCACCAATAAAAAAGGCAAAAGCACAGTCGCTATTGTGCGGAAACACAAATCTCTATTTGCGGGAACAAAATCACATATTCAAACAGACGTCAAGCTTTCGACAAGCGGAAGAATGAATAAATGCAAATCTTCCACGATTTCAGGCCCGTTTCACACTGAATATATTTCACGAGGACATACTGTCGCCTACAATGAGTGGGCCTCACAGACTGGCCTTTTATAATAAATATTTTTTGCTTGTAAAAATATGAGTGGGTGGGACCCATCGTGTGAAGTAAAGGATCGTTCTCACCTCGACAACTTTTTAATAAAAGGAAGATTAGGAAATCGGCTCGTCGCTTACATTTATAGTAGATGTGAAGAATGTCATATAAGGCGTAACGCGCTCGGATACATTTCACACCTCGCTTGGCGCTTTCCCTAAATCTGTTGTCATTTCGGCGCGATCCCGTGGAAATAGGGGCAAGAATCCCTCGGATAGTCGCCAGATATTTGGAGCTATTTCTCACACGAGTACGCCTCCCGCCTGTCCGCTACCCCCCTTACCCTCGCAGCAATGCCAACTTCTCCTTTTAAATATTTTAGTGTGTAAAAAGTGAAGTCGTGTTACCTTGTGACTGCGCCTGATTTTTCTAGTCTTACAAATGTAACGAGACTTATTTGACAAATCTCTCGTATTTTCCTTAATATGAAGTGTGATATTACTCGAGGAAGTTAAATTCGTTATAAATTTATAAAATAGCTACGCATTTTTCCTATTATAAGCTTTCGGCGTCGTTTTACATTTTAGCCTATCAGATTAATATTTTATTATGCAATTTACGCTGAAATTTTCCTGTTACGACGACGGCTCGTCAAAAATCTTAGCTTTATTTGGGAGATCAACAAGGGTTCTAAGAGTATGGGTCTCTGGTGGGCATGGAGCAAAGCTCTTTGAAGTAGATACCCAAATAAAGTGTTCTCACGTTTAGAAATGAATATGCTATGAGCTGTCTTAAACACCTCAAACTGTTGAGTCTTTAAAGATTGTTTTGAAATTCTAAAGCTCTATTTATATAAAACACAGCACAACAAGAAACAGAAATAGATTTCATATGAGTTGTAAAAGGGCGGCATTATTTATCTTACCACAGAGAAATATACGTTATATTTCAAAATACAAAAAAGACTCTGCGTATGGAAATTCGGCATTGTGTTGACAATCGGCGGTGAATGAGCCGGTCCGAGCGACCGCGGCTATCGTTTACATCGGTCTTCTATTAACAGACAGCTTAACTCGGCTCCGCGCCATTTGTGTTTTTCCGTGCAGACAAATCGGTAACAATAAAACGAGACCCTCCTTCACAATGCCCGCACGCATGGCCTGCTTTTAATTTGCCGAACGTATATATCGGATCGTGCGCTCCGCCAGGGATCGCTTAAAAACACTCCCCGGAAAATCCCGCCGGTGTGCCCTCCGTTTAAGGCTCTTGTCTGTTTTTAATACCTCTATTTTTATTGCGTGTGTAAATTTCCTCTTTCAACCTTTTTTATTTGTTGTACAAACAAATCGAAGCGTTCGTAATTAAGGGCCGATCGATTACTCATCAAATCTCATCGGATTTTGAGATGATACGCCAAAGAGAGTAGAAAGTAATTAGAGCGCGTACTCTCTCAGGCGTACGATGTTTTGTTGATAATTCAATAATCCGGCCCCAGGCGGATCTCTTTTCACGACGCCTCTTGTCATCCCCCGACTCACCCCTCGCACTTCACTCGATTCCGATAGCATTCTTATGTAATCAGTTATCTGGTTTTTTCATTTCCTACGCCATATTTAAGGACGATAAAGTACTCGCAAAAAGTTATCTAAGTCCCGAATATTGCTCGATACAAATAAAGTTAAATTGGCAAAGTTGTCCAACGAGAAGAGGGATAGGAGGCACAGGTGACATCCATTACGATTCTTCAAAATTATTTTGTAGATATAAATTAGTTTGAGGGATCATTAAGGTACTCGCTACAACATTCTTGCGTCAATGTATATATTTTCACGTCGTAAACAGAGGAATAGCTAGGCCAAATTGTCCGCATGTAAGTGGAAAATATGGTGGTTGGGTAGTTGCAGGGTGACCACCTGCGGGGTGCGGGGCCTGGGAGGGGCGGCGAAGTGCGTGTTTGCACCTTATATAGGGAAATGGAACAATTAATTAAATTAGCACTTAAATGTATGGTCTCGGTAAGGACGGGCGCGCCGCAGACAACACTTTTATTAAAACTATACTTCTTTCAAATTGTTTGCGGGCTTAGGTGTTATGAGTTTTATGCTTCTCGGCCATTAGAAACTATGTTCTCATGCAGTTTCACGGTAATTGAAGACGTAAATAGAAATAGACTTGATTCAACGTTAACCTGAATATTTTTTTCGATTATTTACCTAATTAAAGTTTTGTTAAACAGATGAAAACCTCAACCACAAAAAAAATAAGAAAACTCATCCACCCGACCGTCCAGTCCGTGGCTAATCCACTTACTAAATTCGATTCCCGGCCACACCCCCCATTTATCATACTACCATCGACTGCTCCATTCATTAACGGTATCGCCACTATCTAATTTACACCTTATACAGTTGACAATAAACTCGTATTGCTTTAACAATGTACGAATTACAAGTCCACTGGTCTAATGTGGTAATGGACAGAGTTCTTCACGACTTTATGGGCTGTCCTACGTCGACACATTAGGCGATTGCCGTTTTTCCCTTAAATTAATTACTGTGAGTTGACGTTTTTATGTTTTAATGAATGAATTTAGGTTTTAGATTAACGAGAACTACTAGTTTTGCTATCCTAAAATGTTTATGGGTAATTAAATATTGGTGGTCAACGCGAATTTCTTTTTCTTTTTGTTTAATAGGAGCCTTTTCCTAGTAGGTAAGCAGTAAGGAAAAACTGGTCCTTATTTTCCTAGTAATAACTAAACACTTTAGGTACGGGTACGATAAATATTAGCTGAGATCGTGGGTTCGAAGCCAGGCAGGCACTTTGCTTTGGAAATAAATAATTTCCGCTGCTCTAAAAACCGCTGCTCTAAAAACAGTGAAGGAAAACATCGTGAGGAAACCGGCATGCCCTAGAACCAAAAATTCGAAGACAAGATTGTGACATCTACCAAGTCGCATTGGGGCCACGTGGTAGATTACAGCCCACTCCTTCATGAAGAGAGGAAACCTGTATCCCAGCAGTGGGAACATAGGTCGATTACGCTATGACAAACTATTGTAACTAAAATTCCTATCACTTAAGGAAAATTAAGAGAGAAAAACGTTTATTTGGCACAATACCGTAAACAAGGAAAACATTTGAACAAATTAAAGACTAAAATAAAAGTAATAATAATAATAATATTCCACAACTTTCACACAACGCCATCTAGTCCCAAACTAAGCAGAGCTTGTGCTATGAGTACTAGACAACTGATAAACATACATAATAAGGTGTTACAAAATTAACCTCACAAACTTTAAGAGGTGCTTTAGACCATCGAACTGAACAACTTTCACTATGGGACCAACTCTGAAATCACGAAAAAAAAATCAGCTGTTCCCTACATTTTGACGACTCGTACGAACATAAATGTACGGAACAGCTGATTTTTTTTTCACAATTTCAGGTTTGGTCCCATAGTGAAAGTTGTTCAGTTTGATGGTCTAAAGCACCTCTTAAAGTTTGTAAGGTTAATTTTTTAACACCTCATATATTTCTAAATACATACACATATTATAGATAAATTACACCCAGACAAAGAACAAAAGTAAACCACCAATCTTGAAGTTACAGCTGCAACACTAATGCCTCAACTTAAACTTACACTAACAAAACAATTGCCATTTAACCAACCTGAAAACACATTTTACAAGCCAAAAATCCAACAAACAGTCGTTTTATTTCCGTGTAACGGTAGTGAACGAGTGCAGGAGGGAGTGCGTTCAGCCGCGGGGTCTCCCAGACCCGAGCTGGAGCTCAATCATCCACTCGAGACGTTTCCGTTGTCTGTGGCCGAACGATTATTTACCGCGGTCGATTGCTACGGAAACTACGGGAGAAGGACGCAGGGGGCAATTTGACATTATGTTACGTTCTTAAGTGCGTGTCTTGAGTTTTTGAGGATTAACTTTAAGACGTGATTTTGATTTTAGAAATGGTTGGCATTGAAAATGATTAGTCTTACTAGGTGATCGATAAGACAGAGGAAATAACTGTAGCGGCTAAATAAATACATTGCAGAAAATATTAATGTCTGCATTTTTTTGCTTCAATGTAATTTACTTCAATTTCATATCTGATACACCTGTATCAGACTTACACATACAGGTACCTAAATTATACAAGTACCTACATATACAGATATTGCTTTTAAAATTGATAAGACAATTATCTATTAGAAACAATAGGGAGGTACTTAAGTAGCCTGATCCACAATTCATCATCTGCCTAGCCTTTTCCCAACTATGTTGGGGTTGGCTTCCAGTCTAACCGGATGCAGCTGAATACCAGAATTTTACATGGAGCGACTGCCTCTCTGACCTCCACAACCCAGTTACTGGGTAATACGATACCCCTAGGATACTTAAATACATATACAGCGTGTAACGGAAGAGGGGTATCAACCCTGAAGGAGGTGAATGTGCTCATGAAACTCAACAACTTTCCCCAATGAACATAGGTCGAAATATGAAAAAAAAATTTGGCCCTCCCTTACAAAACTGACTACCAGCTGATTGATTTACTATGGGAGGACCAAATTTTTTTTTCATATTTCGACCTATGTTCTTTGGGGAAAGTTGTTGAGTTTCATGAGCACATTCACCTCCTTCAGGGTTGATACCCCCTTTCCGTTACACGCTGTATATACGAGTATTAACCTACGTTTTTATTCCGCACTTGCAGATTAGTGGGTTTTATCAGTTTTTCTAAGCAAAGGGAAACATAATTATAGATGTTTTTAATGTAGACATACTGTTTTTCTTTTATTCTTCGAAAAACTCGGAATCTTGTCTTATGTAACGTACCTACTATCTTCGTTTATTTATTTATTTAATATTTCAAGCACATAAATGTGCGGAGGCGGACTTAATGCCATAGGCATTTTCTACCAGTCAACCTTTGGGTGATGCAGAGACAAACAGCAGTTTGTCAAAGGACATTGTAAAATATGGCCTATGAATCAACACGCATGAAACATTTACTATAATTCTTAGTTATTTTAATAATACCCGTTACAAATATTTCAACACAACGGACACTTTTTAATTTCGAAAACATTTTAAAAAGTATTCACTTCTGTCCTTAGCTTCCGTCATAATCCTCGGTGATAGTTCTATTATTTTTTGGCTCAATTTAAGGTTTTTAATAGGCAAAGGTATTATAAATCATACAGCCAAGGCTTTGTAACAGCACTCTTAATAAGAATTTGACACAGACAAGCGTCAGTATTCTCAACACTTAATATAAGAGAATGATTTTTAGTTACAAACAGTCCGCTATGATGTCGCGGAACCATAATACGGCCTATTAAAAAACTGGATTGAAAGCGCTGTTTGAAACGAGCAATAATATCGACTCTGACAGTTGATGAATTGACAGATGACATTTGGTAGTAATGTCACTTGGCGCGCGCGCGCATTCTGTGCTCGATCTGCGTTTGCGTTGGTCGCGTACTGAATTCGTTTGCATTTTCTTACTTTTCCGATTCCGATTTTATCTAACAACTTGGCGTGAACAAAGGACTGTGATTTTCTCTTGAAATATCGACTTTGGCTGAGTTTTACTGATACGGACCTACTTAGAACAACGACCTGGCATAATATTAAAAAGTAAATCCTTAATAAAACCCTTGCATGTCTACAAGACTCCCGACTCCTAGAGTTCAATGTCAAGAAGCGCGCATCAAGCCGACTCCTGGAGTTTGGTACGCTTATAGCAGCAGAGCTGTTTTCGAAACAGTAGTTGTATAATACAAGCGGACTGACCTAGCAGTATGGCAATAAAACGTTATCAACAATTATTTATAATCCAATGAAGTTATTGCTACATATACCGAATGTTTTTATTGACGTAATTATAACCTCAAAATCCGACAGTGTTTTGATTTTTTTCAGAATTCTCAAAAGTGTCCGTTGTTTTAATTTAGGTTCAATCGAATATATACATTATCTAAAACCCAAAAAGTAAATACACTTCCCTGTTGGTTCTTAGGCGAACTATGTATGGACGACGAACAATGTCCTTTAACGAAATATTTTCATAGCAGTGTTAAATTATAGAGAAATTACAAATAAAGCAAAAGCAATTTCAGTATGATTCCCATGTTTAGACTTTGTACCTATTGAGTACCAATAACTTCATGAAAATAATAGAAACACTCATAAAGGCCAATTAAAACAGGATTACGAATAATTGAACCATCACTAACATGCGCTTCAAAAGCATAATAAGGTAGAATTAAACGATCCTAAAATAACAATATTAACTCAGTAGAACACTGCTGCTATAACAAAAAAATATATATAAGAAATATCTGCATAAACAAAACAAACCCGAAAGTATTGTTAGGATATTTTCATTTCCAAAAACACAGAGCAAATAAACACGAATATCGTACCGAAACAGATTTGGGAAGTACTAAAAAATATAAAAAATGCCAATATGATTAAAACCTTTCCGATTTTCGTATAACCTAGCGGAGAGCTCTCATTCAATATAAATACCTACCTATCACTGGAATGAATATTAGATTTCACTATCTCAACAGCGAAATCTGTTGAGTCGAACTTGAATTTTCATTTTAAATATTTTTATCGCGCCTGCATAGATATCGGTATATTTGAAATTGAGTTTAATATTATGTTGGAGTTTATTGGAGAGGATATATTGAGGTTGCTGAAATATCTTATTTGAGCTTTACAACTGAAATAAGATATTTCAGCAACCTCTGTAGGAAGATAATAACACCTACATTTGACGACTATTTCTATTTCATTTTTATATGTAGATCTGTTATTATATTGTGTGTGGATATATTATTTTATATGTTAGTTTATATAAATATATTATCTTACAAGTAGAAAAGTATTATATGTGTAGATTTATTTTTCTACTTAGGTACCTAGTGGAGTTAATTATCTTTTTGTATGCACGTGTGTCTGTGACAAATAAACCAACTGTTTTTCATTCTTCTTTTTTTTCTATTTATGTTTTTTCAGATATATTAGGTATCCTCCGAAATTATTAAAATGTGCCTAATGATAAATTATTATAAAGGTATAACAATATCCCTTCGTCATTCTAATGCCGGATCAACACATTTAAGATGTCTCATACGATCGAGTAGGTACCTATCGCAGTTTCGAAAAACTAAACGCACGACACGACTCCACATCTCTCTGGTTATTCGTTTCGGTTGTTTAGGGGCGTCGAGTCTCCCCTATTGATTACCCAAAAAGCGGAAAATAAAATTGTGTACCTCTAGGCCCCGTCGTAACACAATACTGTGGTCGATGGGCCCCCAGAATTTATCGCAAAAACATACTAAGTCTGCCCCTCGGATACGACCACTTAAATGAATGAAATCTCACTTTTTGTGATAAAATTTAATTTTACGACATTTTTTTGTTTCATAATGAATTACATTTTAATCCTCAGCCAGATTCGGTAAGCCAAGATGAGACACCGCGATGTCAAAAGTTGGAGAGCAATTTGTTTTACTATGAGAACTCGATTAGTGGCTCGAAACTAAATTACTGTTCTGTTGGTGTTTATAATCGAGTGACTAGAGTAGGGATTCTAATTAAAGTAACACAAAAGTATTTCCAGGATGTTACGATAGTGGATAAGTAGATTTTTCAATATGGAAGTAGTAATTGGAACGTTTTTTCAATCGTACACAATTTGTTCTTATCCTGATCAATACAAATCTATACACATAAATAATATTGAAGTGTCTGTTTGTAATGTCAAAATTACAGCTTTCCCTAAATGCGTAAGAAACTATATACGGTAATGATAACAAAAAATCTATTTTTTAAATTTTGTCTCTGACTCTCGGTTTGTTCCGGCAAATCACTAAGTAATTATTTCTAGAACCATAAAATGACTATAAACGCTAAAAATAAACTTCCAATAACCCCTCTTCATCTCACGCTATTCGACAACTAGTGGTAGGACACGCGCCTCGCTCACTGCCGACAAACTTCACCGACGCGGCTTCCTCTCCGCAATCTTTATCGAATAAAGCAGTTTAGTAAACCGCCGCCGAACTCCCGCCTCCCTTTATTATCTATTTATGAACAAATTTAAATAGACCGGCACCCCATGAGACTAACATTCGTTTAGTTTACAACCTCACAGGTAACAGCCTTTTCAGATCATATTTTATTCACATGGCTTAGATTAAATGGCTCAGAGTTGAGATTTTTCCTGTCTTAAAGGGATGATGAAATGAGGCTTTTTCCTAGTGTTTTTTGTTATATGAGAGTACTGCACCAGTGAGGCACAAATTACCACTATAGATAGTCCATAGCGGGCAGTGAGGGAAGTTATAAGGCAAACATTGTTCATGTTCCTTGATAAGTATTGAACGAAGATTTTTGGTAAAGTCAACAAGCAGTTGAGTACAAGAGCCACGAAAAAAAAAACTAAAAAAACTGAGCATAACTTAAAAAAAAAAACGGTCAAGTGCGAGTCGGACTCACGCTCCGAGAGTTCCGTATCGAAATTTCATGATTCTAGGTCAACGCGAAGTACCCTATAGGTTTTGATTCCCTTGCGAGTGGCAAAATATGCGGTATAAACGGAACATAAACGCCTGTATCCTTTGATTGCGTTGAATTAGAAGTTTGATTTTTCACTGCTTCAAGGGATTGCAGCCCTGAGTATTTGATATTAATTTCAACTTGAAAACTCCACGCGTTCCTGAGAAAAAGAGTCTTGACAGACGGATAACGAAGTGATCTTATAAGGGTTCCGTTTTTCCTTTAGAGTTACGGAATCCTAACTAGAAGCTACAAGAGAAATAGACAAAATATGTACAATAGCTGGTTGCATTTAATCATGTACTCGATAAAACATGCTGACAGAGACAAACATAGTCTGCAACTTCCTCAGCACTAACGTCACAATATCACAACTAAGTACGAGTATACCATCATTATTTTTGATAAAAATATGTCCTCATACTTACCCGCATCAGTAGCGGAAGCCCGTGAAGTAATATTTTGATGTTCATAATAATAATAGCAGCGACACACACAAGGGAGGAGGGCGCGGATTTATTCGTATTTTATTACTTTTTTACGGGTCCCGTAGACCCGCAGTCGCTGCCGAACATCTCCTAACGTTACGACCCGCCATATTGTGCCCGATATAGCACCTTTATAAGTGTTATTAGTATTTATAAGTTAAAAATGTGTGTGCAGGAAGAGGGTTAGTAAGTTAGGGGAAGGTTTTTAGAGTATAAAGATTTTAAACGAATGCTCTACTATGATGCTTAAATTCAAGGAAGGTAAACCTCGCTGAACCTTCATCATAACTATTGAAAAAAAAAACTTTATCAGAAAAATATCGAAACAAAAACTTCTGTAGTATTTCAACAATATTCAAGTGAAGTAACCCTTGCCTTACCCTTCTCAATAAAACCTGACTATCGTTGTTAGAAACCAAAAGAGTGTAAGAAACGTCGATTTAATCCAAAACATTGTATCAGAGCGCAGAGATGTGAGAAAATAAAAATAATAGCAGTGTTTGAGCCCAATGGCCGGAACGAGCCGCGAGTGTTTGCATTTGATAAGACGATACTACCCTCCCCGCCAACGAGGGTTCCCCCGATACGCTACATACACCACCCAGTTTCCAACGCGTTTTGTTTTTATTTAACATGTTCCTCTGTTACTACTCCTTTGATTTTTGTGGCTGCTGTAAAAACACTCTCATCTGTGACTGTGGCCTCAAACAAAGTTATTTCGTCACTCTATACTCTAAAATAAACGAAAGCTCCGCTATTGGCCTGAGTTAGCCTCACATGCAGTGTACACAAACAAATAAAATATGAGCTCACAAACGCGGGATTTTGTTCCACCACCAAAGGGAGCTGATGTCCGTACACTACAAATATTAACCCGCGTTATTAATGCAGAACATTGCGAACGGCCACCGTCCAAAGGACAGCGCTCCACAAAAAGACCAAAACCGAAACACAATTTAAAAGAGAATTCTTGAGCAGCGAAGACGTCGCCCGGCAAAAAGATAATTTGGAGCGTCTGCCTGGGGCGGCGGGCAGGGCACGCGGGCAGGGCAAGCTTGCGTTTGTCTTTGCTATTGTGAACTTTTATTTCGCTCACTTTTATGAATTATTTTCAGCTGTTTTTATCACCGGCAAATTCAAATGGAAGCTTCAGGCGAGTTCTTTTAGACTTTAGTCCCAACCGCAATGTTTTGAGTTTAAACCACCCTTTGTTTTATTTATTTAGCTATGAGTATCGTTTAGAGCAGGTGGCGGGCGCTCGTGGAATACCTCGGCGACACTTATTTGAATAATTTTGATAGGTAAAGAACTTAAATTGTCGCTTGAAGAATAGGTAAGCTTGTGTTCATGATGTATTGCATTTAAATTAGTCTGAGTGTATCTGGAAAATGAAATATGTTCGCAGTAATACCTTTTAGTCGTTACAGCTGAAATTAGTGGAGTCTGTTTGTCGCGGCGTCATAGATGGCTTGTTAGCTCGCCTTGTCATGTTAATACTTACATGTTGTGCGAGCTCGCGACTTAAATTACAGAACAGTGGGGTTATTAGTAGCTCGTATCATTGACACGGGTAATTGGTACGTGAATGCGAGAAAGCCAGTAATAGCATAATTATTCGCAACCGTCTCATTTACTTGTATTGTGTCTATTGATATGTGCGGCGTATAATTTGGTAACAAGATATATTCTTGCATCTCGGTACTGCTTCATTGAAGGATTAGCTTTGACGTGTAGGACGTCTCTATAACAGAGAAGGCTATATATAATAATCATAAATCTAAATACTGTATTATAAAATGATTAATTCAGTAACTATGTCGTCTATTTATTTACTTGCTTTACTTTAAATTAAAAAAAATATATATATATTTGAATAGCTTCTGTTGGACATTGAGCGCCCTTTGTAAAATTTCTATATTTATGTCTGTAATTTATATAGTGTAAATAATAAAGAGTATTCTATTCCATTATCGTAGAAAATTTTCATGTGTGTCACCTTTCAAAGTGGCCAATTTTAATAATTTGAGCACATAACTTAAGAGTCCCCGAACATGCAACGGAACACGTGAAAATAAAACCTCATCAAACAGACAATTGCAAACAGCGAATACTTAAATAAAAGAAACGAACGCAATAAAAAATAAAAGGAAACATTACGAAGCTTAAAAATTTACACGCATAGTGAGTATGCAGCCGTCCATGAGGAATTCTCTTCTCGTGCAAAACAAGCGAATAACGTGGACAAACAATATACAGCGCAGTTGACGAAACGAATGAAAAAGAAGACTGGGACTGCTCAAGTCTCAAATCCAACAAACGTAAAAGAGATTACCCACGCTCCAACTGCTCTCAACTTGTATAAACAAAAAAAAATCTCAATTTGCGCGTTTTAAAACAAGGCGGAATAGCCATAGACCGGCAAAGACGGTGAGGAATATTAAAAACGCTTTTAAAAAACAACTCAGTGTGAGAGTAAGTTATTTGAATTTTTATTGTGACAAGTGTCACGTTGAATTTTGGGAGGGATTTTGTTGAATCGTTTATTATAATAAGGCTTTTATTAGCATGTTTTGTCCAGTTCCAGGGGAAGGTTATCGAGTATGTATGTACAGAGTACGTGTGTATGTACTTATTCATCACATTTTTATGGTAGCCATCTCAACCGTCCCGCCATTTTGGCATCTTCTCTGTGGTCTACCATAAGCCCGTGTAACCGTGTATATATATATATATCGAGTATAGTGTTTGGTATATTTAAATGTTAGGTTATGAATTCAAAATAAACAAGGTCAATACACTTGGAAAGTTCTATCATAAACTTTCTCTAAAACTACTACAGTCCCTTAGGCTTGTATTCAATAGAAGTCTGAAATATATTACTTTAAATACACAATAGTAGACATAAATTAAGCTTTAAACCTAATTTTTGTGTAGGTGTTGACAAAATATAGTAGGTGTGAAAGTAGCTGTTAAATTTTAATTAAATTAGGTTTTAATCGTCATGATCCTGTTGTTTTTTTTTTTATATTTTTAGCTGTTAAAATAACCTGTGACAAGCCTTTTGGGGTGTCTATTTTGTTATAATAATAATGTTTCTTTGATAATCGTAAATATTCTTATTCATATATTTGAGAAATGCTTTACTTACAATTCTGTCGTCAGGCTTCTACGTTCTACTGGGGCGCTTGAAGTGGCTTTCAAGTTCCCCCAACAAGTAAACTAAAATCGATACCCCCAAATTCTTAACCAACGGATGTCTCCCCCAAACACTACAACAGTAAAACAGATCACTAGTTAGTAATTACAGCCTGTCTTGCCGAAACAGAGCTCATTTCCATAGTTAACGCTAAGCGATCAACTTGCTCCACAATATAAAGCGAGCGCGTATTTTTGTGTTAACCCCCTCTGATTACACACAAATTGAAATAAATTGAATTTTAAACCTAACCGCCTCGCCCGAATCTGCGGAACACGAGACTAGCAGCGGTAGGGTTATTTGTTAAGTTTAGGGCTGGGAGTACTTTCTTGGAATGAGCATTTGTTGTGTTGTTTTCAATGGTAATTTAAATAAATATTAGGAAATGGCTAGGTCTTGGTCTGATTAATTTTAGTTGTTTTCAACCTCATTAAACGATACCTACTTGAATAAATTATAAAGTCCCATTATACAGTAAAAAAACATTTTTGAAACATATTTAAATTTTTAGTACTGCACTTTAAGCAATGTCTGAGAAAAAATATGACTCAATTAATTTCAAATACTTAATTTCAAGAAGAACTGACAGTAGACAGCCCTACAACGACAAAAGTCAGTATAATGGCCGCGATGATTTCTTGGCTCAAAACGTCTCATAACAAGTAACTTGTACCCTCGTCACTCACAGCTAACTTTGTTTTCACTTATAAGCTCCGTTTTGCCTATCATTCAGATTTGAGTGCATTTAAGTGAAAGTTTGTCAACCGTAGTCATATGGGAACTATATTCTGGGAAACTTATATTGAAAGTTTTACGAATTGCAAAATCTTGAGGAAGTTCAATGGAAACTCTCATTTTAGACAAAGGTACTGGATCCCAGTACGGGATTTTGTAAACATAGTTTCTCTCGCTAACAAAAATGTTACTCTCGAGACGATTCCGAAACAAAATCAGTTCAAATAACGCAAGGTCCAGAAACAGGCCGATAGCTCATCACTTGTAAATTAGCGGTATAGTTTAAGCGTCCGACAGCGATTCTATTGCATTACTGCGGGGAGCCAGCCTTTATTGCTCAATTTGACTTTATTTAACGCAATTCGCAGGCGGCAGGGGGGGTAGGGCGGGGTGAGGGGGCCACCCCACACTCGCCTGACGGGGAACAGATGAGGTCCCACTCCAATCCACTTAGCACGCGGCAAGCCAGTAGGTGATCGCAATCTACAGACTAAGACGCCCGAACGCTTTCCACTATATTTCTTTGCGGCGTCCTCAACGAGAATTCAATCGAGTGTTGCGAAATGAGCAAATGTATTCCCCAACATACTACGAGACGAGGATGAGAAATGACCGCGTCCCTCCACTCCAGTCTGAGCTACTTAGGTCCAACTTTACACAACACCAAACTAATGTCTCCGCCAGAAATTACTGTAACATTCATAGATCTCCGTCAGAGTGAAGCCGTGTCTACATTTTGTGCACGTGCATGCAAACTCGGCACAAGTTTGGGACTATCCAAATTTAATTTAGCCGCCGCAACATCACGGGCTCGCTCTGGGTTTATTTTGGTTAATTTGTGAACAAGTTTGTGCCATAGTGATCTCTTTAACCATCATGTTTATTATCCGAGATACAGTATCGAGTCGGCCCTAATCTGGGGGCTCGAAGTGTGCGGGGGCGTGAAAGGTGTCATTTTCACGCTGGCATATTGCTCGCCACCGAACCATAATTGAATAATAAAATTGTTGCGAATTTCGGGACAGAGTCCTTTGATTCGTTGCATTTGATGGGGGGAACGGGGACACCACTCGTTTTTATGTAAGGCGGATTTTGTGAGATCCGTGTTCGTAAAAATGGCGCGATGAGACTCGGTAACGATTTGGGAAGATGTAATTTCAAATTTGTATGATGTGATTATTTGTTGAGGTCTCTTTCATTGCCAGTTACTCATCATAAAATTAGGGGTTACGGCGCTTGTTGCTTAAGATTTATGCATGAGAGAGATTTAAATCAATATTACAGCTTTATATTTAGATATTTGGTACACGTAGGGCTCGCACACATCTGGGCCCCGAATACGTATTCGTTGCACATGTCATGGTGTCGCATGTTTTCTCAGAGACATCCTCTCCCACTTAATTTCACCACGCTGCATACTAAACAAAAATTTCCATTAACCGAGCGCTGTTTACAGTGAAATTCTTTTTTCATCAAACGAGATTTATTCCTTCAAAAATATGTAAAGTTGGGTGTGCGAGACACCTCGGATAGCAGCCGATGGGGGCGAAATTAAAATAATATCTCAGCATTCGAGTCACGCGAAACATTAAGTTCGCCCCGCAATAAACCGCGCCCTTAAAGAGCTTCATTCAGAATTAAAATTTCTCGCCTGATCTCTTCCCGGTGACGTTTGATGGATCACCGACTTGCTTATTTTGTTTAATTTCAGAGGACGTCAAGTCATTCGTGTTTGTGTCAACTGTTCAGCCGTTACTTAACTTGCCGTGTAAAATTATGGCAAAACAAATTAAAAGTTAATTTCAACACATCACCTGCCTGTTTTAGCGGTGTTATCAAAGTAATTTTAATTATGTGACTGTCCTAAAAAGTTTTTAAAGTTCATATTTGTCTCCATGAGCTCATTTAGGGCATATTAATAAAATGTCTCGAAACTTTCATTAACAATTAACTGTCTGTCTGAAATAAGCAGTTGCGTTCTTTATTTTGAGCTTTTATAATGTCTATCTTTTTTTTTTTTGTTTAAAGATGTCTCTTATTTTTACTTTATATTAATTATCTACCTAAGACCATAGAAAGGCCATGTGTCTTATTCGTGGACGATATATCCATATTAGTCTCATGCCAAAACAATGAAAATATAGGAGAAATTCTCAAGTCCACAATTACTAAAACAAGCAACTGGATGAACGAACATAACGTCGAGATAAACTACTTCAAAACCAAACTAATAACTGTCCATCCTTACTAAAAAAACACCTTTAAACTTAGATTTCACTTTCAACGACACAAAATTAGAAACCCTTAACGAATTTACTTAACTCGGACACATATAAACTGGAAATCACGCATACAGAAAACTCACTCAAAAAATTCTAAATTCTCTTACGCCCTTCGTGAAATAAAAATACCACCAATTTACAAACTCTCTTACAAGCTCTCACCACCTATTATGCGTATGCCTATGCATGGCTTAGCTGTGGTGTCACCCTTTGGGGAAACAGCACAGATGCACAAACACTTTTCATCCTGCAAAAGAAATTGGCTAGAATCCTGGTAAACATTGAGCAAACAGATAGTTGCAAACCTTTCTTTCAAAAACATAATATTTTAAACCAATCTTTCTTTCTTTCTTTACATGCAAATTTGTCCGGAAATATCAAGAATTTTATTCAAAACGCGAAGACATTCAGACACACTATCTACTCAGACACCGATCTGAGAAAATCTTACCAAGTTCTCGACTAAAACTGCAGTCTACAAGTGTGTAGTTTACTATATAATTACCCACACAAAGACGAGAAAATTAACATATAAAAAAAAAATTAGGCAATTTTTGCTAAATAAAAGCTCCTACTCTGTAAACCAATATCTAAGTGATAGACTTATAAATTCATAACTTAAGTATTCGAGACTTTAAATTGTATTTGATTTTTTAGTTGTTATTATTACATCTCTCAATAGATACCTGTTTATATTGTATATTAAAGCTATTAGTTTATTGCAGAAAATACCTATATCATTATTATAATATAGTAGTTTGCTAAGTAATGTTATTTAATTAACAAATGCCTCCTCTCTCCTAACTCACTTATTTTGCTGTGCCCGACAGGGTCCATATGATCTTATTATAAGTTTACCACCTAAGAATACTTACATGTGGAATGCAATAAAAGTATTGAGTATCCAACAAAATTAGTCTACGTAATTTAAAGTTTGTCTGTTTGCCGTAGCTTCGTAGCGAGTGCTACGGCGTAGCACTGAGACGTAGCCGGAGTCTTATGATGAGAAAATGACCGTGTCTAACAATATTTGAACTTGTTTAATAAACCAGTAATAGCATTACAGTAGTTACACACAAACTACAGCGTAATATGATTGCGGAGTATTAAATGCGTCGTAAAAGCGCGCGGGTAGCGGTAAAATAATGAATATAAAATGCAGTAAACGAGTTAGAGGGCGGCGGACGGGGAAGACGTTTTTAAAAATCATTTGTAGTTAGTTGGTGTGGCCCACTTGGTATTCAAGATGGTGTGGTGCGGCGGCATCGCACATATTTTATATTTATTACCGCCGACAACGGCGCGATGTGTCGTGAAATTGCAGCGGCTTCGATACCTATGCGCGCACGCGGACGTCTTACTTAATACCATTTACGAGCCAGATAACACGATGATCATATTGAGAGCTTGCAACCGACCCACAAATGGGAACTGTGGGATACTAAAAATCCACCCGATACCTATTTTGATGTCCTTATGTAACAAAGTATTTCCCCAAACCCTAGTGATTTGCATTTCCTTAAGAACGAACTGCTCCAATATAGAAATCACATTAATTACCAATAATAACTGTTTGTAAATATAATTAAGAGGAAAACGCACGATCACAGCGAGCATCTTAATGAACGCCTGATGGAATCAATCATCCTATAATGAGATAATCAAACAATGACCCTCGATAATATCCTGATACCGGCTTGGCGGTGTTAGCACAAGAAATTTGTCGGAGCAATATCGCGGGAATCCCTCCGAGGGAATCGCCAATTTTAGGGGAAATCGACGAAGATAATTATGTTTGAAGTTAGTTATTGAGTAGAGTCAACATGCGAGGAGATTAGCCGTCCCGTTCGCCGTCCACGATCCAGACGTGGCCCGGACACGGACGCTCTCGTGTGTGCACACACTTATATTTGGGTCGAGACTCAATACTTAATTATCTACATGTCACTTATTATTAGTTGATATTTCTCTTCTAATATAAATTCATATATTAAGTACGTCCTATTTATTAACTTAGAAAAATATTTTATAGGACTTGCTGATAATAATTTACGGTTGAAAAACCTCTTAAAAATGTAAGGTTTTTTAAACATCCCTAAAAATACTCTCTAGTTTTCTTTGAGTTAGGTTCGGAATAATTCATGATACCTACATTTTGAGTATAATTTTGTTGTAACCAATAAAAAGTTGGTTTCTGTTGTTTTTTTCCGACCCTAGTGGCATAAAACCCCTTTTTAGTTCTCTTTGACTAGAATGTTACTTCAGCTTATCAAATTGGAGTTTCAACCTTCTTATTAAGCAAAGAGTTTTATGACTTCATTAATTAATAACCGAAACATACGAATTAGGAAATTGTGTTAAACATCACCTCAGCTCTGGGACCGCCCTAATCACTCGCGGCTTTGCTTACATATAAATAATTTTCACGCGATATTAGTAAAAGCGAGTAAGCCGATAGACGGCTGAGGCCCTACGAAGGCTTTAATTTTGTTGATAGGTAATTTGTGAGCTGTTCCCTGGAGTGTATATCTTAGCGAATCAACACTAGTGTAATTAACGAATTCATTTAAAGTTATCGTTGGGATTATTTTGGGGTAACCCTCTAGCTCTTTGATGTGTCGGTGTCTCGGCGGCGTGGCGGCGGCGTGGCGGCGGCGTGGCGGCGGCGTGGCGCGACCCGTCACCGCGTTCACTCGACTTGTGTTTTCAGCTTCAAGTCACACGTCACCGCATAATTTAAATCAAGTTAGTTTGATTAATGATGGAAGCAAATTATCTTGGAGTTGATACCGGTTGATAAACTCAAGTGTAGAGACGACATTCGTTTTAAAATACGAGGAGGATTACAAAAATGCGCGTAGATGCATGATTTCCTCGTTGAAATTTAATACTATTCGTTGGTATATATTATAATAAATAACAATTAATTGGTAAAGATAATTCGTCTCCTGCAATAATAATAAAGCGGTTTTTTATTATTTACCTACTTATTTATAAATAATCGTTCTCCTGATGCATGTTTAGTCAAAAACTCATGGAGAGGTGATTTGAGAGCTCTATATTGCAGATTCTGCTGAACATAATCCATCAAAACAATTTTTCACATATCACAACAAATATCAAATACTTTGATAATAATCCAATACATGTTTTTTATATATTCCTGATATATAAAAACTAGCCAAGGCGTGTCAAACCACGCACTGGAGGGTTCCGTAGTTGGAATGAATTATCCCAAGAACAAACTCAACATTGTAGTTGAAAATCATGTTCTCCCAAACATTTCAACTGCAAGTTTGAGTTGGAAAAAAAAAACATTATTGCTCGTAAACCTGTAAAACCTACTTAGCTGTGATAGGTTTTCTTTTAACTTCGTTATACATATATGCTATTAACGTCATTTTTTTCACATATCCAAAAATAACCATTTAGCTTAGGGCGCCTTTGACTCTAACAAAAATGAGCACTTTAAATCTTTATATTTCACAAACAGATCCATGAATCGAAAAATTGCTTTCACAAATCCGCAATATTTTGTATATACACCATGAGGTTGACGAGCAAAAAAAAAACATCCCCACTACGTGTACAGGAGAAAAATATTTTCATGATTTTATTCCGCCACTTTGTCGGCGTGAGTAATATGCATATACATGCCAAATTATAGCTTTCTAGTACTAAGAGTCTCTGAGCTATGCTGCGGACGGACGGACGGACGGACATGACGAAACAACAAGAGTTCCTTGTTGACTACGGAAACCTAAAAACGAGTGGACCTAATTCAATTTTCTACTGGAAACAAGTCTTAATATCTCCAAACTTATACATCATTTCCACGTAGTATTTATACCAAAATATCTCCAATCGTTGCTTAAACAATAACAATAACAAAAAAAATATATACTTTGATTTTTTAATAAATACGATAAATGTACTATATATTTCACTGCGCCGGCAATGCACGCTCGCCCTGGCTGGATGCCTTAATTTACTGAGGCATCCACAGGCAAGCCCAGTTAAGCAGACGACAACTTCATATGTTGAACTGCGAAATACAAATTTACAAAAAAAAAAAAAAAGATGCGTGCTCAGTACCGAAATGTAAGAGGCCTCTTAATGATGTCAATAAATAGATAAACGTTTCTAGATTTTAAACAGTGTTTTTTTGTTACAGGATAAATGAACCTACGAGACACATCGAACACATCGAATTCAGCGTTGTCAAGAACAGCACCCCGATTCAGAACTTCACGATAACTCATTATGTTTTTCGATTCGCTTCGATACGCAGTTATTTTTGTAATGATTATTTTTATTTAAAATGGTCGTGTAGCTCGTCTCCAAACTTGTGTCAATGATTTTTAATTGAAAGTCATAATGATACCAAGCGCATAACAAGTTCTTGCCATGGCATCTGTATCGCAAAGTTCTGAATCGAGGGGAGGAGAGGAGGAGAAGGCGTGTCGCCACTTCTTAGAAAACTGAAAATACGAAATTTCAAACAAGGTTCGAGCACAAGATTATTTCCCAGAGCTACACAGTTAAATACTGTACCATACCTTCATTACAACCACAAAATCCGAAACACGTTATCCCAATGTTAATTTCCATAAACAATTTCTTTGACGTCAGCCACAATATCCGCTGAAAACTAAAGAAAAATAAAAACTATTATTTTATAAGAAGACGATAAAGGAGAATATCTAGCTATCATCCTACCGCGGATGTTTAAGGGCTGCAAATTAGATATCTTGAACATCCAAAGGCTAAACGCTGGCGTTGCGTCTTTGGCTTCATTTGCATGTTAATTACCTTTCAGTGCTGCCACCTGAGAACCCTTTGCCGACTCATTTTTGTTTCACTATTAGTTATTATGTATATTTTTTGCTGAAGAGTTGAGCGTGTGATGGCTTTAAGATTTATTTTTTATGTTTAACTTCTGTTTCACTTTGTACTCCGCAAAAGAAAATATTTTAAGGGTTTTTTTTATATAATAATAATAATTTCATTTGTTTCAGGTCTGTGACCCATAGAAAACAAAAATAGATAAAAATACAAATCCGACACACATAAATTACTGCTCGGCTAGCTAAATCCAAAATGTCAGAATTACATCAGAAACATTATTGATTTAAATTAAGTAGTCAAAAGTTAAATACACAATCGACAAAGAATAAATTAGTAGATATCCAGCCTAGTCCGTATCTTAGATTTGGGCAAAAGCTTAATTCTTAATTTCAAACACCACCATCATCTGCTAGGTACTTCTGACCATTGGTTTCGTGCTCAAACATTATTCTTACGCACATGTCTGTGAAGATGAAGTCACACAATTAAACCTACATACATCATTTTAAACTCAATTTTGTACACAATTTACTTTAAACACGTTTTTATCTCCAATCATAAATCACGTCTAAAACCAAGTCTATAAAACTTTTAATCACCCACTTGTTCAATAAATATTTAAAATAAAAAATCCTCCATCCAAAACAATCTCAAACACGATCAGGGAAGATAGCAAAAACAAAACACTGTCGCTTCCATAAAGCTGATTTATTATAAGCATCGTAATAGTTCCGCTAGCCTCCTTTGTTCCTAGTCAGGATTGGCAGTTCGATTATCCCTAGCTCTTGCAAAAAGGCATATAAAAATTAGTCTATAATGTCCCAGACTGCTTAAGTACACCGCGGGGAGCGAACGAGCGCTACGCTAAATTAAAACGTCTGAAATATGAGACGCTGCGCAACTGAGAAAAACTTAGGTAGCTGCTAATACTGCTCTTACAATTTGTTAATTAATTTTTTAATGGTTCACGTCTTCGTGATTTTTGGGTGGTCGGTTTTTTGGCGTGGTTTGGATTTTGCTGAGTATGGAGGTACTTGTGATATCAATTACATTTAAAGTTCAAGAGATATATATAGCCTTTCAGAAAGGTATCTTAACAAAGCCAATTATTGTCGAACAAAAAAAAATTAAAACAACTAATTTTCTTTCTCTGGTCAACAAAGGAAACGAAAACAATAATGACCTACGAGTATTACAAAATTAATCCAAACAAAAACGAAAAACAATTACAATAAAAGAGAAAAAAATACCTAAGCACTTATTGTCCAAATTACCCAGAAGCCTTTTAAAAATCAGGTTTACAAAAAACATGATGGAGTACAAAACAACAATATAAACATGGGATTGTCCCCGGCGCGGCTCGCATTTACGTCCGCTTTATTATTTTTAAGTCGTTTGAGTGCTCTCTCGTTTGGAACTTTCACCTTTTCCCCCAGACACCGACTGAAAGTTAATTTCTTTTGGTGTATTTTAAAATTAATTTTGCTTTTGTGGCGACTGCGACCGCACGCCCCAGGACGAATTGTAAGCGGCCAAATGGTACAGCTCTCGGTTATAATAGCGCGGAAAAATGGTGGAAAACATTTTTATGCTTTTGAACAATTGCGTGATAGGACGCGCCTTTGGCAAAATAGATTGCTTTAATTAGAGTACCCACGTTACGATGCTGTTTATAATCTCTCTAATTTTTAATTAACTAGCAATATAGTAGTGTCTATTTTTCTGTCTAATTTACTGTCTGTCACTCAGTGGGTATCCTAATATTATAAACAACATAACGTAACGAACGGAATACAAACTAGATTTTGACGGCAAAACTTCAATTGAAATGTATTTCCATGGATATTGTAAAAACAACCAATAGATTAACGCTATTTTGAAATTCAGATTTCACAAAACAATGCCACAATTAAAAGCTAGCAATTTTTATATGAGAATTTAAAACAAAAGTTCGTAGTTTTATTGGCAATGTGAACATGCTGTTGCTTGTCATAATATTTTAGTTCGAACAATAAAAGCGGATAAATGAACGACACTGTAATCGGCACGCGGTGCGACTGCCGTAAAATACAAAAGGATTGTGAAGCTAGTTTTGTACTGTCATACTATTTTAAACTTTATCAGTATGATGAAAAGATTTAATATTGTGTGGCGTTGAATTGTGAAAAATACTAGTTAAAATTAAAAATACAACCGCAATAAAAATACAATTACTAGGTACTAAACACATAATAAAATGACAATACTATAGTTGCGAGTTAAGCGTAAATATCTCATCAAAGTATTATAAGCTTTGTGATAATACAATAAGATTTAATTCTGATTGTTCAACATGTTTCTGAGTAGATACATGTCAGAGAGGGTGTAAAATTATGTAAATAGTTTATAGGTCCCATTCAGTGAACTGGTGACTGGAGCATAATGTAATATTTGCATGACTTTTATAGAGCAGTTGTGTGGCCGATCGGCTTTGGCTTACAATGTTTTATTGGTAAGCAATGATGCAAAAAGACTGCTATTAAAAATACGTTTTTAGAAGATCATGCAAATGTAGTGCATTTTTGTTAAATATAAGTAGTTATCTCGGATTTATTATGTTGTAGTCTAAGAAAAGTAAAGAGCCAATGGAGTCACGCATACGTGGATAACACTACATAGATTTTCCTTTTGCTGCTTTTGGTCGTGCATTTTTCGCACATTCTTTATACCCCAAAAAATTAACTATATAAAAACTGCACTAAAACTTTCATGTTCATTTTCCGTGCGCTGTACCCAACAGGTGGTAAGCAGACAGACTGCTCGCTAATTGTCTTTCATATTTATGAGACTTTTCAACTTTTTGCTCATTCCTCCTGCAGCCAGCTTTAGGTAGGTAAATCATTTTACTTTGTGCCGTGACTTCATGTTGTGATTACAGTTTAAAACTATTTAAAAGGCTCGGTAGCCACTGAAACCAAACATTACCAATTAATTAATTGTTACCGTGAAATATTGAAACCAAAAGTAATCATTCGGTCGCCAATTTCGTCGGAAAACTGTTGTTTTAAAATAATGTTAAAAAGGTAATTTTAATAGGAATTTTCAGAGCAAATACACAAGTTTTTAACTGTGAACTTATAGGAGTAATTTCTTTATTTACTTCTCTAGAATATAATATTCTTAAAACTAATTTATAATAAGGTGAGCGTCAAGATGACGAGATCAAGTCCCCAATTTAAAATGTATCACAATAAAGTGTTTGTACTACATATGTACTATTTGTACCCTAAACAAGATATTTGTACCTCTAAAGGTAAAGGAAGTATGTCAAGACGTCCCTGGTCCCGCCACTTTGACGTCAACACGTGTACATAAATGGTGAAATAAAATAATAAATAATTGTAGTTGGATCAATATAATATAAATATAATTATGAAAACCATTTTGCCTTGTTTCATTTCTGCATAGATGTGTCCATTTAAACGATGAATGATAGATAACTATTGACGTACTTGGGTTATGAATATGAAAATTACACACTTTCATGTACTTAGGACGTACTAAGTTTCCACAATTGATTTTGCACGAGCTCTAACGATTTTCATATGAATTCAGCGATAACATGAATCATCAAATTGGCGGGACCAATGTTTTAATCACATAAGTTTAATTTGCAGTTTGTTTTGCATTTGTTTTTTTTTGTTTTGTTTGGCACTTACAATTGTCTTGAAATTGAGTATATACCTGTACATATGTCGTACTAAGTCTTCGAGTGTGAATTAGCTGCCTCTGAGTAGCGATTCCAGAAGGTCCCGCCACTCTGACGTCAAAGTGGCGGGACCAGGGATGTCTTGACCTTCTTCCTTTACCTTTGGAGGTACAAATGTCTTGTTTAGGGTACAAATAGTACATATGTAGTACAAACACTTTAATGTGATACATTTTAAATTGGGGACTTGATCCCGTCATCTTGACGCTCACTATAATAAGAGATTGAATAATTGCTGCTGCGGACTCTAAAACTTGTATATTATTGTTAATAACGATGTCATTCCAGTGTATCTTCCTAAATAACCTTAATCGTCTGTGCAGGTTATACGGAGGCGGCAGGCGCGCGGTGCGGCACAAAGGGCGCGTGCGACTTCAAAGCGAACCGCACGGATCAAAGAGCCGCCCTCAGATAACGGAGGACAGATAAAACCTCCGCTATCGGGCGAACGCCGTTTGATATCTGATTGTCGGTTAAAGATCGTGCCACCCAACAAACATCGAATAAAAAGGTGTTACATATTTTTCTCTTCAAAACTCTGCGGTCTTTTGTGACAATTTTCTCATAATGCGACCAAAAGAGCTTAAAGCGGTATGAATGGAAAGAAAAATCTTAACAGTTCGCCCATTCATACGCGAGTACTTGGCACAAAGAAGTTAAAGATCAAATGCTAAAAGTTGGTCGCAAATTGATAAGAAAGGTGAAGCATTCTTTTATCGAGTTTTTCTCAAAGATACATGGAGACTGACTAGTTTTTTCATATATAATTATGTAGTAATTAAGAAAAACTTTTATCGCACAAGTATCCATTGCACATCTAAAAATAGCTCGACAGTTTCAATAAACCTTAGATTGTTCACCAAACAATGGTAAATCTCTCTAAAGCGTGGTGGTCCCACGCGGCGTTTAATCTCGACAATCAGCTGTGTGTCTGTTTCGTCCGGCAGTAAATCCGGAGGTGTATGGCGCCCAGTCCGGCGTTGCGGGCCGGATTACCGGCTGTGTGCGGATGTGCCGGCGGCCCTGTTCGTGCCAACGCACTCCTACCCGCGATTAGTCCCACTAAAGGCAGTGGGACTTGTCGGAAAATTCGACCCGGGTCATAACCCGGATAAGACTCACAGATAAGTACAAATAAATATTGATTGTGTCATTGTTTCGATTTTGTCTGTTATTTGATGAAGTTCTAATATTTTCCCTGATGGAATATTGTGGGACTGTCTTATAAACTTTATTTTAGTCATCGATTTACAAGTTGGTGCCTATTAGCTGTAGATGGCCTTATAGAAGATACGCATTTTGATACATTTTGAATATGGTTTTTGCACAACACATTTTTTTGTAGCAACTATTAGACTATTTTACAAAGACTTCGTTCAAACTTGGGTTACAACAATACACATCCTGTACCTACTTAGATGAGTACTTATTTAATTTAGTAAAGCCAAATTGTATGCTAGTGAGTACGTAAAATAAATATCGTGAAACTGTTGGCGCAATAAAATTAACATACCTATTCGTACTCACTCCAAAGAAAGCTATGCTCGAACTTCCCTAACCCATGAAATTCAATCGAGACTTCGTTAATATCCACCAGAGGCGTCCGCGCAAACAATGGAGTAACTTTACAGGTCGAATCGTCAGATAGAAGTAAGATAGGAACTAGACACACACGAATCTACTTAGGTACCTACTGAAACAAGTACTTACGTCTTAGTAGGCCCATCGAAGATCTACGGGACATCAGCTACGTACGTTTCCGACCGCGTTTGAAAACGTCGCTTGATACCGATTGCGTTGCTTTCGCATGCGGTCGGGCCCGTCCGTAGTTTTCGCATCTGTTTCGCCGAAAAACAGTCCAGTGCGAAGAAACATGAAGATAACTTTAGTTATTTTTACTGTGTACGTATTTAAGTTGAATCCTCGTGTGTCTAGTCTCTTTTTTCATGATTTGTAGTTCCATTCCATTTGTGTAACTTAGATAAAAGTCGTATTTTTCGTTTCGGTTTTATTTTTATTTCCTTAACTGCAACTGGAACCAAGCTGGACCTGGTCGCTGAAGAGATGGAGAACCCTAACCCATCTTGGAGGTCACGCGTATTCTTGGGGAATTAACACACATTACGAGATGTTATTGCTTGAGAATACACGTAGCTGACGAGGAGGAATTCATCTGAAGAGTCCGGAAGGATGAAGATGGACCACAAGACAGAAGATTTATTTTAAATTAATTTGTGTTCATGTACAGTACGTGCCACTGATCTGTGTTTTTGAAGTTAGCTGCAGACAAAATATTCTTATTAAAAGCTTACCTATGAACTTTAAAAACGAATTCGGTAGGTAGGTACTGTAAACGCTATACGCGCTTATATCAAGTACCGGACTTATCAATGAAAGGCGTAGGTATTTAATATTGATAAATCACAATTATTTTTATAAACGATGCTACTTCATACTAACGTAGTCGCGCCAAAACTAACGAAAAAGATGCGACGCTGCCTCCTAAAAACAAACAAAATGACGTGGCAGCTCACATCAGTCCAGCAGGTGTTATTTTAAAATATGTCATACAATAATGGCTTCAACTTTATCGGATGTTATTACAAAAGGAAAAATCTCAAAGACTCTTCACATCTTGACTGAACTGTGGGTCCTCAATCATCAGCTGAACCAATTGTGTCAACCAGACACACTTTAGCAAAGCTGCCGTGCGATTCTGTAACCGTCTCACCGTGAAAGCTTGGGTGAAGTGAGCGTGGAGTGAGCTGTCACTCGCTAGGGATTAACACTATTAAGTGCTCACTTCACTTATGATTTCACGGTGAGATTTTTACAGAATCGACCGGCTGGTCTCAGCCTAGACTGAGTGACACTCCCTTCGAGAAAGGACTACAGTTCCCACAGTGAATATTTTTTGAAGAAGTATTGAAGAGTGCGTGGACACGTATGGACGATGGGGTAGTTCCGTGGAAAAATGCACTGATATGTGATGGCAGCTCTATCAGCAGCCAATCAGATTATTACTCGGCAAATATTTGAAGAGGTATATCGAATTAAACCCAATAATTTATATTAAACTCTAACACGTACCTAATTGAAATGAAATAAATAAGTGGTTACGGGGTGGAAAATATCAAAGAAAAAAATTGGAATAATTTATAATGAAGAAAGTATTTTGATTGGAACGGTACGGAACACCGACATTTCTGTGAATTCCTTCAACTTTCGAAGAAATCAACACGGGAATAAAACCCGCGGCTAACTTGACAGACACAAAAGATTCTTGGCGCATACTGTAAGACTTGTTTGATTTTTACTGTGTGTTTCACTAAGCGTATAGGTACTTCGATTAGTAGCTTTTTGTGCTTTCACGGATCAATTGCTAGATTGATTTAAAGTCACTAAATCCTCTTCGGTCTAGCGATCGACCAGTGGTGCACAGGGAGCTACGATAAAATGTTCATGATAAAACGGAATTGTGAGTAAACATAATGTTGTCAACATCTGTGTAAAATTGTTTTTTTTTTGTTTTTACTCGCCACTCACCTATTAAAATATTTTTTTCTAATTTCCACATGTTGTTCACTTTATCAATGTTGCTGTAACAATGATCAAATGAATATAAAGTCACACCTATGTCAATGAAGGTATGAAATAGAAATGGCGTGGACAAATCAAACCAATAATGTTGATTATTGATTATGATTATTATATTTTACATAAAATACTGCGTTTTGCTAGAAAAATAACTGGATTTATAATATTCTGATCTGGTTTTAATTTCAGCAAAAACATTTTGTTCTTGATATACTGGTTGATTTTTTTTTCAGGCTCCAAATGTTTACAGGGTGTCCTACTCATATATATGAACAACTTTTACTATGGGACCAACTCTGAAATCGCGAAAACAAAATCAGCTGTTTAATACAAAAGTTACCTACTTGACCAAAATGTATGAAACAGCTGATATTTTTTTTCGTGGTCTCAGAGTTGGTTCCATAAGAAAGTTATTCATATTCATGGGTGGAACACCTGTAAAAATTAGGAGCCGGTAAAAAAGGTCGTAGTAGTTGTGTGAGCATTTTATTAACATTTTTAACGCTGTTCGCAGATGTCGTGAGTGCTGGGCGGGCGGATGGTGCCTGTGACATGCCGTGCAGCCAGGCAGCGTCCACCGCGCATTAGCATCGCTTTCACGTGTCAATAGAAGAGTTAACAAGACATGACGACTATTGTATATAAACAGCTTTGAATAGGCATTTGCATTTTTTTTAATGTCGTGTAATATTCCTCTACATTAAAGTTGAAGACTGTAAAAATAATTTAACATTTTTGTATTTTCGTAAAAAAAAAATTATCCTGGGAGAACTTCTAGATAATCATAAAAACAATATTTAAATTGTATTCTGTTAATTATCTTTTTGGAGTTCAATAATTAAACATGTTGTTGTATGAAAAGTGGTTTTATTTTCTTATTCTGTTTGATGAAGGTCTTTTTGAAACGGTCCAGAGACTAACTTTGATTTACAAAATGAAATACGTATTCTGTATCTAAATAAAACTTCCAAAAGACTCGCCAAGACTAACTTATAGCAGGTCGACTGAGATACAATCAGCTGGTGGCAAAGGGAAAGAAGAAAATACGTTTACTTGCAGTAAACATGACGCAGAGAAAGAACACAAAAAAACTGAAGCATTAGCTATATAGTCTATACTTTCCATTTTGTTTTGAGCGACAGCCGCCGATGACATGATAAAAGAAAAAGAAAGAAAATAAAATTACCTAGTTCCAAATATTACCTGGCCTTCACAGGAAATACAGGCTATTTCTAAGTGTATTTGAATTGCCAGTCAGTGAGGCTGACCGTACTTGTTGCGCCCGTAGAAACTGGGTACCAAGTCAGTTTATTAAATGTTTAAGATAAACTTGAGAACAGATAATTCTTAGTTAAGATATTTAAAACCTTTTGAGTCAAAGGAGACCAGGGTTTATAAATTAGTTCTCATTTGAGACATCGATGCATGTAAGATTCTGATTTAAAAACAAATGCGAGTAGGTATTGTACCTATTCGTGACACACGCACTTGGGTTTCCTACCACCATAACTACACATCACGAAATGAAAACATTTAGCACCTTCTTAGGTATTATTTTCCATTTTAACACGTCTTCACTAAAAACTACAACTGGCTGAAACTACACCCATTTTGCTTTCCTAAAAATATTATTGAACACTCTAATATATGAATACCTATCTCTTTGTGTGAACCGCTCAGTTTTATTTTGAGGTTCTAAAAATAGTAAATAGCCAGCCAGTTAGTAAATAGTTAACTGAGACAAACTCGGATGTAGCGCCAGCCGCTGACGCGGCACCTTGAGTGGCTTGTGGCTAAGTTAAATCAGCCGCACGGGTCGATCGATCAGGTTCAGCTACGCTTACCGCCGTTGGTCCGTGGATGGGTGACCATATTTAAATACCAAGAAATGTGTCTCGGAAAGCAACATAAGCCGTTGGTTCCAGCTGCAATTCGTTCCATATATATGGTGACTGGTAATTAGTGACCGGTACTTAAACACATGATTCTACTCATGACAACAAACAACTTTTACTATGGGACCAAACCTGAAATCGCGAAAAAAAATCAGCTGTTCCCTACATTTATGTTCGTACGAGTCGTCAAAATGTAGGCAACAGCTGATTTTTTTTTCGCGATTTCGGATTTGGTCCGATAGTAAAAGTTGTTTGTTGTCATGAGTAGAATCATGTGTTTAAGTATCGATCACTAATTACCAGTCACCCTATACAACGTGTAACGTTAAATGCGCAAAACCTGAAAATAGTTTGATCAGAATAACGAGCAGAATTAATTGAACCACTTTTTAGTATAGGTCACATTTTTCAAAAATTCTTCATTAAAAACGTTGCCGTGTCTATTTATTAATAGGTCAAGCAAGCCAATGTCAGCGCGGCGCAGCGGCCCGGTGACGACTCCTCCCTCGGTAAAGCGTCGTCGCAGACGCAAGAAACGACCAGAATGGCCAGTAAAACTAAAACAGCACATAAAACCTTTACAATTACTTTAATGACTTATTTTCTCTCTGAAATAGGTCAATTGAATTAAAAATCAGTTGTATACATATATACCATCATAGAGCGTGGCGATGCGTCGCCACGCCAGAAATCTGTTTTACGTGCGGCTATAGATGTTTCACATCAAAAGATTCAGCTCCGTCACAAATGGCGTAGATTTGCTCATTGGCGCCCTGTGGGTATGGAACCTTGAAAATATTTTAATTTTTTGAAACTGTAATGTCCTCTGAGACTTACCCATAACGAGTTACGAGTCGAGAACGATACGAATGACAGATTACCTTGACTAGGTATGGACACCCTAGACTTTAACTAACAAGAAATGGGTAATGTATACAAAAAGAAAGATGGATTAAGATGTTTCTATACTATATGGCGTTTGTTAGTCATCGGCATTATCAACTCAGCCTGTCGCAGTCCTTTGCTGGACATGGCCTCTCCCAGGCCGCGCCACAACACTGTCCTCCACCTTCCTCATCCAGTCTGTCCCAGCCACCTTCTTAAGGTCGTCGGTACATCTAGCTGGGGCGCATCTACACTACGTGCCGATACGCGGTCCCCACTCCAGGACTCGTCTGCTCGCGTGGTACTTTCTGGCCGCGACACAGTCCCAGTTTGGATCGGAGTTAATAAGAATAAATGTACATAATATATTCATTATTGTACTAAATAAAGTTAAAAAAAGTATCAGTAAGTAAAAAAAAAAAGTAATGTAATAAAGTACCACCCGCTATCGGTCCTTCGACAAACATACACCTCTGCAAGCTATGTTGGTAACTCCAGTTCTTTTCCGGATAATTTCATTTCTGAATGTATACATACATTATATGCATTCACTTACGCATTCTTAGGAAAAGGCTCTGCAGGCAGTCTGTTGCTGCAGCGTATCGTAGCTAGCACGTCACCTCGAAGAATGCAGTTAAACATAACTTACCTCTACAATCACGGGGGTTATTTAATTATACCATCATAGAAAAGAGCGATAGGGAAGGAGTAAATGATGCCATGACGTCTAACAGGGAAGAATGGAAGAAGAAAACGTGTTGCGCCGACCCCAAATAAAATGGGACAAGGGCAGGAAGAAGTAGAAGAAGAGAAAAGAGCGATAGAGATACTACTGCAGATCGTAAGGCAGTGAGATTGTATTGCAGTAAACGGGCATGAATCTCATACCCACATAAATACTTGGGGCAAATATTTGCCCCAAGTGTTTTTGTGCGCCTAGACCGCATATTTATGCGCTCTAGGCGAGGATATTATATTATTACTGCCAAAATGGTGCTCAAATCAGATAGGGTTCAACAAGAATCATTACTAATGTAGTGCTCAATCAAGGTCCAGTCGTGCGATTCTTTAACCATCTCACCGTGAAAACTTGTGTGATGTGAGCGTGGAGTGAGTCGTCAATAGTGTCAATCCCTAGCATCAGCATGACTCACAGCTCATTCTAAACTCACTTCACCTTAGTCATCACGGTGAGACTCACTTCACCTTAGTCATCACGGTGAGATTTTTTCCAGAATCGACCGGCTGGTCCCTATAATGGATAAATAAAAAGAAACTAATAGTAATAGACAGTTTTTGAACAAAAATATTTAATAGCTAAAAACTAAATCACTGAATAGAGTATGCCAACCTCCAGCGCCAACCTCTAAGCATAATCAAAGAAACACATTATTTCGATAACACAAACTTCTAATACAGACAATATTAGAATACCATAAATATTTACAGATTTGCTTTAGGTAATGGCAGAATACATCTTACACTACAATCACCTTTGTAACATACCATAAGTTAAGTTTTTTTTTTTTTTTTTTTCTATAAAAAATAAGAACATCGTGAACATATTTTTGATCAATATATTTACTGAAGATTCATCCGACATATTGTGACTTATTTGATCTTATTCGAAGATAAAATTATCTAATAAGTTCTTGAGACAGTATTATCTACTAGATATAAGATAATATTAACAGTTATCGTTACAGCAACACCTTTACTTGTTCACAAAAGCGGTTACGATTAATCGGAACTAACACATAGATAGTATTGCTAAACGAGCTCGGAATAAATTAATATAATGTTAGTCTAATTCGTCAGCATCAGGGGAAGCTCCGGGAGCTAGTGTATCAGTAGCCGCCGGAGCGTCGTTCGGGACCAGAGGTGGGTCGTCATTGTTGAGCACGACACTCTTTTTTCGTCTACGATCCAAAGTAGACGTCTCATCCTTGACGTCCGTCACATTAGTGGGGTCACTGTTAGTTCCACTCGGCAAGACTGCATGCTCATTTTCATTGGTAACGGAATTACCATTAGCAATATTGGTTTTATTGTTAGAATCGTTTTTCCTAGCAATCTCTTCTATCTTGATGTCTGCGTCACCAGTAGGGGTGACGGAGTTATCCTTGTCAGTACTTCTTACGTCGTTATTAGGACGCGCGGCAAGAGCGCTCTCTTGTGTGTCCTCACGAGAGCTGGAGTTCCTTCTGCGACTGTTCATCGCCCTCTGCACTGCTTGGTCGAAGATTTCAGGTGACAACATATCGCCAGAATGAAAGGTGTTGGTTTGTGCGGTGGAGACGGACGGTGAAGTCTGCGTAGTAGACTGTGCGGTGTTCTGTACTGTCTGCGTGGTAGACTGAGTGGTAGGAGGGCTAGCCTGTGTTCCGGTACCGGGAGCATCGTGGTAGGCCGCGCCACTCGCGAGGGCTGCGATGCCTGCCAGCCCCATCACGCCGGCCATGCCACGGTGCGTGCGGAGAAGCAGCTGCTGCAGCTGAGCCTGTTGTAGTATCACGGGCAGCTCGTAGTGATGGAAGAAGTACAGCATGGAGTGCTGTAACAAACATATTGATTTATAAAACATTCTAGACTATTTTAAATTTTTAACGCTTCCCTTTCAAACGGATTTAAGTTCAGGATGTAGCAATAAATAAACGGTAAAGAGATAAGCTGGCAATGGTTGCGGCGGACATATCGTCCGGCTAGGCGAGAGCAGTGCGCTATGCTCGCTCGCAGATAAATGTTGTGAGTGCAGATTATGAGGCACGTCCGTCGAACTGAGCAAAACTCCTTTAGACAAATAAATGAGCGACTCGTGACGCTGTCCTCACTCCTCCCCCAGTCTTTATTTATTTATTTCTGGGTCAAAGTTCCCACCCCTCGCGTCGTCCGACGTAAGTTTTAATTAAGAAACTTGTGACCGCGCCTGACTCAACTTTTATTTGAAATTATATTTTCTGATCCCCTCATTTTGATTTTTTCCAAGTGGCGGTGTAACGGGTTACCGTCGCAGACAAGTTGCGACACCTTGTGATTTATTATTCGCGGCGTGCGCTGCTTGACAGATAATTGAATGAAAATCATTTTTTAAAATGAAGCTGCACCCTTTCAGTTTACAAATAAACAGTCATATCCAACGAACTGTTTTTGTATTTCGTAAGTTGCAAGCATGCAGGAAATGATAAAATATTGCTCATTATTTTCCTTCATTCACGAAAAAACCAGATTCAGAAGGCACTTTATAATCGGGTTCTATTTGAATGACACACATGAGCGTATAGGACGATAGGTCAGTGGAACACGGGCTACATTGTACGAGCTTAATTAACACCCTTCGTCCATGCCCCAATCTGTTCGCGGATCATCGCAACAGCAGCAAATATAAAAAAGGATCAAACGTTTAAAAGGTATTTAATGGAGAGATGACGCCCTTTTATACGTCCATTAAAATCGGCCGCTTTGAGATTTACCGCCCGCCCTGTTACATAGATACGTGAATAAAAAACGAGGTCATTTTTATCAATTTTCAGATCGTTTGTAACAGATTACGTTGGCAGCGCATAGACGTACGAAACCTTTTCGAGGGGCTTCGCCGTTTGTTAATATTATCTAACATCAACGGTTGTTATTTTTTTTTTTTACAGAATATTATATTGTTACATCTTTTTGATTTTAGTTAAACCAGCAATACGTAACCTAAATAACTAGCTTTTAATTTTCTTTTAAAATGAATAGATAAGATATCGTTTCATGTTTCCAGAAATTACAATCATGAAGTAAATCTCAAAAGACTCAAAAGTAAGTGTTCCTGCAAACCTAATATAATAATTTACTATGTAACTAACGAAGTAACCTAAAATGCAATGCACGAATTGACAATGATGTTGTGCAAAGATAGATATTTTATGTGCTTTAAAACTTGCATATAGTTTTTAAATATACTAAAAAACGAGTACACACAAGCAGAACTCAGGTATAGGTACTTGACCACCTAACGCTTGTCGAGATCCGACACTTCAAAGGACTGCGAGTTGTTTGTGATAATAATATTTTAGCCGCAAAATTGTCTTAAACACTTTACGGCCGGCGCGTTGATTATGCCAAGACGGCAGAAAACTCTGACAAAAATAAAGTTATTTTGATTTAAAATGCAAAGAAAAAAACAGCGGACGAAGGAGCGCGGCCCTCCACGGACGAGATATTTTTTTAAATCCCTTTTTCATTTTACAAATCCTTAGACGTGCGTAGGAGGACTACGTTTACGAGTTGAGATTCTACAACATTGCTGCCATTCACTTGACCTTTTTGTCTATAAATAGGCAAGTGGTGCATTTAGGGTTCTGTCGGGACTTGCCCTAAAGGTATTGCCCAGCCTAATGTTACCACAAAGTAACCCGCTGAGAGTGTTTGACTTAAGTTTAACTATAATTTGCAAGAGATCTGGAAGATTACAACACTTTGCATTGTTCCGTGATGGCGGGCCTTCTGTGTAGATTTAGGACTTACCAGAAATTAACTGAAGTACGCCTATTAAACCTCCACAATAAAAGGGGTCTCGAGTTAGTCTTTAACAACCGTTTTGACGGACAATATTACTTTACAGCATCAAAAATTTCAGAGACAATAGGAAGTTAGGTAATTATTAATTGAAAGTGAAATCCTATTTGAGCCTGTCGTCAACAAGTTGTTCTGACTGTTAAAATTAATGTAAGGAGGATCGCACGTCGGTGACAGTATTATGCGCGCCGCGTCGCGCTGGCCCGACTTCATGAAATATGATTTTTAATAATAAGTTGACACGCTCGATGATTATAAGATAAGCCGCCACTTTGCATTCCGAAGGGGCTCCTTGTTTTTCGTCGGAGCCCTCTCGCTGTAATCCGGTAGAGCCTACTTTCGCCGCCTGAGCCCGCTCGAGGCGCGCCTTATGTTATCTCCATACTCAATTATAGCTGCGCTTTCGGTGTCAGCATGTATTGTTCACAACATGTACCTACATCGGAGATTACGGGAAGATTTCCGGGATTAAAATCTCTCGTGTCAAAAAATAAATGAATACAAAATAATTGATTTGTAAATTTATATGATATTACAGCGAAAAATTGTCGGAAAAGAGTTATTGGTGGTCCCAATACAATCAGCAAGCACATTTGCCGTAAAGTACAGACGCCAGCACATCAAGCTACCCGAAACTGTCAGATTTTCCCGATCAACTTTGAACCTTATGCTTTAGCGATAAAGTTGAAAATCTATTAAAGATATCTGACAGATTGTAGTAGCTTGATGTGCTGGCGTCTGTACATTTGAAAAGGACCTAACTAAACATTACGAGAAATAACCGCGATCTAACAAATCGAGAAATAACCGCGATCTACCAAATCAAATTAAACTGTCTTATTAAATCACTGGGTATCTAAAAAAGGATACTCAGTTCACTATTTTGGAGTATCCAGCTATTTAATTTAGCGAGAAAAGGCGGCCATGACGTATCAAAATTTCTGACCTATATTTTAATAGTAGCGCTGAAACTTTTTGCAAAGAAAATGTTTTGCTTGTTCTAGATTCTAGATCTAAGGGCTGATTTTTTAATACTCAGATAACGTTTAAGTAAATAATAAATGGCTGTTTGACAGCTTTTGTATAGGAGATACGTCAATCTGTCTTATTTATTCTTCGCGTATAAGTTATCCGATTGTTAAAAATCAACCCTTGATCCATAAAGAGAACGCTGCATAAATGATAAATGATTTATTTTCTGTGAGTAGGTATATATATATATATATAAATAGAGGTGTGTGTCCCTATATTTCACTTTGCATCTGAAACTGCACGTCGCAGACGCATAGTGTTTGTATGTCGCAATAGGTACAAGGCTCCCCATCTTGCACTATGGTGGTTGCAAGTTGATACCTATAAGGGTGTAGAAGATACGGGGGTTGAAACATGTGATTTCTAAAAATGTGTGATTATCATTAATAAAAATGTTTAGTATATGTGAAATAATTATGAAGTAAGTAGTGATAGATTATTAACATTAACCATTAAAAATGACCCAGCGAAGCGGGTATTCACAGCTAGTATATTATATTACGTGCCCGCATTCAACAGCCTCAAATCAACATTATAGTCCAATTTCCTTCATTCAATAGCTTCATTATTATCCAATCTAAGGCGAAACGCACTGCAATCATCAAATACCACAATTTAGATAGCTTGGTCACTATTAATACACTGCTCACTCACACATAGCAAACCGATTCATCGAATTGTGTACCGGTGTGTTGTGTAGTACCGACGGGAGGCCCAAGTCCGCTCGGCGTGTTATTAACTTCCGTGCAGCATAGAGACCGGAAATCGACGCCGGAGTAGATTCGCTCAAGACACACAGTCTGAACCACCCCTAACATTCAGGGATCTCACTACATTAGGTTTTTATCTGACAACAGTGGAACCCTACCTTAATACTCAAGTATGTTCGACATGTAATTCTCGTAATCACTTTGATATTTTAATTTGGACAGCGTATTAATTTTTCAAATTAAAATGTATGGATTCTATGGAAGCAATCAAATTAAATGTTCCGGTTATTTGAATTCGGGGAAAGTAAATGTTTGATTTTCTGGTTATCGATAAAATTTGTTTTAGCTCGCGGATATTAATTTTAATGGCTGAATTTGATATTAAATTAGTGAATAATTCAGATATAAACGTGCGTTCCAGCAAACAATTACCCTTCGAATAATAGCCAGTTAATATTTGACATATAAATTGGAAACCTATTTATTTTAATATATCATATCCACAGAAGTAAACACCTACTTTTCAGAACCGAACTTTCTAAAAATATTTAACAATTTCTAAACATTTAAACGTCACTTTGCGGTCATTCACAAGTTGGTCGCTGTGTCCACAAATCACAAGGACGTAATGTGTCAGTGACGCATCCCCCCGGGCCGGCGGAAAATATTACACGCACCGCCGTCATTTGAATCGTCGCGGGACACATTTGACAAAACTTTGACGTAAGACGACACACGTCTTTTGGAACATTCTTTGCGTTAGAAAATTCTTTCAATATGTTTCTTTGGTATTGTAGAATAGTAATAAACGTTAACAAATTCTAAATAATGATCTTACGTTCCGAAGTAGGATTGGAAATATTAGAATGCAAAGGGGACTTTTGCCAAGTTGAAACTGTACCAAAATAGGCATTGTTTATCCGTTCAGAATGTTGCATAGTACTTGAAAGATTGACATGTCTCTATAAACCTTAACAATAACGTTGCACAAATTGACAACTACTTCCGGAAAATACTATTTTATGTCCCAGAAAATATAGTCGAATTTTCCGTGATGTTTTCGGCATAATCACAAAAAGCGTATAGGGACGTGATTTGTTGACAAATGCTCGCAGCCCGGCCAACCTTCGTTGTAAAGCTTTCTCTTTTATTTAAAAAAAAAATAATAACTCCCGAACTGTGCAACGATGATAGAATATGTGTGTGTGTTAGATGTGAGCGAGGGATGGTGTGTGTGTGTGTGTAAGAGTCCCTTAGGCGGCCCGCCGACCCCATGACCCGTCTGCTATTGTAACGTTGTCATGACATACATGTTGCTTATTTTATAATAAGACGTTATTTTTCCACTATTCAGCTGGGACTTACATAAATATTAGCGGGTACATTTTCTGGTGTTAAGGCTGACAGCCGCTGAGCTATTCTTTAAAAAATCTCACCGTGAAAACTTAGGTGAAGTGAGCTGTCAATAGTGTCAATACGTCAGGTGGAATGACAGCTCACACAAAGCTTTGCAGAATAGACCAGCTGGTCTAACCTAATGTCGGTCTTGCCCGGATATAATACTTGTAAAATATTAATATTTATCTGCACCTTATTATACTGGAAGCTGACCTCAACCGACTTGAAAAAAATCTAGAAGGACGATGGTGAATTTCAGTCAGCAGAATTAGATACTGTCAGTTTAATTGAATATTACGGTACCCTTTGTCAAACAAATTACCCCACGCTTCACCTGACTTATCACCACCAAGTATACTAATAACAGGATGGAGCAGCGGAAAGTTAATATCGCTTTAGACAAACAGTTTATGTATGTGAAGCGGCCGCGCTGTGTGGCGCCTGCGGGCCCTGACCGACATCAAAGTGCTCTCGACAAACACGCCCCTGCACTTGGTAAATAGGCTAGTTGCAAATTATCATATGTCATTTGAGTACAGTCAGCTTCAAAAGAATGTCTACAACAATAAGAATTCATTTGATTGTCTACAATTTGTGTTCCAAAAAACTGTAGCTACAATTAAGTACTTACCCAATCTATACACATAAATAAAATTAATGTGTCTTTTTGTAAGGTCAAAATAACAGCTTTTTACTAAATGCAAGTAGTATATACGACACTTACAAAAAAAAAAAATATTTTTGTGTGTGTCTGTCTGTTTGTTCCGGCTAATCTCCGAAATGGCTGGACCAATTTTGACGGGACTTTCACTGGCAGATAGCTGATGTTATAAAGAGTAACTTAGGCTTAGACCTTAGGACTTTTATTTTATAAAAATAATTAGTAAAGAGACACATTATTGTTTTCCGACATCCAGGCGAACGAAGTCGCGGGAACAGCTAGTGTGTAACGTTTTGTGGCTACACATTGATACAATATTATCAAACAAAGACGGTAGACCATTAAAGAATCTTTTTGAGGCTGATTGCACATCAAAATACTGCAGTATATGGTTCACAGGTTTATAGACATTTCATTTATCTTCGTAACAAGGTCTTCTGTCTTATTTTCTTGGAAGTTGGAAAAACAGGAAATTACAGACTGTCTTTTCTACTATTGTTTTACTCTGTTAACTGTGTGGGAGCTTGAAATCATAAGCGCTGTTTGGCAAGCGATTGAAAATAATCAAAATCAAAAGTCATTTATTCAAACTAGGCTGAGAATCAGCACTTTTCGAACGTCAAAATTACAAAAGACAGTCCCCCAAAACGCCCGCCCTTCACCACTTCCTAGTGCTTTCGCTGGGAAGAAGAAGTGGCGCAACAAACTCCCCAGCAGCACAGCTGTCTGTTCAGTTAGAAAATATACTTGACTGAATACAATACAAGGTATGCAAAGCAATTAACATTACAAGACACAGAACGCTAAATTAAATTATTTGCCATATGTCAGCTGGCACCGCCAATATACCAAGAAATACAATAAAAAACTATACGTACTCAAGCAAAAATGAATAAATGGAAATTAAATAAAAGCCTCCAGGCATAAAGGGCGTGACCGCTAACATATTTATGCAATGCTGGGTTCAGTTTACATAGCTGTCGCTTGAAGTCACAAATGATAAACTAGGACCATAAGGAAACTAAATAAACAAGTTATTAATAATAATAACAATGATAAAACCATGGTCAGCAAGACGACCAGTCACCACAAGCAGCACCCGTTCACGAGCATAACGCAAAGGTCAGCCATTACCCCCCTCGCCATATTTGAGGGAAGGAGACAACCCGACCCCCGACGCTACCGCAAGCAGTGACATCTAAGGGAGCATGACGAACTTGCTGCCGGTTGCTCAGGTAAGAATTATATGATCAATTGTCGAGGTCACTAGCTAACCACATATTGCAATCAACTCATTAGAAAACATTGCAATGGGTTGATTATGTCAATAATAACATTAAAATTAAATTAAACTGATTTGACTTATACAGCCCAATAAAAAAACAATTGTATAATGAGCTCATATAACCTATCAGTAATTCTTTGTAAATTAATTCTGGAGAAAGAACATAAACATTGTCTTGAGTTAATCAGGGCGACCAACTATTCTTATCGTTTAAGTAGTCGTTGATAGAATAGTATGCCTTTGAACAAAGGTTAGATTTTACTTGAGCTTTAAATGCATTAAAAGGCAAACCTAGCAAAGAAGAGGGTAGCTTGTTATAAAAGGCTATACCAAGACCAACAAATGAGTTATGAACCTTATGAAGCCGGTGAAAGGGAGCACGTAGTTTGTCCTTATTTCTGGTGTTAACATTGTGAATATCACTGTTTTTAGTATACAAGTGTATATTTTGCCTAATATATAAGATGTTGGCAAAGATGAATTGTGATGCAACCGTGAGAATACCAATATCTTTAAAAAAATCTCTTAGAGAAACTCTAGCACCTAGCTGGTAAATTGCTCGAACAGCTCGTTTTTGAAGGACAAATATATTTTGTATATCAGCTGCTTTGCCCCACAGCAGAATACCGTAGGACATAACGCTGTGAAAATAACTAAAATATACTAAACGAGCTGTATCAACGTCAGTGTACTGTCTTACTTTCCTGACGGCGTAGGCAGCCGAACTGAGCCTTCCTGCTAGGCTCGATATATGTGGTCCCCACTGAAGTTTGGCATCTACTGTTATTCCCAGAAAAACTGCCGAACTCACAGTTTCAAGCGCCACTTTATCTAAGACGATGTTGGGTCCTAGATTTCTAACATTCGGTAAGGCGAACTTTACACATTTCGTTTTCTTGGCATTGAGAACTAGGTTATTTGACGTAAACCAATCCGTAACTATTGAGAGTGCACTGTTTACGTCGTCAAAATCTTGTCTATTCCTATCTACTTTAAAAATAAGAGATGTATCATCAGCAAACAGTACAACGTCACAGATTCCCTTTAAAATGTTAGCTCTTCAGATTCTTCTCAATAAAAATCTTTAAATTTTGCACAAGAGTTCCTTATATAGCGAAAGTGAGAACCAAGGAAGGATTTTTGAAAATATATCCCCTAAAGGAGTTAAATAGGGCATAACAATTTGTACGGTATGAAATAAGAACAAGGAGTAAATTGATTAAAAATGCGATCAAAGGAGTTTTAGCTGAGCGCTTAATTGTAAGACACACTCATTAATCAGTCTACTTTCAAGTGAGCCTGCATCTCAGGCAAATCATGTCTAGGTAAATGAGTTCTAGTTCATTATCTCCTCCGTAACGCAAATTAGGGCAGAGACATGAATAAAATAATTGGCGCTCGGGAACATTTCGGTATCGAATCTACAGAGTGGATTTTTGAGACGGGATAGTAAAGGCAGGCAACCTTAACCGTTGTTACATTCTTTGGATAAATTCCTTAATTAACTGTATCTGTAGTTATTGCTAGCTCATCATCTGCCTAGCCTTCCTAACTATGTTGGGGTCGGCTTCCAGTCTAACCGGATGCAGCTGAATATCAGTATTTTACATGGAGCGACTGCCTATCTGACCTCCACAACCCAGTTACTGGGGAATACGATACCCCTTGGTACGACTGGTTGTCAGACTTTCGGGCTACTGACGACCCGTAACGACTGTCAAAGATCCACGAATGACAGCCGGGACCAACGGCTTAATGTGCTTTCCGAGGCACGGAGTGGTCTTGGTATGTGAAGATGGTCACCCATCCACGGACTGACCGCGGCAAGCGTAGCTTAACCTGATCGATCGACCCGTGCGGCTGTTATTACTTAGCCACAGGCCCCTCTAGTTATTGCTAGCTGTATTAACAAAATTTCGAAAAATAGTAGTCCTAGAACCAAAAAATTCGAAGACGTGACATCCACCAACCCGGATTGGGCCCGCGTGGTGGATTATGGCCCACTTTCTCTCATAGAGAGCAGGCCTGTATCCCAGCTGTGGGAATATTCTAGGCTGATTATGATTATTATGAGTACTGTCAGCTAGAAAAACTTCAATTCTAACGTTTTATTTTTATGATGCCATTGATTTTTTTTGATGATGGTTTTTTTTTATTTTACATACAATTTCTGTCCTAAATTATCTTTTTCCCTTATTCTCTTGGTAAGGAATTGTGAGGGTATTCATTCATATGCAATACTTGCCTGTGTGAAGAGCCACGACGTGACGAGAGCCAGGCTGCTGTACTGTCCGTTGAACCGGTAATGGTACGCGTAGAACGAGAAGTGGTACAGGTAGAAGAATCTGTTGACAACGGAAATATTATTAAAATAGATCAATATAATTTAAATGTGTTATTATTTCTCTATTAAAATATGATAAATACAAAAATCCTCCTCGTAAAGACACTACATTTTTTTTTAAAGACAATACTTATATTGATATTTTTTCCAGTTACTGACTTTCTCATTAGTGCCTTAAAAGGGGAATATATTTGGAAAAAAATATAAGCATTAATACTCAAAATGTTTCAACCCTCCAAAATGAGAGAAATTTGTGAATTTGAAGAATCACAAGATTTTGAAGTCGTTTCTAGAGAAACTGTTGTAACAAGTAGGTATCTATTGGTTAGTTTTACATGTATCTATGTACGAAGAGACATAAAAGACGTTGAATTGAATACCCATTACGGGAGCACTAGAAAACAATAGCTAGGTCATATAAACAAGCTTGTAGTATCAACCATCACATAAACTGTATTCTAGTGTTATCTCGTTACGGCCAATGTTGTAAGGCAGCAAAATATATCGATTCAGAAGGTCCACATACCTTCCGTTGAAAACGGGAAACGATGTGTGGACACCGTGAAAATGTTTTTAAACCAGTAATCAGTTGAATTCTATTTCAACTCTATTAGTGGCTTTTGTGAACAGAATATTAATTCAGATTTATGGCAGTTGTAATGACAATCATGTCATCTGGTTTAAATAAGTTTTTTTTAATGTTTATTATTTTTTTTTTTAATATAATCTTTTATATTTTGTGAATGTGAGAACGATGTAGGTCTTGTAGACAGTAGATTTGTAGACCATTTTCTATTTTGTTAGTACTTGTTGACAGGCCTACACTGTGGTCCAAACTTATAAGAAAGCCTCTTTTACATGAGAAAAATCTGACACATTTTTAGGCATCTCATCACCCAAACGAGCGTCCACTTATAATGTGAGTTACGAGGGGCTTTCAATGTATTCTCGGTATCAGGGTGATTTACTAATGATGGGGGTAATTTGACTAATTAATTAATTACATTATATAGTTGCGATCATTAGTTTGTTAGATATCCTTAGTCAACGACAACTGAAAGGGCTGACGTGACACCGTTGAAAAAAATCTAGCACCGCGCTGTTACTAAATTCCAAACAAGGAAAACGTAAAAAAAACTATTCACATAGAGATGGTGGCTGTTTACCAAGATCCTGCACCTTCGTTATCTAGGGTTCAAAAATGGTCAAGTAAATTTTAAAGGGACAGAGAGACTATTGCAGACGCCCCTAGCTCGGGCAACCCGGTTACTGCCTCTACGGAAGATTACGTAAAAAAAGTTGAGAAGCTTATACTGGAGGATGCCCGAATGAAGATCAAAATGATAGCAGAGATCACCAACCTCTGTTGGTTCCGTGCACACTATTCTTCATGACCTTCTTTTCCTTTCAAAAGTCAGTGCAAGATGGGTGCCGCGAATGCTCAGAGGAAAGTTAATTTTACAGGGTATCGAAAAGTTAATTTCGAGATGAAATAAATGCATTGGGTAATGGGGTATTACATTGAAGAATAAAAATTATCTTAATTGAATTTACGTCTTTTTTCATGCTGATACCGAGAATACATTGAACGCTACTCGTAAATGTGTGTGGAGTGTTCTAACACCTAAGGCTAAGTATCCATTTTAAGATTTTTTTTAAAGAATTATTGTTATAGTACCTACACATATGCAGGGTGACACTTAATTTAACAGTGCAAATAGCCTGGTACAAAATAAATGATCTGCTAGGAAAACCTGTGTTACAAGGGATGACCTTCACACACAGGTTTTTCCTTCCATTATGGATGTTATAAAAAAAAATGAAAAAGGAATGGAATGGCTGTTAAAGTCATTAACAGTAGATTCCGTATGCTTTAGTAAATTATTATCATTATAGAACCCGTAGGATACAATGCACAAACAAGGGTTTTGTTTTGGTATTTTTAGTTGTAGTCTGTTGTTCATATAATTAATTTTGCCCCGACTACAATTACGTATGCCACCAATTTGTAAATATCTAAGTAGTAATCTGTGGAAAATGTAGTGGGTGGAGTAAATTTGTTAAGTTATTTTTGTTTATTTTTAATATAGTACTGTTTTTTTTCTCTTACTAAATAAAATAAAATAGTGGAATGTTTGCGAAAGATTTTTTATAATGCAGTGCGGAAGTCTTTTGTAGACTAGAAAGTCTACACACATAGTAGAGGTGTAACGTCAGAATATAAGTGATACTTCTTTATCTTTTATTCAGTGGCCTGGCGTCGAGTCAAGCAACAAGTATAGGTACGTGAAGCGACGTCGCAGTGGGCGAGCATCATTAGGAGCTTATTGAAACACAAGACGCCATGTTTGATTATAGATTCCTATGTATAGCGCTGGTGCGAGTTTTAACTGTTGGTTTTTTGTGCTTTTTGTGTGTGAATGAAAATATACAGGGTTACTGGTAACTCGACGTATTCCTTGCAGGACATCATAGTAGGGTTAAAATGCAACAAATTAAGCTACCAAATGTTCTACCGAAGTTCAGTAGTTTTTGAGTTAGTAAGGGTTTTAGATTTTTTGTGAAAAATCCCAGATTAAATTATTTGAACCCAATTTGAAAATTATTCACGGGGCGGCTGTACTGAAATTGGAGTTATTATCATAGTTGACGCCGTAGCGGATCGTTTTTAATAATTAAAAGTTAAAAATGACTAAAACTTTGGTGAAGATCACTAATCAAACATTTTTTTTTTTGTAATTTTTGCTATTACTTCATACAAAATGTTGTCTTAGCACAAAAAAAAATACTACACCAGGTTCACAAATTATTAGTAAAATATCCTTGTCTTATCAGCTATCCAAAAAGGTATGAAAGTTAATACAAAGTCTTGGACTGCATTATGAAAATCGTTTTTGATTTAGTACAAGAAGGTGTTTATTCGGAAAATCAAATTAAACAATTTCGTGAAAATTATTATTATTTTTAATCAATATCAATTTGTGGTCTTTAATAACATGTATTTCACACGTCTTGTTCGAAGTGCTGCCCTCGGTTTCGAATACATGCTCTTATTCGCTTCCTCACTTCGGTTTTTGTGATTCTTGATGTGATTGTGGTCCTCATCTGGTCCACCGCATCTGTTATTCTCTCCCTTAGTTCTTCAATTGAATTTACGGGGGTCACATAAACTAGGTCTTTCATATGACCCCAGACGTAAAAGTCTAGCGGCGTCAGATCAGGGCTTCGTGCAGGCCACGGAATCGGCCCACCGCGCCCAATCCATCGGTTTGGATAGTTTTCATCCAGCAATTGTCGAATTGTGATGCGGAAGTGGGCTGGACATCCGTCATGTTGGTATATCATGTTTGCCCTTCTTTCTTCGGGTACATACGTGAGCAGTGCTGCTAAATGATTTCTTAGGAAATCTTCATAAAGTTCCCCATTTAATGTTCGGGGTAAAATATGTGGGCCTATTAACTTATCGTCGATAATACCCATCCAAACATTAAGCGAGAACTTACGCTGCGATGCGGTTGGTTTCAGTTTCTTAGGGTTTTCTTCTCCCTTCGGTGCCCAGTAATGTAAATTGTGGTAATTTGTGATGCCATCACGGTCAAAACATGACTCATCGGTCCACAGAATGTTTTTCAAAAAGTTTTCGCAATTTTACCTGCTCCCCATAAAACTTCTATCTTTCCCTGTCACACACGCAAAAGTATTGACAATCATACCTTTTTGGATAGCTGATAAGACAAGGATATTTTACTAATAATTTGTACACCTGGTGTAGTATTTTTTTTTGTGCTAAGACAACATTTTGTATGAAGTAATAGCAAAAATTGCAACAAAAAAAAAATGTTTGATTAGTGATCTTCACCAAAGTTTTAGTCATTTTGAACTTTTAATTATTAAAAACGATCCGCTACGGCGTCAACTATGATAATAACTCCAATTTCAGTACAGCCGCCCCGTGAATAATTTTCAAATTGGCTTCAAATAATTTAATCTGGGATTTTTCACAAAAAATCTAAAACCCTTACTAACTCAAAAACTACTGAACTTCGGTAGAACATTTGGTGGCTTAATTTGTTGCATTTTAACCCTACTATGATGTCCTGCAAGGAATACGTCGAGTTACCAGTAACCCTGTATAGACAGATTTTTGTTAGGAATAGGTACCTATAGGTTTTTCCTTAATATCATTTTTGGTTTAGATAGTATGCTGAAGCGTTGCAGTAGGAGAGTATCATTATGGCTTATTGAAACACAAGACGCCATGATTCGTTCCTTAGTTTTGGCCGAAATTACGGTCGTGTCCTACTCCGTAGGGGGAAGTCCCGTAACGCCGGACGGCACCTAACGCCGGACACTCTTTATTATCTCGACAAGTTAGAATGCGAACGATTCAAACACGTGTGAAAGAGGCGCGGGGGGGCATAACGGTACAGAGTCACATGACGCAGTTTGTTAGTGACGCTGAAGGCAACATCGGGAGCGGTCGGTTTTTCTTTTGGCGGAAAAATACTGCGTCATATAAGATCAAGGTGAGTGTTACAGCTACATTTTGATGTTTTAAGTCTTTATGGTATTTGTTAATTAAGATACGGTTCCATTATTATTCGTATTCTATATTTTTATTTGTTGATTTTCAAAACGGAGTACGTATAGATTACGTAATTGTGGTACTATCCTGTCCCCTAGTACCGGACAAAACGTTGTCCCTTAACGTCGGACAATGAAAAAAAATATTTTTCTCGTAAATAATTGGATTTATTGTAAGTAGTAATTTTTGTACGTTATTTCAGAGGATAAAAGAACAGAGAAACGTTGCAATGGAGGAGAACAAAAAGAAAGGAAAATTGGACCAAAAAAGTTTACAAACTGCGATAGATAAAATTTTGTCCAAAGAACTGAGTTTGGGAGTAGCTTCATTGTGTTACAACATCCCAAAAAGTACTCTACATGATAAGGTATCGGCATTGAAACGTGGAGAAGAAGTGACGTTGTAAGCAAAGATCGGTAAATTCACTAACACCTTCTCACCCGAGTACGACCAAGTTTTAGTGAATCACGTAAATTACTGGATACACTGCTCCAGCTGCCATGGGTGGGCTCATGAAGAATGTGCAGTCATTCCTGAGTCTTCAGACGACTACATTATGTGATCGATGCCAGATATTTTAAGAACGTCCGGTGCTAGGAGTTCGAACTGAAGTCCGTCCGGTACTAGGTGCCACTTCAAGCAATTGCATTTTTTTACACCAATGTTTAATTTTTGTTTTTGAATAAGATTATGCAGAAGTTGCATTTTTGTTAATTTGTGTTCATTCTACAGTTAGTCAACTTAACTAATTAATAAATAAAATTACATTTTTCGAAACAGTTTTTATTTTATTTCCCGAAAACCTTAGGTGTCCGTCACTAGGGGACTTCCCCCTATCACTTACGGACATAAGATTCGTTCCCGAACTAAGAATGAATGACAAACGATTTGATAGCTGTCCCTACGCCTAATGTATTTAGGCCCGCCTGAAAAAAATTAATTTTACACTTGTTCTGACGGATCAACTACTTTCGGACGGGCCGCTATATTCGTTGTCGGACTTAGAGAGTAGACACCCTGGTGCAAACTTTAGCTATTGATGCGTGAACGTGCGGAGGTGTTTTTTTGAGGAATACAAATGATTTCTCTTTAACCTACAAGCGGGCGCGCGGACATTTGTAACGTCAGCGGTCGCGCGTAACCTAAAAGACCTATAGGATATTTCAGGGATTTAAAACACTAATTATTTGATATTTTTTGTATTTATCACATTATCATTATGTTAGGACATAAACAAAATTATAAAATCAAAATAATATTCTAATTTTCTTTGGATTTGTAAGCAATTTGGCATCATAAATGTATCGAGAATCGATCGCATCGCGGTCGATTCGACGCCGCGCGACTGCTTGAAGGTTAACATCATTTTTAGTTTAGACAGTACGCGAGTCTGGTTTCTTCAAAAGATATGTTTTTTTTATTGCTAAATGGGATGATGTTTTATCATTATTAAAACCGCCTTTAAAAGTCTATTAACTGAAATTAACACCTGCTTTAATAAAGTATCATCGAATAATATTTCGTAGAAGAAGCGCTGAATTGTTTAAGAAATTGCAATAGTAGGTGCAATATTGGAATAATAAAGTATCACCTTATTTTATGTCTTGAATGCCAACCTTGATACAGCAATAATTCTTCAACAATAATAAAAAAACAAAAGAACATTAAAATTCCAATCCATTCCTTTAAAAAGTCAGTGGCGCCAAACATTTCAAGAATGCAACTCGACAACCAGCCGACAATACTTAACACAAGCGTTCGAGCCAATCGTATATTTCCCTTGTATAGATGCCATTAGATTCGTTATCTGCTTATTTCGGTGGATAAATTTCCAATGTACGACAAGGGCGACAAACGGGCCCCGGAAAAGGGGAAATGTCACCTCGTTATCTGAAAAGGTTGCAATTTTATTTGAAATCGATATTCACTGAGATATACATTTTTCTTCTATTGTGTTCGAGTGTGAAGACATGCTTTTTGTACACGTCTACACGATGCTCTTTGAGATGTGCTTCTTATGAACTGCGTCTTATTGCGATGGTGCATATGAAGGAGGGAAGTAAAAAGCATCCGAGACACGCAATGATTTAAAAGAGATATGGGGAACATACTTAGTTTATCGTTATATTTCTATGACGAGTACATTCGTCTCTCTATTTTCTCTGTCATTTGGTAAGACGAAATAGTTTTAATTTTTAATTTTTACAATTGTACAGAGTTGCAAATGCTGGTTGTTAAGAAAATAGACGGATTATCTACTAGCGTATGAAGGAAACTTTAAAAAGAAACGGATGGTATGGTTTTGTGTTTTTATTTTCCTGTTTTCGACCATACTGTGCCATCTAAACACATACACAGGTCATTCCAATAAAAAAAAAAGAAAAATGCAAAATCAAATTCACCATTACTTGTTAATTGAAAATAAAAAAAAAAAAACTAGTTACTAATATATTCTAAAACAACTGCACATGTAAACGTTCGGCGTAGCACATACAGGATACGATTAACATGGTAATACGAGCAAAAGGCGCTAATTAGTGGCTTGAGGTAAATCACGAACAAGCACAGCCACGTGTATCGTCTTGTTGCTAATGCTCATGTTAGTGATACAGCTTGTGTAAATGAAGTATCGAGTATATTATACCACTTTTTAAATTATTTTATGAGGAAACTTTATATTCGGATTATGTGATCATAATCTAGAGCATAGGTTCTCAAGGTGGGCGATAACACCCCCTCATGGGAGTTTGAGACTTTCAGGCGGGCAGTAGAATCAATCAATCAACTTTATTTTCTCACCACAATGACACATAATTCAGGTAAGAAGACCGAGGAATTATATATCCTATCTTACGACTATATAATATTACACGTTTAAATATTAATCGTGTGTATCGTTAACCTCTCAAACATCGAATGTACACCATGTGTACAGATAACAATAAAATTTCTATTGTGTCTGCTAATTGGCGCGCGAAGGGTTAATGTTGTATTATATTATTATTATGTTGTTGTTGTATTCTATGGGCCCTAGTTGCCTGAAATGAAGGAATAAATAAATAATTTGATTTCACTTACATTCGATTCGCGACAGATAGTAAGTGAAGAAAATGGGGAGGCTGTAGAAAAAAAAATATTCGCAAAGTGGGCGTTTGTCAAAATAAGGTTGAGAACGTATGATCTAGCTAAATTGTTAAGTAATGTTAAGTTGCTTGCTTCTGTGGTGTAAGAATAAGCCAATTTAGTAAGCTAATGATAACAACTACAACAAAAACAGAAGACAAGAGAAGGAGGGACTTGGTTTGCATAAAGCCTCAAACTAAACATTCGTTTGCTAATCGATTTTATGTATTTTAGGACCTTTTCTGTATAATAGGCTCAACAAGGTACTAAGCCTCTATAGTGTAAGCTATAAAAGATGTAATACAATCTTATCAGAATATTTAGTGATACTCAATTACACAGACACAGAAAAACTTCTAGAAATGTTGTCATGACGATGATTTATTCTCTCGTAAGTATCTACTTTTGTATATTTACATAAGCTAGTTGTAGGTTTTAATGTACTTAGTTGTACTTAAAATTTTAGTATCCCAATGTAATTGAAATGTAAAGTGATGGCCTGAAACACAGGTTTTTGAATAAACCTAGATCGGGCGGGTCGCTACTTCACATTCTAATTCCGATCCATCATTACTGTTGGCAACATGTACACTTTTTGTAAACGTTTTTATTACATTTTTATTATTATATTATTATAACCGAAATACTAAGCGTATAAGCTTAAATACTAAATAGATATTATGAAAACGGTCTCTCTTGTTTTATTTCGTTTTTGATTACTATAAAACGTTAACATTTTACGTAACACCGCAAATATCACTAAAATTACATTGAACGATCACAATACCATAAAAGAACACCAAAAACAAATTGAAACCAATTTAAAATCAGAGGTAAAAACACACAAAAGGAGACACTAAAATTGGAATTCAATAAAATGTTTTTTGAAAAAACATCTGTTTCGCAGACAAAGAGCAACGCGTCGATTAAGTTCTTAAGTAACAATTTCAGCTACAGATCGTTCCCGGAATAATTTAAAGAGGGGATGAGACTGGTCCTCCAAAGTCCAGCTAAGCTCTGTAGGCGTCGGCTCTTTGAGCGACATCAAACGACGCGAGATTACCAACGCATTAAACATACATGCTAGAAGAAACAAGCAGCGTTTTCTTAATGTTATTTCGTCCATAAATATTTTATCGCCTCTGTAATGGAAAATGTAAATGACGTCTTGACAAGGACGTGTGACTTTTTTGTACGGTTCCTTTCAGCTGATTAATGAGGATGCACTGCCCTGAAATAATGTTTTTGATTGAAGCCTCAATCAAATAGTTTTCTTTCTCTTCTAAAATCCAATTTGAGAAGAATAGGAGATTACAATTATTATTGGAAATCTAAGCTCCCAAATATAGGACAACAAATCGAAAAAGATATGTCTTTTTTCGTTTCGTCACGATGAATGATCATTCAATGTAGACATCATCAAATTAAATATGTCATTGAACGTCGTCTGTCTGTACAAGTGAGCCGTCACTCGTGACGTCGCCGACTGATAGGCTGTATAAAACACCAAGAGTCGAATGCCCATTTACAATTTTCCTTATTACACGAAAGTTATTCAGAAGCCCGATAGGAGCGGGGCGAAACTGAATCTTGTTGAACTAACTCAGTGCGAAATCACTTTCGCCTCGGCCTTTGATCTCGACTGCGCCAAAGGAATGTTATTCAGTAAAAACATGCAAATTCGATAAGGTATAACACAATATTATGGAGAGCGGCTGCCGGCGCGACGCTCTTTACAATACTTGGCGAGCATCGAGAAATGCTTTGAATATTATTTATCAGATCAGGAATCTTAGGATCCCGATTAATCTTGGGTTAATTTTCGTGACCTTATTGGCGTAATAAAAATGGGTATGATTTTATCAATTACCTAATAAATGCATTTTTAGTGACCTAATAAATAATATTTGTTCCGAAAATAGTAGATCTGGCACCTATATTGAATCACCAAATAATATTAAAACACTTACCTAAATATTAATTAAGAATAATTACTTGGAAATAATATCAATCATCAAATCATTGATTTTTGTTTCAAATAAAATTTTATGTTTCGACTTTCATATCATAGAATAACCAAATAAAAAAAAAAAAATAATAATAAATTCAAATATTCTTTATACGCATATTGTTCAGTTAACATAAAAACACCTTTAAATATAATTTTACTTGGACTATTTTATAACTGAAAACACTATAATTTCATAATTGTCGGAGTGCCCTAATTTTTTACTGCGACCAATTTCGAGGCCGGCTGCCGCGGCACCGCTCGCTTCGCTCTCTCAGCTCGCGCGTAGTTGGTCACAGTTCTAACCTAACCTATGTGGTCGGAGTGAACAGAACACTTCAACGTCAAGGTAAATTATCAAAATGTTGTAATACGGCGTAGTCGACGTAGCGCTGCCATTTCTGTCTGCAGGATTTAAAGTAACCTAACACGTTAACACATATATTTACATGAGTCCTATTATTTATACTTAGAGACAGTTTTAATGAATATGATGATTAATATATTTCTTGGTGATAGATATTATTATTATTAGGGTATTGCAGATTAGTGACACATCTAAACTTAGGTGACAGAAAATAATGTTCCCAATAAAAATTGGTACCGAATATTAAGTTGTACTTAGCTGTAAGCTTGATTATGTTACTAAATATAGCACCAATGATCAACTATAAATGCGAAAAATTAATCTATAATCAGTTAATATAATATGTAATCAGTAGTAATTCAGAATAAAAAATAAAAAAAACCTTACATAGACAACCAACGCCGTAGGACTACGTAAGTAAGAAATATTACTGTTGTGTTAAAGTTATGCTCTTTTTAGGGTTCCATAATCAACAAGGAACCCTTATAGTTTCACCATGTCCGTCTGTCCGTCCGTCCGTCCGCAGCTTAGCTCAGACACTCTTAGTACTAAAAAGCTATAATTTAGCATGGATATTCACGCAGACAGTGGTAAAATAAAATCATGAAGAATATTTTTTTAAGGATACCTCCTGTACACGTAAAGTGGGGATGTTTTTTTTTTCTTGTCTACCCCATGTAGTGGGTAGCGCTTGATAGGTCTTTCAAAAATATTGCTAATTTTCGTTAGAGTCAAGTGCCCCCGACAGCTAAATGGTTGTTTTTGGATATGTAAAAAAATCACGGTAGTAGTATATATAAATATCGCAGTTAAAAGGAAAACTATCACAACAGCTAACTAGGCTTTACATGTTTACGATTAATAGTCGACCAGCTTACATTTGCAGTTGCAAGGTATGGGAGAACATGATTACCAACTACAATGTTAAGTTAGTTCTTGGGATAAATTCATTCCAACTACGGAACCCTTCATTGTGCGTAGTCCGACACGCACTTCGCCGGCTTTATGAATATTTCATCACTGAAGCTCAACTTCTAATGGCGCTCTGAAAAATATGAAAGGATGTTCCCAATTAGGTTATACACTGTTCCTTTTAAGGTAAATTTCCTTATCTCAATCTTAAATCAATGTTCTCCCGGTATGTATATATTATGATAATAGGGTTTTTTAACGCCGCTCAATTTGAAATAGAATTTCAGAAAATGTTTTTAGTTACTAACTGCCGCACTCAGAGACTTCACTTAAAATTAATCATTCATTAACTTTTATTAACCAACATATCTTGGCACAAATGTCAACAAAAATGTTCTCAATCTGACATATTTTTGACTTACTGCGTTCCAACTTATACTTGTCAATTAAAGTTAATGATTGATTAATTTTAAGTAATGACTCTGAGTACCGGGGTAAGTGAAGTTAGGGGACAATTTAGTGGATATTATGACCACGTTGAGAAGTTCGTCAATATGGGACAGAAGGACTGAATTTACGGGGCGCTGGTGTGTGGGGCTTTGGGTTGACCGCAGGAATCCGCAACCCCGGCAGGGTGCGCGGCACTAACGAAATGAAATTCCGCTGACATTCCGCGCGACGGCTGCGTTCGCGACTATGACCACTGACTGCTGACAATACCAACTCTCCAATAATTCCATGCCGACGATACGAAAAAGGCCCCAAGTTTATTAATAACAGGGGAACACACGCCGCTCCGATTGTTAAATAGGAATGTGTGTAGTCAAATGCGGTGGTAATTATGCTACACCTATTGTCGGATGTTCATGTTCGTTTCAAAGCATTTTCAATCATGTACGAGTATAAAGGAGGAGTTAACATGCAAACAGGCTTAAGTCACAATAATGTAAATTTTCAGAATACTGAAAAAATCTGTAGAGAAACAGAATCCCTACAGATTTTTTCAGTATTCTGAAAATTTACATTATTGTTACTTAAGCCTGTTTGCATGTTACCTCCTCAAATAGTGTCGGATATTGAAAGCCTGACTGATTTATGAGAAATATTACACTATGTGGTAAGTACAAGTTACAGAATTTTAAGCTGCAGTCACTGTTTTATTACATAAGCAGCATGGAGGATGACCGCTGGGAAAAAGTTTTCACAAAATGGGTGCCTCAAGGTGGATGGCGCCGCTGAGGTTGGCCCAGAAAGCGGTGGCGGTGGCAAAAGATTACTACAAGGAGAGAAAAATCTTAGAAAAATTACTGTGCTGTCTCATAATCTAAGTGCATTTGAGTGGTAATGGAAAAATTACCATGCTAAATGCTAAAAAAATTAGGGCACTCCGACTAGCACAGTAAAAATTCTTATGCTGCACAGTAAAATTTATTGGATAAATAGTGAATTTTTCCCAATCTCACTGAGAAAATTTTCTGTAGATGTCACTTGCACTTTACAGTGACGAGCACAGTAATTTTTCTAAGAATTTTCTCTCCGTGTAGGACGCATACCGCGAGGGCTAGTTCGAGGTGGCGCGAGAAAAGAGATACAGGAAGGACTTGAGGAGACCTTTGCCCATTAGTGGGACAGCGTAGGCTAAAATAAAATTGTATTGTACACGAGGAAGAAACAATACACATCCGCAAGTGACGTACGAATATGTTACCGCTATTAAGTTCATTTATACATTACAAAAAGTTGGATTATTTATTTATTTAATATTTAATACTTCAAGCACATAAATGTACAGAGGCGGACTTAATGCCATAGGCATTTTCTACCTTTGGGTGATGCAGGTACAAACAGTAGTAGGTGCAATCATGAAAATTGAGGAATAAACCTTTTAAATATAAAGGTAAAAAAAAACCCCACATTTCTTTTTTACTTTTCTTTTCGCAGGTCTGCTGGAATAAATTTCTTAAGAAATAAGCAGTACCTTTGTACTCAAATTATAATTATGTCATATCGATATGTTTTTTACTGTGTGTACATAAATTCTAAAATAAATAAATAAGTAAAAGTTTGTAACGTTACGCACCAATCGCACCTTCCAAAGATATCCAATAACCTATACAGTCTAAACTCTAATAGCTACAAAGTCTATTAGAGAGTTTAGATCCATGAATATGTAGTGTATGAAATTAGAATGTCGATATGGTTAGAGGAGCAAGTTGGTGTCGATGCTAATCGGAGGCAGAAGTTGCGATCGGCCTCGACAAATGCGGTTCAACACACAAACTTGGTCTAGTTGCAAGTTCAGGACGATATGTCGAGATATACTTGTGTGTTCGCTGTGAATGCGGCTTTAATATACCCAATTACAGAGAGGTAGGATATTGATGATTGATGATTTATGAAGGCGGGTATTTGATGCTTGACAGCTCATGTTGAATGGGACGTTCTATACTTTTTGCGTGGCTAATAATAACAATCTTTATTACACAAGCAAGTGGTTACAAAATAATGTGGAGTCCCTGACTCCTGTGCTAGGTGATAGACCTGTATTACAAGAGCCAGAGAGCCAGTGCCCTCTTCCAGTAGGAGATATTACGGAATCTTATGCAAAAAGATTAACAAAAATAAAAAGAATATGGTAACAACAAAAAAGTAAATTAAGTAACTAAAAGCGGTTAAAAGAAGCCTGTATTGAGTTTGTGTGTGTGTGTGTGTCACACACACACACACACACAAAAACCAGCTGTTCCCTACATTTATGTTCGTACGAGTCGTCAAAATGTAGGGAACACCTGACTTTTTTTTTCGCGTTTTCGGATTTGGTCTGATAGTAAAAGTTGTTTGTAATGATGAGTAGGATCATGTGTTTAAGTATCGATCACTAATTACCAGTCACCCTATATATTACATACATAAATAATTTTACAAAGGGTGACACAATGGACGGTCTTATCGCTAAGAGCGATCTTTTAAAGACAACCTTTGGATGGATTGAAAAGGGAAGGAGAGACAAATACTGTAGGTAGTCTGTGGTGTATAATTAGTTCGTTAGGCATATATATACATAAATGCCTTCACATAACCAACACTCAATCACAATACTAAAACAAGACTAATTTGCCAAACTGAGCACAAGTCATGGCAATACAGCCTGGATGGCTCGACTTGTCGCAAGGAAGCCACACCACGACAAAGATGCCAACTTGGACGACAGCTACCTACTTCTATTCAGTCAAGTTTCGAAGGCACAACTTCCAGCCTCCATTCTGAGTTGCTAAGGGTTGCCAACTCCAACATATTGTAAAATAACACCCGTATATCGTACGACTTCTTACGCAAGAAATTGTAAAGTTTTTTTTTTTATTGTTCTAAAAATGTTTTTTTAAACAATACTCAATGGTAACGGTCCTTCGAAAGTTTCGCAATTTGTGAGAGGGTTATTGCGTAGTTCTTTTAACTTACAAAAACATACTTTTTATTGCTTCGTTTAGAAACCAAGAAAGTTTTTTTTTTTTTTTGCTTTTGTAAACAAATGTTAGCCAACGTGAGTCAGTAAAAGGGTATGATTTTAAAATTTCAAAAGAAAATTTGCGCAAGAACCGAATTGCGTAGTTCTTTAAGTTTTACAAACATACTTTTTATTGCTTCGTTTAGAATTGAAGAAAAAATGATTTGCTAAAGCCTAAACGCATGTTGGACAACGTGAGGGCGTAAAGGAGTATTATTCAAAATGTTTAATAGGAAACGCACCTTATTACGTAGTGGTTTAACTTTTATAAAAATACTTCATAGCGCTTCGTTTTGATAAGAAGTAAACGTATTTGCTGTCGAAACAAATGTTAGCCAACGTGAGGCATTATTTTAAATGTCCATAGCTTACAATCAAATATAAAATTAATTAGAGTTTTTATAACAACGAACTAATTATCTACGTATGCGATGAAGTTTATGCCATTGTAGTTATTTTATGCCAAATATAAGTAATAATTATTTATAGCATTAAATAAAAATAAAGAAATAGATAAATCTGTAATTAAATTAATAAATCTAAATTATTATCCAAAAATACTTTGCTACGATTTGTCGTAGACCGACGTAAAGCTCTACAGCTACTTCGTAGCGTCGTAGCACCGTAGCTCCGTAGAGGTCTCGTAGCGCTTGGTCACGTGCGCAGCGATCACGAAACGTTTTTACCGCATTTCCGTTTTTTGAACTGCTCACGTGGCAATCGCATCGCAAATTTTTAAAGCGTAGCTTTTAAATTTCTGAATTTTCAAAGTTATATGAAAGCATCTCTTTTTTTTATAGTATGGGAAAAATGGGTAAAATATGAGTGAGTTGGTGAAATGATCGACAGTTTACCAACACCTGTGTCGTGATATTGGGCAAAGATCGAGTACAGTAAAATAGATTAGGGTAACACGTTCAGTCTGAGAGTGGACGTGTCGAGTCGGGACTGTTTGTTCGCGAGACGTGTGTCGGTGGCGTTATTAAATTCCCGTCTTTTTTCCCTAATCTCGTTGTCGACACGCCCCGCGGGCCCTCATCGGAAATGGCATTATTTCCCGGCCCGAAGCAGCCCGAAGCGTCCCACTACGGACACCGGATACCACCCGCTAGCAGTACGCACATATACCCCGAAAACTCCGTCGTTCAAATGAAAATTTCAGTTATTAGTTGGTTTAGGATCATTTTAAACTTAACATCTGTAAACCTACTTTGTGTGCAAATACTATTTTATTCTATTCTGTTACATTTCCTCTGATATCCGTTTTTGTACATTACTTTGTCGTAGATGTCTCAGTTTTAAAATCAACGTCACTGAGTTTCGGTTATTCATGTACAATTGAATTTTAATTACTTTAATATTTTATTGTGTGATTTTTATTACAGATATAAGTAGTATAAAATGTAAGTAGCATACTGTGGCACTTGTTTTAACATTCACGATGACAATAAGGACCAATTTTAATGAAGGTAGGAACATTTATACCACACATCCTATCAGATTTTATAAAATGTTATACTCGTATAATGACAACCTTATTCTGAGTATGACTGTAATATTATATTATATAAATAACATTGAAACAAAATCTTAAACAAATAATCCGAATGAAATAATTTAATCTTATTAGAGGTCTCATTACGAGCGCCCACATAAGTCACTCGCTAATGAAACGAAATACAATCCTTGTTTACTTTCACCGCTGAAGGTATTGTTAGCGCTTGTTTATGCTGCCCAGCGGTTATCATAATATTTTCTATTGCTCTCCGTATTTTGGTTACACCCACATTTGGTATAACTGGAAATAAAAACAAATCAAAGGTATATTACATTAATAAGGTAAACAACATTGGTTCAGTATCGGCTACATGTATACGTACGCAACGTGTGCTGGTAATAACATGGCTCCTCTTGGACAGGTCTCGATTTCACCCTGCTGGCTATTTTTCTGTTTTTTGTTTTGATATTCTCCAGAAATAAACAACGATATCTAATTATTTTCTTGTGTTAATGTTACTTTGTTTATAATACGCGTTCAAGCCATTTGTGTTTCCAGATAGTACCACCATAGCACTGAATAATTCCGATCGCTTTTTTAAGAGAAAATCTGTATTTAATTTTGCCGATTGTATAACTTATTACACCTGAAAAATTATATTTGAATCAATTGCCCTACTTCAAAACAGATATAAGCTTATAAAACACAACAGACAAATCTGAATGAGACAAATGCCCAATAAAACAATCAGAGAGAGAGCTCTTACAAAACTCTGACACAAAACGAGGTATTAAATGTTCTTACAAAAAAATAAAAAAAGAAGTGGAGTTGTCTCTGGAACATATTCCCGGTTCTCACGTCCCCGATATTTGTCGCTTGTCGCCTGGCGACGGCATTGTATGGAAAGGAGGCAACACCTGTGAAGGCTTATAAGGAGTATGGTCCGCTTCCATTGTGCCACAACACCCAACATATAACTTCTTCCATCTTATTGTGAGATACACTTATATCTGTTTCAAATTTTGTAAATAGCTTCGAGTTCTGAATTTTTCGGAAAAAGAAAAATACTATTATTTTTATGCTTACCTACGTGGTTTATAAATACGAAATAAGTTAAGTACGTTTGATGCAACGTAAAAGGTGTTCTGAGGAAGATACAACAGACGAAAAGGGTTCGTACCCACATTTATATCAAATCACCAACAACATTCTAAAAAAGCAATTTGTAAGTAGGACTGCGCTTTATTCTCAAGAATATTGCACTTCAGGCTTCTTACGATGATGATGAAGCATTGCTTACGCTGTTCTATTTCACAACTATAGTGCTTTCGTCGAGCGGTGCATTGTTATTTCTTAGTAAAGTGTTGAAATATTGCGGCGGCGCGGTTCGGAAGCGGAACAATGGCGCTACGAAACTGATCTTTACCGCAACCACTTTAAGGAGACCGAGAAATTCTCGTTTAGGGTATAGTTTTTGGATGAGTGGGCGGTGCTTTTCTGAAATGAACTTTAGGGTGCCGTGAATAGAAGTGGTTTTGTGATAAAGGACGAAGCAGCCGCAGGTGCTGGCAATCCCGCAGCCACGGTTTGAATCACGCCTGTTGCACAGCGCCGCATATATCTTAGCTCACTCAGCGCGTCACACCTAGTTGCTCTTTTTATACACTTAGTACTTCATACAATGTTACTTTAAAAATATTGCTTAGCGTGTACTCGTGTAGCTTCGTTGTAGGTACATGACCAGGCATGAATCAATACTCTAGCTATTTAAGGCTTTCTAGGACATCTACTTACACGTTCAGGGGAAAACAATGAGAAGGTCCGCCGGGACATGAAGTGTGACAGTCCATTAAGTTCTCATTGTCACACACTGGCGGACAAAGGACGTCGAAAGGCTTGACGTTTTGTTTTCTTGTAACACGACACTGATTCACTAAAGAAAAGATAAGCAGCTAATGGTACATTGAGATACGATGCGTAGGATGGAAGCGCCAGGATGTAACACTGACAAAGTGGAAAATCGAATAATAATAATAATAAAATTTATTCAAGAATGAAGTAAAACATAAAGATTCACATTAATTACATGCGAGGTTAAATTTAATTCTAACTGTAATGTAGCGACCTGCCTGATATAGGTTTATGAAAACTTGGAATGGGTCTTTAATGAAGTAACGAGTTCTGAGAAAATGTTTATTGAAAGAACCGGCACATAGATGCAAATAGCGTGTAAGTGCAGCATGATATATCACATAAAGAGCTCTTAGAAGCTTCTAAGGTGAAAGACAGCATCTCAAAGTAACTGCACTCAATTCGATTTGGCTGCGTCTTGTTTAAACATCTCGACCGAAAGCGCCAAACATATCAGTTACCGAGACTAGGCTGCGCACCTCCGCGTCTTATTTGTGGCGCAAATACGAGGGTGGAAGGGTAAAGTAAAAAATGGAGAAACGCGTTCCGAATAAACACAAGAGAAATAACGACATCAAACAATAATTGAAATCATAGGTCGCGGCGGGAGGAGGCTGATGCCGCAGCTTCGTATGCGTGCCACGACATATACGTACATAACTATACTGTAAGTAGCAGGACGAGTCTACCTCTTGATACTTTTATTTTTCATAAAAAAAAATCCTTTCAAAATTAAAAAGAAAGATTCTGTTATTTTATTTTTTAGCGCGTCGATAGGCAAGTAATCTCTTATAAACCGGCGTTAGTGCCTCACTAACGAATCCATCATAATCCTATTAACCAGCTGGTAAACAAGATTTTCCTCCACAATTAGTATCCGATCGATCAATTTCTTAACATAAATTCTTGAATTTAATCCACTTTGTTACTAATAGTTTAAGCCGCTCTAATTTCTGCGATTTAATTTATCGTTGTGAAACTTTTGTAGTCAAACCGTCATTAGGTAATAGGCAACATTTCGCGGGACATACACACATACACATCGTGGCTATTAATCTCGACAAATCAAATAAAAAGGTTAATAGAGGCTCGCTGGGAGGGGAAGGAAAGATTGCCTCTGTCCTCAATGGGAGAGGCGAGCCCTCTGCAGCCGCGATACCATTATTAGTGAGTTAACTCAATTTGCGGCATATTGTTTGAGAGGAGCTTAATAACGGAGGCGAGAGGACCTGGGACATCGTCATGACTACCCTTGATCCATATCCGACATAAGAGTTGTCGCAACATATTTGTAAGGGAAACTATGACCAGTCGTTTTGATACTATGGTAAATTATTTGCCAGTATTAAAAACTTGGTATCAGAATTTGATAGCTTGAGTAATTAGCTTTTATACTGAGGTATGAGGTGTATGTAAAACTACTTTATAATCAGTTTATAAATAGGATAGTTAAAATATAGTGTGCTTCGATCTAAATGTGTAAGTATTACTGAAACTGATAAATCCGAACCTAAATAATTACGAAACCCGATATTCGCGGCCTCTTAATTGTCACTACGTAAAATTACTTGAAAATTCAGCTGAGTAACAATATAATTACAGACCAAATTAATACCCATTAAATAAACAAGTGGATCGTACCGAGCCTATTTTGAAAGCGATACCTCCGCCTTCGGAAGTTGATACAAATGCCGTTGAGAACCGAAAATAATTTGTCCATTGAGGGTTATTTAACAGTTCTACGGTTGTTTATTTGCACCGCGGCGCTCCTACAAAAACTACCAAAGTAAACCCGGTCACAAAATTAAAAGAACCTCAATACTAGACTCTATAGCGATGCCGTACAGTTGATAATTACAATTTTACGCTCGGCAATTACGAGCTAAAGTCGATACAGTCGGGGTAAATTATTAAAACGAGCTGTCGAACAAGCGAAATTAATCGAAAGTATTCCGTTTGAATTTGAAACGAAGTCGGAGGAACACTTGTAGTTTATTAGTTAGCTAGCTCGCTTGTCCTGACTAGGGTACTGGGCTGGCTTAGTAGGTAGGTACTCAGTTAAAATATTAACTTGATTCTCACTAAAAATTACTCACCACTTCACAAAATCTTACACTTATTTATCGCCATTTCTAGTTTAATCTACCGGAAGTTCTAAGAAATCCAATTCCCATTTTAGAAGCGAGATATTATTATACGAAATTGCTCATCTATGATTAGGTATGAATGAAGACCTTATTATGTAGTCGTATGTTCATCCTTGATATCAATAAAAGGTTCCGGTTATATTGAGAGCCGGTCGGAAATAAATCATCTGTAAAATCGGTATCGGGACGGTACTAATAAAGGCGACAAAAACCGTGTCGACAAGTCATTTAGCAAGCGTTCGAGCATATCGTTGAATAGCATTAGCGGCACAATATTTTATGCAGTGTTGGGTGTGCGAGGGGGAGGCGCCGGGTGAATGCCGGGGACAGCACGGCGGGGCGCCGGATGTCATGGAAAAATTGCTACTTCCGAGCCGGAGCCCGCACAAAAGGCCCGTCTGCGATTTTATTATCAAGTGTAGTGACCTCCACGGTGTTCTGTTCCAAGCAGTCTATCAAAAAAAATATGACAGTTCTTTTAGTGAATAGCTCGCGTTGTATCTCAGCTGAAGGATATTGTTTTCTCTGGATTTTCTTGGAAGATTGTTTGTAGCATATATTTTTTAATCTGTAAGCATGTTGGATTTATGTTATCGATAATGAGATTACAAGCTATGTTAGTAGTAAAGATGTTTTTTTTTTCAACTTTAATGTCAAGGCTTTGTTAAAAACAATAAGCCATATTGCCATTCAATCAACTCGGTCTTAACGTAACAATATGCCATAGAATCAACGTGCTCAAATTCTCGGAGCATCGCGCATACATCACAGAGAGGCAGTACGAGCTCAGCGATTGTTTACAAGTTGATACGTTTTCAATTGCAGAAGGCTGTCAGTGTGCCAATTTCGCGGCATTCACAACAAATTACGTATTAAAGCGAGTGGAAGCACAAACAAAACGGTCGGTGTTCGTGACGTGAATTGAGCGCGTTGAACGTGCACCGCGGCCAGATGCGGACACAGTGTAGCCAAACAGCGGACAAGTGCGTATATTTAGTGACAAAATGAAGACAATCCTGTAAAATGATACAACTGGTACTGTTAAATACACTATTGTGAGTTAAAATTCTGTGTTTCTAGAATGTAGTTTTGGGCAACATGCTCTGGGGGCGCAGAATAGCCTTAACTTCAGCCACGCAATGCTAATTTTGCATTGAAATCAAAGAATGCACAATCTGCACTCACTTGTCACGAGCTTTCATCGGGAATTCTACTGACATTAACAATGTTTTGATTAAACTTGGAAGCTTGCAATAAACAATAGTAAATACTAGCTTTTGTGCGCGACTTCGCCTGCGTAGAAGCCGGTCGGTCGAATATCCTACGGGATAAAAGGTATTCTATGTGTTAATACAAATCACTACATAGTATAAAACAAAGTCGCTTCCCTGTCTGTCTGTCCCTATATATGCTTAGATCTTTAAAACTCCGCAACGGATTTTGATGCGGTTTTTTTTAATAGATAGAGTGATTCAAGAGGAAGGTTTATATGTATAATACATGCATAATATAGTAGAGAAACACTGATCATTTTAGAGGTTTCTAATGTGATGTCGTAAATAAACACATTTTTTTGCGCTTACATTGTAAACGCTGGCTGAACCATTCGAGATAGATCAAAATAATGTACTACAGTATTGTACACCTTAAAAAGTTCCACAAAAAAGTCCGCGATTGTATATGTCTATCTCTTAGGGATAACCCACAATAACCATTTTTTATCCTTAACTTTTTACGAGAAATAATGGCTTATTTAAGAAGCAATTTTGGGCAATACAGCATTAATCCTTATCCAATTAAGTAAAAAACATTGTGCATTTCATATAGATCATTATGGCTCTTTACAGCATGTAATTTAAATGAATATTTTCGAAGATATTACAGATTTAAAATGCGGGCGTTTTTACGAGAAATAATGACTCTAAAATTATCAGTGTTTCTCTACTATATTATGCATGTATTATACATATAAACCTTCCTCTTGAATCACTCTTATCTATAAAAAAAACCGCATCAAAATCTGTAGCGTAGTTTTCAAGATCTAAGCATACATAGAGACAGACAGACAGCGGGAAGCGACTTTGTTTTATACTATGTAGTGATCAGCATTGTACCCGTGCGAAGCCGGGGCGGGTCGCTAGTTATAAATATGATCAAAATACGTTCGGCCGTTTTTGCGTGATTGAGCAACAAACGTACAAACTTTCACAACTATAATATTAGAAGGATAGAATACAGTAACTATTCATTAAATATTTAGCCTACTTAATGATATTTATACAAACATTTTAATTTGTCATTCAAATACCTACACCAAACAACCTTGACGACCACGTCGAAACATCAGTACGACTAAATTCACGAAGATTTCAAAAAAACCTATAAGTACTTAAAATAAAAGAAATTGTAAAATAGACTCCGCTATTCCAATCACAATGGCCAGACCTAAAGTGGTACACGTTTAATTTAATTACTCATGTGCCAGACACCGACCCCGCTGGCCTTAGAAAACACGTGATGGCGTTTCAAGGGCCTCAAATGTACGACACGGCCCAAATTGGACTCCCACTATTGTGTTAATAATAGCTCTCCCGAACTAAATTAATTGTATCGAGTTTCTAAAAGAGTTGTGTTTAGGATTATAGAATTTGTATTAATTATAGATAGGTACGGTATGTTTAGAATTGTTTCAGAATTACATTCTAAACGTGTTTTGGTTGGTAGGACCAACCAAAACACGTTTAGAATGTAATTCTTTGCGGCGTACCTTTGCTACAGGCAACCAACCCTTATAGGGATATTATGATGTGCTTGACCACACAAACATACCGACAGGCAGAATATAAATAATGACACACTCGAAAGTAGCTTACAACAGTTTTCTTTTTAAAAAATGTTAGGCCACGCTGTTTTTTTTAAGGTAAACGACAACGTATGGTGTCGTAAACCTATAGTCAAAGGGGGTGAGGCAGCTCATCTCGTGAGATGTCAAACATGGGTTTACCTATTTATTTCATTCTTCTAGCACACAAATATTCAGAGGCGGAATTACTGACACTTTCTACCAGTCAACCTTTAGGTGATGCATAGACAAACAGTGGTGGAATCTTTTAAGTTGCAGATTTTTTTTTTCTTTTTCGCCCGGCCAACAATTAGTAAAAGTTCCACAGAAATGTTAGCAGATACGACATAATGCATAATAAGCCTATAATGTTCCCACTACTGGGACACCGGCCTCCTATCTGTGAGAGGGAGTGGGCCGTAATCCACCACGCAGGCCGTGTGCGGGTTGGTGTAACATATCTTCGAATTTACGGTTTCCTCACGATGTTTTCCTTCACCGTTTTTAGAGCAGTGGTGATGAAATAATTAACCCAAAGTAAAGCGCCTGTCAGGGTTCGAACAGACATGATAATCACTACTAATTATAAATAGATACTCGTAAGTTATCAAATAATAAAAACATCTCTAATTGGAAATGAAAAATCCTGTTTTCCCTAGTACGTGATATCTTGTAATAAGCAGCTACTTACTTGCTGCACATACTTTTATAAATATTTCTGAAAATCTATGTTATGGTATTACTTGATTCATTCAGCATCAGACATCTAACTAAATTTCCACGCGTTAGAAAGTAGGCAAGAAAAAGAAAAAAAATCGAGGGTATTTGCTAATTAGGTACGGCAAGGTAAACAAATCTTCGACAAAAATGGTACTCAAAAAGATCAACAAGCTTATAAATGTCTACATCGTTACTTTCACAAAAATAGTTCCATTATAAAGTATCAGGAGCAACTTGGAAATGTTTAAGATTTTCTTTCATTGTTGCTTGTGACGGAGGTGGGTATTGTTACCCACCAGAATTTTGCTTTCAAAGAAATCTTACACCTATCTTGTAATGCTCTAGGTATTGTTCGATACCGAACAAATATTCCGTTTTCCATAAAATATGCTAGCAAAGTTTAACAATGGACGCCTCAGGCTGCTTGAGAAATACGATCACAAACTATCAACAAGAACACCAAATGCTTCAACAACTCTCTATCTCTATAATTAAAGAATAGGTAGGTGCCTCGGCAACTCGCAACTGTAAGCGATACTCTTCACAGTTGACACAGCACTAAATAGCCGGGTTTATCCTAGCAGACACAATTACAAGTTCCGTTGCAAGCAGGCATTCGGTTCGATATCGGAAAGAGATGTTGTTATCTCGAACACGAGCACTCGGCGTTATCCCTTTAATTAGCAAAGCAAGACAAAATGACACCCTCCATAGAACTACGACTGGCGTAGAGGTATTCAAATGAGTTCACTGTCTTACTGTAATTCTGAAAGGCCTTTACACCTTTGGTTTACGTAGTTTTGAGACGTTTATGACAAACGTCAAATATGCCATTTCGTATCACACGTTTCTTCATTATTTTGATATGTCAAGTATTTTGCAGCATATTCATGCAGAGATCTACAATCTACTCAGCCTATCGAAGTCCAGTGATGGACATAGGCCTCTTCCAGGCTGTGCCACAACACCCTGTCCTCCTCCTTCCGCATCCAGTCTGTCCCAGCCCCTTTCTTAGGGACGTCGGTCCATCTAGCTGAGGGAGAAATATCTACGGCGTATCTAAATTGAAATTACGGTAAAGATGTGTGTAAGGAAATAAAAGGCAACTGAATGAAATTAACGGGACGCATTCAAAGCAGACAACCGGTCTAGTCGGCGACAAAGCCGCGCAGACAGCCCGCAGCGCGAGAGACTCGTCGTGAATGCCTAATTACGACGCTGAGTAAATAACTTTTCTATTTGCCTCGGGTCGGGTCGCGTTCGGTAAAACATTAATCATGATTGAGCTAAGTGGCTTAATACGGGAGGGATAATGGCGTGCAATGATCGCCGGCAGGGGGTGGCGCCGTACGGGCGCGCAGTTGGACGTCGGCGGTGCGTCACGCCGACGACGCCCAGATGTATGCCGACACACACGGTACTATTGAGAGACCCGATGACACGAGACATTCGGTGACTTTTGTACATAAAAATATGTGTTAGCAGAGTTGTGATCCAAACGCCCAAAAATTTATAAAAAATAAATAAAAAAAGATTGCAGTTTTTAAAGGAAGCTGAATGCTGTTTGCATAGTTCTATCTGCTTAATAACCAAAGGCTAAAACTATCGGGTCCCGGTCTTTAAGTACAGAAATGAAGCCGCGATGGCTCCTAAATGGAAAACACAAACATAGGGGTGGTGTGCCGCGGGCGCCCCGCACTGTTATTGTTTGTACACCGAAACTAAAGCCAGCAGAGGAAGCCCTGCACGGGAACAAACGGGAAACTTTAAAAGAAACCATCAAGATAAATGAGCAGGTACTTCCCACACATTTTGATAAGAAGCATGAATTAACGGCGCTTCTTGAGTAATATGCTTCCAGTTTGATGTTGAAAAGGCTTAAATATTTCAAAATTATTATCCAATTAATTTCAAGTAAGAATGTTGAGTCATTTTCCAAGAAGTTATTTGAGAGATACTGGAGTCGAAAGTTACTCTTGATACCTACCTCCTATGTTATGAAGGAAAAGTTAATTGTAGTATCATCAGGTATAGTGTATGCGAACGTGAGGTAGAGAGGTGCAATATCGATATCGGGTCTCGACAAAAGTGGGCAGTATACCGCACCGCAGGCGACGTCAGGGGGCGCGCGCCTCGTCCAGAGAGCTTTTCCTTGTCACCGGGCATAACACTAAACGATAATATTGCGATCGACTTCCGATCCTTAAACGGCAACAATTGTCGTATGTAACGTTAATGGAACCGCTGCTCCAGCGGCTTGCGAACCGCGCTCGTTTTATGCATATCGACGTCTATCGAGATTTAACGCCGATAGCAAACCATTAGTGAACGCGCATGATGTAATGTAAGATTTTATATGAAGAGGTCATTTCGGTATATTATCTATAATGGGAGCCGCATCCCTTTTTAAAAGAATTCCTAGCTGAAAATATATTCTATGCACACTGATTTTCGTAAGTGGTTTGAAGAGCACGGCTGGTATTTTGCTTATTTTATTGCCAACAAAATATGATTTGAGTTGAGTAAACCCACACACACACACACATTTTCAAAAACAACAACTGCCAAAAAAGCAATATCGACAGCTAAAAGCTACGAAAAGAGCGCGTTACAAGGTTTCTTTCCAATTGCGCGTCGATAAGGATTCACCTTTTAGCGTAGCCGCGACGGCACAACAATATCAAACATTTCTCACTTGCCTTGCGGTGGCTTCTCGATACTACCGCTCGAAATTTATAAGTGGGAGGTTCCGAGGTAATGCAGCGAAGATTCAATTTTCAAGTTAGATGGAGTTTATTACAGTATGTTTTTTTTTTAACATTTTGGAAAGGCAGGACGTGGTGACTTCAAAAAATCAAACAGATTGCTGGGAGTCGGGAAAATAAAATTTTGGAGACCAGCAGCCGGATAGACAAAATATTTCTTTAAGGCTTAAATTTTTTCAGTAACTTTTATCAAAATAATTATGACAGTTGGACATATTTTCTATACAAAAACTATCAAACCGCAATATTTATTCCTAAGATAAAAGTTATCTAGCTATGGAAAAATCAAGCCGAAATAAAATAGTTAAATAAACATCGCAGCGAATGACTGGATTCATAAACAACCGCTCATTTAATACACTTCCGCCTCAGCATAGACACAATAAGTAATAAATAAGCTATGATATTACAACTTTGTATCAAAAGCATTCGATACCTTCACCCACTCAGTTCTAATTAGAGAAATCCTGAACTAAATAGTTATTCCAAAAATACATATTTTTAGGGCGTTAAAAGACCAATTAGTTGAGAGAAATATATGTATTTGTGTACCTAACCTACTATGCCCTTAGGTTGAAATAGAGACAATGAATAACCCGCTATGAAATTCTATCTGTCTGATAAATATGAATGGTCTTTAGGTATTCCTAATCACGAAGTAATGAAAAAAATCAGAAGACAATAATCTATCTACTGAATGATTTTTTTTACAGTCTCCAATTTTTTACAGGCTGTTCTACCCATGAATATGAACAACTTTTACTACGGGACCAACTCTGAAATCACGAAAAAAAAATCTGCTGTTTAATACAAAAGTTCAATACCTACTTGACTAAAATGTACGAAACAGCTAATTTTTTTTTTCATGATCTCATAGTTGGTCCCATAGTGAAAGTTGTTCATATTCATGGGTAGAACACCCTGTAAAAATTTGGATACGGTAAAAAAAACATGTTGTATACTAACACTAATAATAACTAACTACTGACTACTACTAGTTGGATTTGAGAAATTATTTTTGCAATTGATAGCCCAATTTTTGAGGAAGGCTATATCTATTCATTTATATTTGTATTTAAACAAAATTAATTAATCCCAGAGGTCACTTTAAGTAACAAAAATAACGTAAGTACTATGTTACTATTTAAACAAAAACAATATTATTAATTATCTCAAGGATGTGGAAGTTCGCTTGGCAGTACTAGGTTCGCTCATGAGGAACAAGCCTGCAATAATTGGCAGCTTACGGAAACTATTGAAAACGGTTCATTGGCGCGAACGTCCCCTTCCGCGACAATATTGTTGAACCAATTAATTTCTTATTTCTCTGCTGCTTGCTTGCAAATGTTCGCTTCCTGTCTGGGACAAAATAGAAATGATTTCCAAGAAATATGGAAAGAAAAATGTTTTTATTAACTATTGTTGTGGCAAGTGTGATCTATGAAATTGTATTTTTGACTAGTCTGAAACCGAAGACTAAACCAAATTAAGCAGGTACTTACTCAGCCCACGATACAATATTTTAACTCTATCATGCAGTAATATTATGCAATGCATTTTTGTATTAGCAGAATTCAATTTAAGTATATTAAATTCCTGTCAAGATGTCATATGAAAAATATCTTACGCCTGACTGCACTCACCATAACTCAACAATGTAGAGTACGTAATAAGAAGAGAATTCACAGAACGAAATTAATATTTAAACTCGGCAGCATCGAATTCGATATTGAATATCGGAAAGTACTCAAAATGTTATAGATTTCCTTAAATCGTTTTAGTGTTTTAATAAAAGGAAAAGCATCACGCGTTTGATGGCATGAAAATCTTCGTAACTCAACAATAAACAGCATCCGAAAACGAAACCAAACAAAATTCGCTTCAGATGGTAGTGCGGAGCTGTGGGGGTTGGAGCGAAGCACGAGGGACGGAGGAGAGGGGGTTCCGTGGTGGTGCCGGCTCACAATGCTGATTGAAAGCAAATAATGAAATCATAGGGAATGGAACCTCGGCCGCACCCGCAAATACTGTGAAAAATTGCACTCGGCTCTCACAACAATGAATGCACAAAATACAATACGGAAACCTGGTCAAATACCGACCGTGTTCGTGTTTCAAACAGCCAAAGGCCCCGCCGATATACTGCCGAAAAATATTTATTCAATAAAGTATTGTTGTTTGGTTTAAATATCATAACTTCTTATGGAGCATTTACTGTAATTACGTTTTCATAATTATTGTAGCGAAAATAAAAGGAATCAACCACATAGAAAACAATACGTACAGTTTTAAGTCAAATCATATAATGTATAAAAATATCTAAATATATAAAAAACGGAGATTCGTTGCTTGACAGTACTTGGGAAAACCAAGTACTGTCAAGCAACGAATCTATAAAAAAAGAATGTTAGGAAAAGAAAAATGAACGAGGAGAGTTTATCAATTTCTGAATATTTTTTTTAGGATAAAATTAAATAACGAATATCGCGAGTTTTACCAGATTGCAACTGTGTTTTAAGCTCGTTAGAACAGTTTCCTCACAGTGTTCTCCTTCACCGTCTTGAGAGCAGTGATGATGAATAATTTAAAGTGCAAAGTAAAGCGCTTGTCTGGGTTCGAACCGACGGCTTTACAACTCGTAAGTCGCGACCACCACTGGTCCCACTTATTCCATTGAGTCACCTCAAAAGAGCATTTACGTAGGTAGAGCGTTTCTAAAAGTACCTTAAGACCCTATAAATGTTAATAAAATGTTTATATTTTATAACCACCCTCAACCTCGGATGTAAGCTTTTGTTATATTCTAACATACAATATGTTTTGTGTTCTTAATGATTTGCACGTGGAAAAGATTATAATACACGTTGACACATGGAATATTTCCACAGATCTATTATTTGCCAAAATAAAATGCTTCTGAAATTTCTGAATGTGGGACGGAATATAATTGTTGTACAAAAGTATTCACTGAACCACTCGCTAATTAACATAACTATTTGAAAACATTTCAGTGTACATGAAATTCAATTGAAATAAATTGTTAAACATTTTTGCCGTACTGTCTTTTCAGCTCACCTTTCCGAACAGAGCCCGTCTTTTGATGATTTTCTTAATCTTACCACGAAAAAAAAAAAACATGAAGTTCTACAAATAAATAGAAAACCTGTAGCTAGCTGCAACATGGAATCTATACTCAAACAACGAACGGCGACCCTCAATATTTACATCATAATTCACGAAAAGTTACACAAAAAGGTGTGTTCTTCCAATTTTCAAATACGCTAGACTTAGTGTCGTGGCAAGGCGATGGGCGATCATAAAGAAGGTGGTCAAACACTGGCGACAAACAGAGGAGCGTCTGGCCGCGCCTTAGTTCAAACACCACTTGACCGATCATCCTTACCGCGACCATATTTTACCAAGCCAACGATATATTGCCATGTTTTATATCGATGTTTTGATATTTAATTGAAATATGTTTAGGGATTTTGGGTGTGTTGTTCGAATTAGCTCGTCGAATAATCCTTTGTAGAATGGATACTATTACAGATATAGCCTTAGTTTCGAAAGACGTGTCCCACAAGGCACTATCATAAGCTCAGCAGAGTTAAGATTATGATGAGTTAAGAAGAAAACATGAAATATAACCTCTGTAATTATTAAGGAGTTGATGAATTAATAAAAATTGTCTTAACTTTATTTTCACGTGAATAAGACGCTGGAAAATCACCACGCACAAAAATAGAAGATAATAAAAATAATCTATTTACAACGAGAGACACAATTCAGTCCGTGTTTGTGCCCCATTGTTTAGTCGTCCATCGATGGCGTCGATTATGAAAATGACATGTCAGCGATGTCATTGCGCCGCGTCGTCGAGACATGCGCCCTGATGCTAATGATATACAAATGAAGCGAGACAGACTGCCACCGCACTTGATCAAAATATACCCTTCGTGTTCAAAATGTGCATGTAAGTTTATGAGTGTGGAAATAATTATTCAGTATTTTGCAGAGGCAAAAATTACGTTATGTTTAGCCCGATTGTTTAACTAATATGCAATTAGTTTTTTTTTGTGGAAGGTAAACCGATTAGTGACTAATATAAAACGAGACCGATCCCAATTTCTTTGGCAGCAATTGGACATCTGCAATGTTATAAATACCTGTAATAACGGTATTATTACAGAATTTCTTCAAGTTTAAGAATCAATTTCAATAAAATAATGAAAAAAAAAATACTAATATAATATACGACTACGAGACAGCAAAGACAGGGTTATGTTTTTACCGTGTGTCCCGTTTTACCCTTTGGGTACGGAACCCTATTACTAAGACTCCGCTGTCCGTCGGTCCGTCTATCACCAGGCTGTATCTCATGAACCGTGATAGAAGGCAGTTGAAATTTTCACAGATGATGTATTTCTGTTGCCGCTATAACAACAAACACTAAAAAACAGAATAAAATAAATATTTAAGTGGGGCTCCTATACAACAGACATGATTTTTTGCCGTTTTTATAGATAATGGTACGGAATACTTTGTGCGCGAATCCGACTCGCACTTGGACGGTTTTTTTTTTTCTTTAATGACAATAGCAATTTGTCAACAAAACATAAAATTCAGCGTCGGTCTCATTTCACTTAACAACTGTGTCGCATCAACTAATAGTGAAGTCCATTGCGTATTAACCATAATGAGATTTTAATTGAGGCGTCGCGGTGATCTGTCCTCGGATACGTTTAACTTCATTAGGATGGCCGCCGATTAACTTACGTAATGTAATTGTGATGTTAAACTATTTATTACAAACATATGTTTTTACGACTCTCTACTAGATTAATGGAATGAGGTTTTGAGTGCCAAATTAAATACAAAAACCGGCCAAGCGCGAGTCGGATTCGCGAACGAATGGTTCCGTACCATTATCTATAAAAACGGCAAAAAAATCATGTCTGTTGTATGGGAGCCCCCTTAAATATTTATTTTATTCTGTTTTTTTAGTGTTTGTTGTTATAGCGGCAACAGAAATACATCATCTGTGAAAATTTCAACTGTCTATCACGGTTCATGAGATACAGCCTGGTGACAGACGGACGGACGGACAGCGGAGCGGGAGTAATAGGGTTCCGGTTTTACCCTTTGGGTACGGAACCCTAAAAAGTAATAGTTTTCCTGTTCGAAAACGTTTACATAACAAGCACCCTAATTGCGCGACACACTATTGATCTCAATCTGAGTCATTTTTAAGGATATTGCGAATCCATTGATTCATATGTTCGAAAAATTTGTCTGCTCAACAACGTAAATAACGAAATCAATGTTGTTGAACTGTCAAAATGAAAGCCATTATCATTGATAATATATTACACAATTACATCGCTGGTGCTTTGAAATGGATAAATAAACATGTAAGACCTCCTTGTATATACAACGTTATTTTCAGTACATTACAAACCTGAATATATTTGGTTCAGAATATGTAACTGAATCGATTCCAATAATTTTTACACCATGTTATATTTTGTACCAAAAATATTTAAAAATGGTAAAAAATTGGACACCGAGCGACACTAGTACATATCCGCAATCATATGCGCACGACACAGGTCACAGCCAGTCGGCCGGCGGCGCGTGTTAAATGGTAACCAACTTTTTGTACGGACAATCAGGTAACATAACAAGCTTATAACTTCGAGATTTTTCAATATACAGTTTTGAAATTTTGTACATAGATTCTTTACATAAAAATACTAGACACGTGTTTCGGGTTTCCCATATAATAAAAATAATGTTATTATTATTATGTTGTTGCCAAAAACATATATTCGTGAAACATCATTATAAATAACACCAATCACGATTATCATTTCGCCTACTTGCTTAGACTACTTGTAGGCTTACAAACACCGCATATTTTTTTTTTTTTTTTAATAAATGTGAAAGTAAGAGTTAGTAATCAGCTGAAAGAGAACTATTCCTAGTTCCGGAATTACCATGATATAGGTGAATGTTGGCTTTAATTGAGTTATAAGTGGGTTATGAGACATGGCGCTGACTAGTTATGTTACAAACTGAGACTAACTTGTTGGGAAACAGCTTGGGAGTAAGGGTTGTAATATTTCCATTCGATTAATTCAGTAGTATAATATTTTCGAACTAATACAGTCGTTAGGACAGTTTGGAGCAGTTCACATGAAGACCACTACAATTCCGTTAAAGTTCTGTGATAATCCATAAAAATAAATAAGATTGAAGTGTCTATTTTACGTGGCATATGAAAGTATATTGTACTTATATAACAATAAAACAATTTATAACTTTCTGTCTGTCTATTTGTTCCCTCTAATCTCCAAAACGGCTGGGCCGATTTTGATGAAATTTGTTATGGGGATACTTAGAACCCTGGGGAAGCACATTGGCTTATCGACACAAAGCGGGCGGAGACGCGGGCAGAAGCTCGTTAAGTAAATAATACTTGCGATGACCACCGGCCTGTGCAATGTGCATAATTAGGGCATAATGACATTAAAGTTAATATTTTAACTTTGTTAGCTTAGTAGTTAACGTAATTGTACATGCTGTGGTCTCCTAATAGGTGAAGGAATACACCTACTTTATACCTGATATTACCCTTTATTTATGTGTCATGTATTATTTATATCCTTTGTTATAGATCCTAAATAAATTATAGTAACGTAAAGTAATATTTCCACGATAACCTACGACACAGGGTCCATCTTTTAACTATTTACCGGATGTAATTTGAATAAGTTCCAGTAACTTATGTTGATAAAACGTGACGTTACGTGAAAATTGTCCATCAGTGTTTCCATTAAGCACTTTTTTTTTCTTTTAATTATAAGATGCTGAATTATAAGGTTCCTACCCTAGTCATATTTCTCGATAAGTGCTTCGCACTATATTCGTGATAATTTGGAGGGAACCATCAGTGTTCAAGTTGTCATCTATGTGGAGATGCAAATGAGCGGGCGGCGTCAACCGTGGCGCCGCACTGTGTTCCCGTTAACACAAGATAGTTGGACAATAAGTCACTTGCATATTTCTAGAAAGATTGAAAAGAAAATTGGGTTACATATATTTTAATGGTAAAGTTTCAATGTTATTCACTCCGATTTCTGAAATCCTATTGAATTTAGTCAGTAAGTACCAAATCAATAGCTCATGTCGACGTATCTAAATGTCGCTTGTTGTTTTGGTTAACCACTATTTACCATGACTACACGCATCTGTAACGTGTACACGGAGAGAAAAAGCTTAGAAAAATGACTGTGCTGTCTCATAATCTGAGTGCATTTGAGTGGTAATAGAAAAATTAAAAAAGTAAGTAAAAATTCCTATGCTGTACAGTAAAATTTATTGGACAAATAGTGAATTTTTCCCAATCTCACTCCGAAAATTTTCTGTAGATATCACTTGCACTCACTTTACAGTGACGAGCACAGTAATTTTTCTAAGAATTTTCTCTCCGTGTAGTCATGGTAATCAGTGGTAATCTGTGGTCAACATTAAAATGAACATGAAATTTACTGATGAAATATTTGATCGCCATTTCGGAATTTTTAATTCCACAGTTGAACGATAATATACTGTTTTCAACATAATTATTATTTATTATACAACTGGACAAAGGTCACCCCCATACTTTACCTCTGTATTAACACATGAAAATACTATTTTAACATTTTGTTTTGTAACTAAAGTAGGTAGCTTTTTATTTTCGACAAGAGCTCTACGAAAAAAAAGTTTTCGTGAAGTTACAATTTTTGTTCCGGTAGCTTGCTAAATTGAGAACACTGTGCACCGCCTGGGGCGCCAAACTGACGGCCGCGACTAATCGCCGCTACGACATACGCCGATCGCACTCATTTGCGATTTAATTGTGGATTATTTTGATTTATGTACACATGTAAGCCACATAGAGAGATATATCCGTTAGGTGTGGTCATTTTGCAAGTTCGATACCTACATGGTTAATATGGTATAATATACATAATTCAGCCTATTGTGTTCCCACTTCTGGGACACAGACCTCCTCTCGAGAGAGGGAGTGTGCCGTAATCCACCATGCGGGCCAAGCGCGGATTGGTAGATGTCACATGTCTTCGAATTTTTGGTTCTAGAACATGCCGGTTTCCTCACGATGTTTTCCTTCACCGTTATGTATAATACCGTGTGGTATAATATGCCGCAGGTATATTGTTTACTTGCAAACTGAAAAGGAGGTTCCATGACTTGAAAATTTTACAAAACTCTTTAGAAAGCTGTTAAATTAGATTTCTTACATAATGCAAACGATAGATAAATTGTACTAATATGCATTTTAAGATACCGTGGGCGTCAATAGTTAAGTGTTAAGTACATAAGTTTCAGTTAAGGGATAACATGATTCAACGACACAAAGTCTTAAGATCTTTTTTAAAGAACCTTTTAAGAAACTCCACCCAACCTTGTCCAAAAAGAAATAATGAAACTGGACGCAAAGCTGCCCTAAGACTAGTAAATGTTTTCCGGCAGTTTACAAGGAGCTATTAGGGACAGTTTGGAGTGTTTTAGGCATACGTTGGTTGTTCGTTGGAGCGTAATTAACGCTAGCTGCCAGCCGTCATCACGCATTCGGCGCACGGGTGAATGGGCCCGACCCACGGCACCGTGCGACTGGCGACAGCGGCCTTATGTCACAGCACCGCCAAAACAGTGCTGATAAACCGCATTAAGATAGAACAAGGGTGTGTAATTGAAATTGAGCAAGCGTAGGAATTGAATCAAAAGAAGTTAGAATGTTTTAAAACTATTTCCAGTTTGATCTTGTCTATTTTTCACGATTTTTCTATTATCATGTGTTTTTCTTTTTCTTTTTCACTATCCTGAGATAGGAGCCTTTTTGGAATTTTTTACTGTTGTTTATTAGTTTAGTTTTTAATATAATTTTGTTCGTTTTAAATGCTCCATTTTTAAAGTTTGAATTTCCTGTGCGTGCCCCAAAAAAAAATGTGAGTTCTTTCTTTTCTTTCTATATCGCAATTGAGTGGGAAATCTAGAAAACCTTCAAGGTTTTAATAAGGAATGTAGGGTATTTTATTAAACGTACCTACAATACTTAGCTGTCGTTTCTAATACTATTTTGTGACTTGAAAATACCTCCTACAAGTATTACTTATCTTTTCAATGAATTATACCGCAATTGAGTAGAAAATCTAGAAAGTCTTATAAGATTGTAATTAGGACTGTACCGGATTTTATTGAAATGCTACCTTCTGCCAGAGACTTCGTTCGCGTGAAATTGTTTGTTCCCCGACCCGTCCCCTCGCATCGCATCGTCTACCCGCGCTATTAGGTACTTTATTTGCGCTTAGCATTCTTTGTGATTTTTTTTTTTGTTTTTGTTCGGCTCCTGAGAGTTCTAGCTAAATAATAACAGCCGCACAGGTCGATTGAACAGGTTAAGTTACGCTTGCCGCGGATGTCTGACCATCTTTACATACCGAGACCCCTCCGTGCCTCGGAAAGCACGTTAAGCCGTTGGTCCCGGCTGTCATTCGTAGATCTTTGACAGTCGTTACGGGTAGTCAGAAGCCCGAAAGTCTGACAACCAGTCTTACCTAGGGGTATCGTATTACCCAGTAACTGGGTTGTGGAGGTCAGATAGGCAGTCGCTCCATGTAAAGTACTGGTATTCAGCTGCATCCGGTTAGACTGGAAGCCGACCCCAACATAGTTGGGAAAAGGCTAGGCAGATGATGATAAGGGTCCTAGCGTACTTAATGTTAAGTAGACTTCCTCAACAATTGAGTTATCAAATGCAAAAAAGAATATTCCAACTCTGACCTGTAATTCCAGAGATTAGCGCTTCAAACAAACAAACTCTTCAGCTTTATTATTAGTATATATGTAGGAGCGGAACGTTATGACAGGATAGTGAATTGAGCTGTGAAAATGAATGACAGATGTGAAGCATAAACGAGTGACAGAGATGAATGTACGAAACAGTCAAGGAGTGAAAGAGATAGTGAATGAATATTTTAAAAGGTAGAAGAAGCAGAAAAGGGAACTAAGGTGAAAGAGAAATAAGTAAAAAGACGTTAGATGTAAAGACGGAAAAATAAATACAATAATTATTTTTAAAAAATCAGCAGTTTTATTCCAGGAAAATTGAGCTAATCCCACATCTGTAGATAAATAATCATGGCCAACTACCACGTACCAATCAGAGACTGCCTACAATACTTATCCTTTCGTTTCTAATAACAAACTGAAGGTTGTCTGTACAAGATTGCTTTTATCGAACACAGCACATTGCATCTTTGATCATTTTTTTTTACTAGCTTTCGTTTGCGGCTTGATACGTGTGAATTTTTTTGCCCCCCACCCCGTCGTATCGCATCGCCTGCCCGCGCTATTACTTAGTTTTCGCTTAGCTTTCTTTCTGACTTTTTTCTTTTGCTCGGCTCGTAAGGTGATGTTGAAAAGCCTTCCTCAAGAGTTGGGCTATCAAATACAAAGATATTTCTTCAAATCCGACGGGTAGTTCCCGACATTAGCGTGTTCAAACAAACAAACTGTTCAGCTGTATTATTAAAATTGTGTACAGAGATATTGCTAGGTCCCTTTTGGTTCATCTCAGTAGCGTCCCAACAAAATCTCCTACAGTAAAATTGACAACAGCAATAATATAAAAATCGTCATTAACGGTCACATTTTTCCTGTGAACACTTGCAATTAACACAATTGTCTCGCAGTGTCTCATAGCGTGTGGCGGACATAAAACTATAACAGGCAACAAGGCGGAACGTTAAACCGTTGCAAACTTGAGACAAGCAGGTTTTACTGCCGCTACAGACACGCTGCGTTTATTGCGTGTTGCTGACTATGACATTTATTTAGCACCTGTTCTTATGTGGGTACAGTATTTTCTTGGTTTCTGGTTAAAAGATTAGGACCGCCACTTACTTCTGGATTTGAGATCAGATTAGCTATTCACAACCATCCGACACGCTATCGTATCAAAAATGGCATATTTCGATAACCTGATTTGCTTTGCCCCCTACAGCAGATAACTGTGGGAAGAATAGCGGTTATACAACGTGTAACGGAAAGGGGGTATCAACCCTGAAGGAGGTGAATGTGCTCATGAAACTCAACAACTTTCCCCAAAGAACATAGGTCGAAATATGAAAAAAAAATTTAGCCCTCCCTTACAAAACTGACTACCAGCTGATTGATTTAATATGGGAGGGCCAAATTTTATTTTCATATTTCGACCTATGTTCTTTGGGGAAAGTTGTTGAGTTTCATGAGCACATTCACCTCCTTCAGGGTTGATACCCCCTTTCCGTTACACGTTGTATATTTGATTTTTTTTTTTCATTCCGTGAAAACTAAACCTGGTCTTTTAAGACAGCTAGATTCATATTTTAAACAAAGAAAAACATTAACAAATCTTAAAGAGTACAAAACTAAACATTCGTAAATAGTTCTACAGTTCTTAATTATAATTCAAAGAACATAATTCCAAACTAAAATCGATTCAAACATCCCCATACTCGACAACACTACTTTGATCTTACGGTCTGTCATTACGTCATACCTACTGCACAGCGAACGCATCAAAGCTTTGACGTCGCCGACGAGATTATTAACGCATTATTTTCGTAGCCCTCATAATAAATGCGGCCCTATTACGTCGTCGTTCGTATAAGAAAACTGACCTCGGCCGAGTGAATAAACCTCTGATCGAAGGCGCGGGGGCGCGACGGTCCCGGGGCATAAATCAGACTCCCCTCGCGATAACGTTGGAGCCTTCAATTTAGCACATCCTTAAAATGACACACGAGAAGCACACCCCTAACGACGTCCCGCGTCAACTCTCACACCACGCTTATAAATAAAATCGCACACATATTACCGCATTATATGTCATTGGCCCAATGGTAACGAGCGTTGCTTTCAACTGGTAACGTTTGTGAGGTCATCAGTTTGATCCCCAGATCGACGAAAGACCGTTTTTTTGTATGAGCATTCTTTTAAAAAGCTCTTCGTCGAACATATAATTTTTGCCATGGACACGCTAAGAAAAAGTTTTTTTTTTTCGTCTCCAAAAGCCGAAATCTTTAGGCACCTAAGATCAAAATTTATAATTGAATACACAAACTATGTGCATCATAATCACATTTTTATCATAAATCAGCTGATTTGGCCTACTATTGGTTGCACAATCATACTTCTCCACCCTCTACTCAACCCTTTCACCGCTACATACGTTACATCCCTATCACATTATTTCACCGTTACACTGAACCTTTCCGCTTATCCACGAAATGTTGGAAAGGAAACGTCACAAAAACCAATAACCGTTTGTGTATTGGTAGGTGTACAAATAAAGGGTTATCGATCTGACAAGGGCACCGGGCAGTTATAAATGGGAACAGGGGTGCACTCAATGTCAGAAGTCAAATTCGTAATTGAGTGCAGGAAGGGAGTTACGACAGTTAACATTTTCTTTGTCTACTGTAATATTGTTTTAGGACTTTTGAATTTGTGAGTTAAAGATTGCATTTTCTATGTATTGGTGTATATCTTTACACGAGATGCTCAAAGAACAGACGATAAATGTATTTTTCACTGCACGGGGGGTTTAAGCTAGAGTTCCTCAGGAATTTTCCATGTTATTGGCACCGTATATTCGTCAATTTAAGAGTTGTTCCACACATAGATGCGGAGAGGTCTCGTGCTCGTGTCGCAGTGAAAGCAATCAGGGCGGCGTCGTAGACAAACTGTCGGGGCGGGCCTTAATTGGCGGTCGCGGAGATTTATGCGGGGAGCCGCTCGTCACGCGGTCACCGATTTCGCCCGACCGCAGGGTCCCGGGTACCCCGTGGTCCCGAGCCACGTAACACGACCGCGTCCACGACAAGTCGAGGGTTAACACTTGGCAAACACCTTGGCCACGCACTTATTAACACATTGCATTTGAACTGACCCGGTATCGCTTTGTGAACCACAATCGTACCACTAATTTGATGAGTGCTCTAATTTTGTGGATGTTATCTTATGGACTGCTTCGTTGGTATGAGCGGTCCTGGGTTAGATTCTGGGGTAGGGTAAAGTGCTGTTGGGTTTATTGGATTTACCAATAGCAGCCTGGAGTCTGGATTTGTGTCCAGTTGATGACATAGGCTCGCCCTCTATTACATGGGACTTAACAGGCCAAATGTGGGTGTACTATAGGTACACCTCTGCCCAACCCCCCATCGGGGAAACAAAGGGTGATGTTAATATATCTTATGATGAGACATGTCGGGATGGCGGTTTAGATCCCGCTTCGTTACTGTTACTTTATCTCTAAGACCAGTGAGTAGGCTTTGTGCTCATGTTTCCATTTTAGTTTAATTAGACTAGTCTTTGTTCTCCAATGCAACAATTACAGGCCGTAATTATACTCGTATCTTTCGATATTTTATCCCTTTCCAGCCGAGTTGAAGTGATCGTGAGTTTCGACTTTACAAAATTCTGAGCACGATCGAGTGACTATCAAATTATTCCTGAACCTCACATATGTGAGGATCTGACTGCTGTAGACCAGGTTGCATGAGATTTTTTCTAGTACTTTTCCCAGAACCTCTGAACACTTTCCAAAGGATTAATAAGTTTTTACTGATCTATGCGAAATATTTTACTCCCGGTTGCAAAGGGTTATCCCACTATAATACAGTACCAACTAGTGCACACAATACCGCCAAATTATGATTGTTACTGGCGGCCTTATATATTGTAATGTCAACAGTAAACTTAAGGTAATAATTGTGCAAAAACAAATAAATAAATATTAATCATGCCTACACTACTTTATTAAACAATGTAATTAATATGCAAACTCTGAAAAATGAAATTTAAATATCCATTCTTATAAATGAAATGGAGAATTCCACAACAGAATTTATAATGCATGCCTTCAAAATATGCATGTCGGTACGTGTTTGAGCTTTATGTGTGTTCTCGGATGTGTGGGTCAGGAACTTCAGCAGGGACTCTTCAATGACTGATATTTTTGATGTATTATAACAATTGATTTAATCTGATATAGTTAGGTACAATAGAAAATATTTAGATTGTAGGTAAAGCGACTATCTTGTACAACGCGCTGTCGATGCAGTGTCCGTCGCACGCGGCGGCCGGCCGCGGCCCGCGCCGACCTCCGCTCCCTCGTGCTTGCCTTCCCCGCGCTCGCCCATCAGCTGTTGTGTATGTGTGGGGTCACGACGTAGACGCGTGAACAGTACGTATAGTCGTCCGAATTGAACAGTTAATTAAAATGCCCCTGGTTAATTAAATTGCGCACTGTAATTAACATACCTGTCAAACTTCTCTTGCTTGCATTTTTTCGATATCGCGCTTGTTTAATTTTCAATTTGCTTGAAAAGTGGTAAAAAAAATAAGGTATTCAACGGGACTGATTATTTTATTTTCGTATTAAATTGAACTAGTGCTTGCTAAGCATAGATACATTAATTAAAATATATTATTGAATTCATGATAGATAATTATTATTGTAAAACAATAATAAAGCAACACCAATAAATACCTAAAAATAATTTCTTAACACAAATAAAATTTAAAATTAACTATTACTTAAAACATAGGTACTTTTTAGGAACAACCAGTGCAAAAACTCTCCACCTTATGATTTAAGGATGGGTGACCGGATTGGTCACTGATGTGCGCTCGTTAGTATTATTATAGATAATATTTCGCTTATATCCATTGTCATTTTATTTTAATTTTTTGTTGTTGTTACTTTTTACCGAACTACCTACTTAAGTGGTTATAACTTCAAACTCTAAATTATGTAATGTACAACTAAATTATGTAGTCGATGATTTTGCTGCACGGTAAAACTATTGAGTTTATGTTGGCAACAACTCAAACGTTTAAAATGTATGTACACTACTGAATAAATAAATAAAAAGCTTAGAAGGTCGCATTAGTAGAATGTTACTTAAACTGGGATATGTTTTAAAAACCGGCCAAGTTCGAGTCGGATTCGCGCACGAAGGGTTCCGTACTATTTTCTATAAAAACTGCAAATAAAATCATGTCTGTTGTATGGGAGCCCCCTTAAATATTCACTTTATTGTTTTTTAGTATTTGTTGTTACAGCGGTAACAGAAATACATCATCAGTGAAAATTTCAACTGTCTAACTATCACGGTGACGGACGGACGGACAGCGGAGGGGGAGTAATAGGGTTCCTTTTTTTTTACCCTTTAGGTACGGAACCCTAAAAACAAAAAATGTCTTAGATTATGGTATATAAATATGATTCACGGCCGTAACAAATATTTATTTGTAGAATTATACTCATAAAAAACATCAATACAACGCTCTAAATTCATATTACCCTATTGAACGATTATTTCATGAAATCATGACACTTGAGGTCAATTCTAACTTAAGGAGTTGTATTGCTGATTCTAATGATTATGATTTCGTAAAGCCACATTTTTACGGACGCCAATCATATTTTACGACGGCACGGTTGGCGCAGTGATTAAGCGATTGACTGCTGCGCTGGGTGTCGCGGGTTCGATTCCCGCACGAAACAAATATTTGTATGATCTACAAGTAGTTGTTCCGGGTCGGGCTGTTTGTGTATGTGACTTTAAATGTTTATAAACGCACCCACAATACAGGAGAAATTCCTAGTGCGGGTAACGCTTAAAAAAAATAAAATCAACAAACAACCTGGCGCAGACCTGAAAATTGCAAAAAACTGAAGAATTTCGCGGACTACTACCTCAGTGCCTTAACTCTTTCAGTCACGCTTTTACATTAACAATATTTTGAGCATCTATATTAGAGTTTTAGCATCATTTACAACTAAATAATCACAGAAAGTAGGAAAAAAAAATCTAGGTATAAAGGCTCTCGAGGAATGAGGTGGTTAGTGACACTAACAATCATGACTATTGATACAAACAAAACTATGATGAATTATGTATATTATTTATTTAATGAACTTTCCACAGGCAAAACTAACATAAAAATTACTTCTTATGAAAAACATGCTTTTCTTTAGCGTAGACAAAGGGGCACTTTACATGTATTGCACTGCCATATAGTACGCACTGGAGATATTTTAGTGCTACATTTGCAGTATCTTCTCGAAGTACTTCTAACAGGTTGATGGCGACTGCGTCTGAATTCTTTCAGTCAATGTGCATAGGTCCAGCCGTCCGGGTGTGAAGAGAATTGCAGTTCTTTGTAAATCAAAAATGCATTGACAATACAACAATCAAGGAAGTGAAAAAATATTCTGTATTTTATTTTCTTGTGAAAACGTAAAAAATAGATATGTGATAATACAGTGAGTAAAAAACATTAAAGAAAAAAGCATACTTACCCGTTTCACAGTTTTTTTAACAAGCACGCGAATAAAAGTACGTTAGAGCAATATTTAATTCGACGCTAATGAACTGTCATTTATTCAACATTCCGCCAATCGGTCCCATATTGTCAAGCATGGTTCGAACTTTCTTGATAATTCAACCGATTGTCGTTATATGCCATGGATTTTAATTTAAAAATAAAGAGGTGGTTAGTGACACTAACCACCATGACTGAAAGAGTTAACGCTACGTTCGTTAGAATATGATATACAGTGTGTCCGGACATGGGCTAGCGATATTCTAAATACTTAAATATAAGCTATTTTAAAGTACAATTACACTATAGGCTTAGGTCCAATATACTTCCCCGCTATGTGGCAGCCATTTTGTTTTTTTTGTTGAAGTATGCTCTATGCGAGTACAAAAAAAATCATATATCTCAAAGTTTTAGTCATACTGAGATAAAAATAGGCTTATTCGAAAGGCAATAATATTGTCTACCGTCTGCACTACAAAGCAATATGTTCACAATTCCATAACTTTTGAAAAAAAATGTGAAAGTCGAAAAAAAAAACAAAAAATTATGCAATTCAACCAATAATTGTTAATTACTACAAAAACAACCCCGAGAGCTTTTTTATTTTTTATACTAGATCGACAGTTTTTGAGCTAAGCTACAATACAACATAAAATTCACAACTGTATGTCTAATACTTTAAGAGTTATTGTTGTATGAACATAGCGTATGCGCAAGCACAAAAGGCCTTTGTCGGAACCCTAAACAGGAAATCATTAAAAAAACATAACATTCATATTGAATTTTATTTAATGTTTTTTCCAATATTAAATGAAGATTAAAATATCTAAAGCAGTTGCTCAAAGTGGCCACCTCCAGCTTGTAGACACACTACGGCTCTCTGTGCCACCTGGGTTGATGAGCGCCTAATTAAATCCAAATCGGATCTAATTTCTTCGGCGGCTGCCATAATTTTTGCGACGAGTTCTTCCCTGGTATTTGGAACTGTAGCGTATACTTTTTGTTTCATATGACCCCACAAAAAATAATCCAAGGGTGTCAAATCGGGTGAGCGAGGCGGCCACGCTACTACACCACCACGACCGATCCACGGCTGTAGATTATTATTTAAATATTCTCTCACTGCTCGAGAAAAATGCGCGGGTGCACCATCGAGCTGGAACCACATACGCCGACGGTATGATAGAGGTAGGTCCATGAGGCTGTCCGCAAACTGTGTCTGTAAGAATTCTAAAAATCTAGCGCCGTTTAATGTAGGTGGCAATTCCAATGGCCCTATCAGCCTATCGTTGATTATGCCGGCCCACACATTTACTGAGAATTCATGTTGAAATGAGCTTGGGCGCACCGCCCTTGGATTTGCGGAGCACCAGAGATGGTCGTTTCTGTGGTTTGTAATCCCAGCTCTTGTAAATTTGGCTTCATCAGTCCACAGTATTCTTTGTAAAAAATTACGGTTCTGTCTCAAATTTCTATTTATCCACGAACAAAACACAGATCTCGCAGCAAAATCTGGTTCGATCACGTCTTGAACCCGTCGAAAATGATAAGGGTGTAACCCTTCTCTTTTCAAAATTCTCCATACATGCCACTTAGACATTCGAAGTTGCACTGAAATCCGTCTAACGCTTAGTCTAGGATCATTGGTTATTAGTCTAAGCACTTCTTCTTCATCTTCGGGCGATACCAAGCGATTGCGTTCATTAACAGCTCTTTGAATACCTCTTTCCGCTAATCTTGAATGCACGTCGATAAAAGTTTGGCGACTCGGTGTAGGCCTGTTAGGGTACCTTCGTCGATATTCTTGTACAGCCAAATTTGCACTTCCATTGCAAAAGCCATACACAAAGTGTATGTCAGCAATATGTTGCGATGAATATTGACGCTGTGCCATACTTTATCACACTTTTAAATACAAAACACTAACGCAGCACGTAAACAGCACGGACGGTAAGTGAAAGTAGCGATAGCGATCACAACGCAGGGCGAGGGACAACTAAACTAACCCAACTAATAATTTGTCCTTAAAACTGATTTTGTTTCAGGTAGTGGACTAATACGTTCTATCTCGCTTACTCACGGTAGTAACGAACAGTATTTCTCGCCTGCTCTCAGATGGAATACAGTGAATGCCATAAATGACACTCTGGCGGTTAACAAAGACGTTTTGTGCTTGCGCATACGCTATGTTCAAACAACAATAACTCTTAAAGTATTAAACATACAGTTGTGAATTTTATGTTGCATTGTAGCGTAGCTCAAAAACTGTCGATCTAGTATAAAAAATAAAAAAGTTCTCGGGGTTGTTTTTGTAGTAATTAACCATTATTGGTTGAATTGCATAATTTTTTGATTTTTTTTTCGACTTTCACATTTTTTTTCAAAAGTTATGGAATTGTGAACACATTGCTTTGTAATGCAGACGGTAGACAATATTATTGCCTTCCGAATAAGCCTATTTTTATCTCAGTATGACTAAAACTTTGAGACATATGATTTTTTTTGTACTCGCATAGAGCATATTTCAACAAAAAAAACAAAATGGCTGCCACATAGCGGGGAAGTGTATTGGACCCAAGCCTATAGTGTAATAGTACTTTAAAATAGCTTACATTTAAGTATTTAGAATATCGCTAGTCCATGTCCGGACACACTGTATATATTATTATATACAACGTGTAACGTTAAATGCGCAAAACCTCAGACACCCCAACTGATTTTTAATTCAATTGACACATTTCAGAGAGAAAATAAGTCATAAAAAAAATTGTAAAGGTTTTATGTGCTGTTTTAGTTTTACTGGCCATTCTGATCGTTTCTTGCGTCTGCGACGACGCTTTACCGAGGGAGGAGTCGTCACCGGGCCGCTGCGCCGCGCTGACATTGGCTTGCTTGATCTATTAATAAATAGACACGGCAACGTTTTTAAAACAGATTTTTTGAAAAATGTGACCCCTATTAAAAAGTGGTTCAATTAATTCTGCTCGTTATTCTGATCAAACTATTTTCAGGTCTTGCGCATTTAACGTTACACGTTGTATATATACAACGTGTAACGTTAAATGCGCAAAACCTCAGACACCCCAACAGATTTTTAATTCAATTGACCTATTTCAGAGAGAAACTAAGTCATTAAAAAAATTGTAAAGGTTTTATGTGCTGTTTTAGTTTTACTGGCCATTCTGATCGTTTCTTGCGTCTGCGACGACGCTCTATCGAGGGAGGAGTCGTCACCGGGCCACTGCGCCGCGCTGACATTGGCTTGCTTGACCTATTAATAAATAGACACGGCAACTTTTTTAATGAAGATTTTTTGAAAAATGTGACATATATTAAAAAGTGGTTCAGTTAATTCTGCTCGTTATTCTGATCAAACTATTTTCTGGTTTTGCGCATTTAACGTTACGTTGTATATATATATTCACTAAAATAAAAATTATGCTATGGGCGGATTGAAAGCTTCGAGCCGTAACAATTGGCTGTTTACCCAATTATGCAACGCAAAGTACCTATTACCTACCCAGTGTTTGTTTAAAGCGAATACGATAGTAGCTAAAAGCTTTTTCCATATTTTAAAAGTCGCATTACCTTTATATCATTAAATAAACTCTTTTACCGTTGACAGAAGCTTTGATACAGGTTGCAAGCGGAAAATTGCAATATTTTTTAATATTTTTATTACATCACAGTTAATATCACAGGATACATAGACGAGGGAGCACTTTAATGTATGAAGTAAAACGAACGCATAATTTAATTGACAAAGAACTGGCTTGTAAATGTATATTATTTGCGCTGTTGTGTCTTTATTTTATGATGTTTTAAAGAAGCGTACATCAAAATGTTTTTTTTTTTTATCTACCTTTGGCTGTCTTTTTGAGGCACTTTCTACGAAGTTTTGTATGTGAAAATAAGCGTCTACTTAGACTTCCATACCATGTTCAGACATTATACTCAGTAAATAAAAACTGAGTGTAGCGAGTAAAACAGACATGTATTTGTCGTACAGCGGTACACGTATCGATAGTTCTGGAGATATATGTGGCAGTTAGATGAAGCAAGAGGTTTCTCCAGACGACAGTCGGTTGTTTTTGCGGGGTGGCCGAGGACGCGGGGCCGGGACTACTAGCCCTCTCCGAGGGGGGAAGCGGTGCCGTTTTCAATTTGCTTTATTTGCGCTTGTTTTAATAGCGCTCACTCCTTATTGCCCGCGCGGACGGCCAGCCAAATTGCTTCGTGCCCGGACGCCTTTTGATTAAGGAGAAACACGCGCGACAGAAGTAGGCGTAAAAACAAAGTGCCCGAACAAACAGAAGGATTCCACTGCGGTACTAGAATAGAAGTATCTTAGAAGAAAATATTAAATTAATATAATTAGACTTGTACAATACTAGTTTGTACATCATCTGTAAATTTTCGTGACACACAAAAGTCTAATCCCAGGAATCACAAAACGAAAACCAGAAATAATGATAAAATAAATCCTAAAAATATCACTAAGGCATCACCGTCAAAGACAAACATGAAAATACTAACACGTCCATGTTTAGTACAATGCATGAATAAATGTTTACTCGAAGACTATTTTCCAGAAAAACTTAAAATCGCGAAACTCCCATTTTTAAGTCAGGCTCGAAATCAGACCTGGGAAATTACAGACCCATTTCGGTATTCCCCGTGATGTAAAAAATATTGGAGAAATTAATTCATTCTAGACTTATGGACTATCTAAATTATTGTGAAGGCCAATATGGATGTAGAACTAAGTCCAATGCACTAGCTGCTGTGACTGATTTGCTTACGAAACTTAGGACTAAAATTGATCAAAAGCAAATTGCTCTCGGAGTCTTTATAGATTTAAATAAGGTTTTCGATACCGTACGTCATAATATTGTACTCCTGCAAAAATTTGCGTCTATAAAAATAACAGGAAGCTTTTCAAAATGTTCGAGTCTTACCTAGAAAATCGACTGTGGGTCGTCAAAACAGGAAACAACATAAGTAGCTCCAATTTGATAAAATGTGGTGTGCTTCAAGGATCAGTACTGGGTCCTCTTTTGTCCTTATAAATATCAAAAATGTATACGAATTAGGATTCAAAGGACATATAACACTCTATGCTGATGACTCTTGTCTGTTTTACTTCTGCAACTCAATTGAAACAATTATACAAGACGCACAGGAAGGCCTACTTATTTTGGGAAGGTGGTTCTTGGACAACCTATAGACAAATAATACACCGAAAACGAACTACATAATCTTCTCGGCTAAGAACCAAAATATTCACAATCTTGTGATTGTGAATTTTTTTTTTTTTTTTTTGCTTTTATCGATAAATGGAGATGTCCTTAGTAAACACAGAGAAGTATTTGGGTCTTAGATTTGACAGTCACTTGACGTGGCAACCACACATTAAAAGGATTTGTTCGTTGTCATGTCTTACGGGTGCGTTACGTGGAATAGCTAGATGTCCACGATCAAATATTCAGTATACTGTGTACAATTCATTAGTAAAGCCACACTTTGAATTACTAATTGAGGTTTGGGGATCGACAACAAAAACAAACACACACAAACTTCAAACCTCCCAAAATAAAATTATTAAAGCCCTCTTTCAATATCCCTAGTTAACATCCACAAATAAAATCTATAACACTAAGCTCTTTAACATCACCAAAACTTATCAATATAATACCTGTATATTAATAAGAAAATTCCTAACAAAAGAAATACACACAGAAATTAAATATAAAAGGAATAATGAAGTGCAAACAAGATCATCACGTCGAGCAAATGACCTAGTACTATTGCACATACCTAGAACAAATCACGGAAATAGAAATATTAAATATGAAGAAGAAGAAGTACCTACAACTATACAATTCACTACCTAAAAACATAAAAAGAAGCTAAACTAATTTATATTTTAAAAACATGTTAAAAAAACACATCTTCGACCGCTCCAATATAAATAAATAAAATATAATATTATTATTATCTGGTCTTGTATAATGTGCACCGTGCTTTATAACAGTGCTGATAGGAATAGCGCGCTCGTTGTGTACAACGACGCACGCGTTTTGAGTATTACGATGTACAGACGCCAGCACATCAAGCTACTACAATCTGTCAGATTTCTTTAATAGATTTTCAACTTTGTTGTTAAAGCATAAGGTCCAAAGTTGATTGGGAAAATCTGACAGTTTCGGGTAGCTTGATGTGCTGGCGTCTGTACCTACTCACCAGATATATTTAAACAACCAATTGTATTACTAGCTAACTGCAAGACGAGTGCTCTGGACTATCTTAATTATTACCTAAATGTTATTATTAAAACTTTGTTTCTCATTAAGAGGACTATTACAAAAATGCGCGTAGATGCATGATTTCCTCGTTGAATTTTTAATACTATTCGTTGGTTGGTATAAATAACAATTAAATGGTATAGATAGTTCGTTTTTCTTCTACAATAATAATAAGGCGGTTTTTTTTTTATTATTCATCTATTTATTTAGCAATAATCGTTCCTGATGCATGTTTAGGCAAAAACTCATGGTGAGCTGATTTGAGAGTTCTAATTTGCAGATTCTGTTGAATATAATCCAGCAAAACAAATTTTCTCATAAAACAAGTGTCATATACTTTTATAAAAATAGGATACATTTTTGTTATATTCCTTATAAAAATAGAAATAACGACTGGAACTAATTCAATTTTCTACTGGAAACAAGTCTGAATATCTCCAAACTTCTACATCATTTTCACGTGGTATTCGTACCAAAATAGTTTCCAATAATTGCTTAAACAAGATCAATAAAAAAAAATGATACTTTGATTTTTTTATAAATAAAATAAAAATACTATACAAAAAAAATGAATATTTCATGTGCTGGCGATGCGCGCTCGCCCTGGCTGGAGGCCTTAATTTATTGAGGCATCCACATGCAAGCCCGGTTAAGCAGACGACAACCTCATAGTTTGAAGCAAAAAAAAAAGATGTGTGCTCAGTACCGAAATGTAAGAGGGCTCTTAAGTGATTATGTGAATCTTTGAGAAATAAATAATATTTTAAACCGTTTTAAAGCACGTATGAATCACCATTAAACTTTCCTCTAATGAATGCGACTCAAAAGACCGTCTCCACATAAAATATCAAACACGCGCTTGTTAAACATCAATCGTATACTAAGTAAATACTTAGACGCGTCACAATCGTCACGGCAGCGGCGCGAGCAACATGTCGATATTTACAGGAACATACAAATGCCACAAAATAATGAGCCCAGTGCAAACATGGAAGATATGAGTATAAACAAACAATTACAGCATTTTTCGATTCCTTTTTCTTTATAAAAAGGAAGTTGAGTATCGATGCTCAGTTGAGTGCATGGTTTGAAGCACAAACAAACGAGCAATCTGATCACTATCTAGGTACTGCTTTTTAGTAGCAGGTTTCAAGTCGACTTTGGAAGGTTTTAGTTAAAGAGTTTACTATAATTTGTTCAGAGATACTCCATTTCAAACAGTTAAGAAGGAGCACAGAGCCAAACCACACAAAGACGGTTTAATAGCTCATACTAACAACACCCTAGTAACAGCGTTATATGAAGGAATAAATTATAGAAGGCTCAAACGACATACGGGACATATGGGTCCTTCACTAAAAAAAACAAAAATTGTAATTTAATAAGAGACAGCTTTCTCACTAGAGGAACAGTTCTCTTCTGTCAATAAACTCCCATAACAAATCTTGTAAGGGCATGCCAAGCCGATCGCAAGATGTTTAATAATAATCAAAAGAGGTACTTAATTTAGGAGAATATAGGTATAGCTCCGAATTTATGATAGGATAGAATAGGATACTCTTTATTATGTACACCATATAAATTACAGACATAAATATAGAGATTTTACAAAGGGTGACACAATGGGCGGTCTTATCGCGAAGAGCGATCTTTTAAAGACAACCTTTGGATGGATTGAAAAGGGAAGGAGAGAAAAATACTGTAGTCATTCAGTCATTCATTCTCAATCTTAAAATGGTTACAGATCAAGATTATTTAATGCTCTAAGATGGATTATAAAATCGTAACAATAACCATAGACAATAAAAACATATTCAGATGATTTGTTATGAATCAACTCAATATGTTTTTCATTGTTGCGTTTCACTGATCACCTTTTGTTAAAACGTCCGTAAAAATGTGAAATGTCGACACTCAGTGGAGGCGATAACAGTGGATTAATTGAATTATCGCGAGATAATGAAATGATCAGCATCGGCCGCGTCACCATATTTTATTCGTAATTTTGTTTTTCTTTTTTCGTTTCGTGGGTCATTTTGTATACGTAGTACATACAGAAAACATACATAAAAGATCATAATGATTATTCTCATCATTAATCCCTATATGTTATGTTGAACCATTATTAGGCACTATAACATTTAAATGGTGGGACCACGGACTAGAAAAAAAATAAGGACTCCGCGCCACGCATATCGAAAGTGAAGCACCGTACTGATCTATGTGTGCGTGATTTGAGGGATACCAGATGAATGGAAATTTCCCCATTTTTTAAATATTTTGACAGTTTATTCTTTATTAGGATAAATGAATAAATTGAAATTACAAACATATGTATACTATATAACCTTTAAGTAATGATGTGGGTGTATTAAAATCATTTAATCAGAAACTTCACAACACATACAAACAGTCAATAACCTGCACTGCTTTCTTTATCGATCGAAGAAGTATTAGAATCCCTTCGTTTATTATTATTTGTTGTAGGAAATCTATAAAAATATTCACCGTCAATACTTACAAAAAATACAAAGAACACAAAAAAAAATAATTACCCAATCTCTCGGGAAAATTACCCATTTATTTTCTGACAACACTTATATTTCTGTTGAGGTTTTGTGTTCCAATAGTAATGATTTTAAAATGTCAAAAATACAATAAATCAACAAGTAAAATTGTGCCTTACTTGTGATATGTTATTCCTTGACACTTTTTCTGATATGTAGAATTATTTTTACACCTTTTCACAACACAAGATGGCATTATTTTATTTTATTACTTCACGTAAATAGTACCTACAAAGACGCCGTCTTGTCGCGTAATGGCGGCCGGCCGGCTTTCTGTGATGTAAATGTGTGCGTGAAGCATGTTTGTACAAACGGTCCGGCACCCTTACTGTGCTTCACTTTCGATATGCGTGGCGCGGAGTCCTTCATTTTTTTCTAGTCCGTGGGTGGGACAAAGAAAGTGTTTTCATAACTTTGTTCTCGTTATTAAAAACAACATAGTGCCAATTTACTTATGGCCCGTATATTATTAATTCAAGATATGTATGTTGGTACAGACATGAAAATAAACCCCGACTCGAAAGTCGGTAATTCGATAGGTACCTATTGATTAATGTCAGAACAAAAATTAGTCATTCAACCACATCGATGTAAATATAAGTAATCCACGCGGTATTTCACGAATTCGATCATTGACATTCAAACATATCCTCAATAAAAATGATGGCTAAAAAGTAATCACCACAAATGATTCGGTCCTAAGGGCCGCACTAACCTGAGCCAATGTCTTTTAGCGATGGCAGTATGGCAGCAGATTGCGTCGTACTGGTCCGCGATCCAGACTATCAGGATGATGTAAAACGCTGTCGTCGTGTCGTTGAAGAACTCCGACATAATCGCTTCCATACCTGCAAAGAAGACATTTGGTTAGAAATTGTATTTCAACACGCAGACAATGATAGAGCTGAAGCTCTGTCAGGGGAGATTATACAACAATGAATCGATTATTTAACCCGTGAGAAGGCGCGCTATGAGCAATTTGCTCACACAAAAATCTAATTCAAAAATTTTTTGTCTTTCCCATGCCACACCAATTCAAGCACTTAAGTACCTTCCTAAATATTCATCCCCTCTCCCCTGACGCAATTCTCGATCCGCTCAGTGGCGTTGCGACCGCGCAGCAAGGCGTTTGTGGAGGCCGTGTACCAACGTGCGGCAATTTGCTCATCACGCGCCCAGCAATTACTTTGCACCGAACATGTAAAATACATGTGTTCAGTGTGTTTCGAGAGGCACATTAGTGTAGATTTAATGGATGAATAACACTTTTTAGTTTTTGTTATGGAACAGTTTTTATTGTGATTTTTATGAAACGTGCCAAAAAAAATTAATTAATACTAGGTTGTTTTGTTATTTGCGTTAGAAGTTGCTATTATGTTCAATAGTTTTGATTAAAATACTTGTTTTCTTACTTACTAAACCTTGTGTTATTTATTTAAATACATTATAAGCCAATAAATATAGAAACACTAAAAATATAAACATTTTATGATAGTGTGAGCAATTTGCTCGCACGCGCCTACTCGTGTAAGAAAATTAGGCGCGCCTTCTCACGGGTTAAAGTAATGTCACACGTAAAAAAAAACTATTTCAATAAGTAAATCCTTCCGGAATACTGCATTACGACTTTGTTTTATACAATTTATTATAGATAATAGGGACTCGGATTTTTTTTTAAATACTGCATAAAGGCGTAGTTATACATGTCAAATTGCTCGCTGTACTACCAAACTTTGCGGGCGTAGTTTTCAGTATAAGACTGCTAACCTTTATAAATAAAGAACATAAATAAAAAACCAAAGGTACTCGTACCACCCACAAAAGGCAGTTAATAAAACATCTCAACCGCAGTGCAAGTACAACGCTGTCGGTCGAGGTGGCGATGGCGCGTCGTGTTAAATATTGCGGGTCATGTGTGAGCTCGACATTGGAGACCCGCACTCCAGTGTCGCAACTAATTAGGTGTCGACAATTACTCGCTAACGACCGAAATCCGAGCAGGAGCAGCCAGGAGCCTGGAGCCTGGAGCTTATTAAACGACTGCATACAGCTACGCTCCGAACGATTCATTCCTGTGTCTTTCAGACGAAGACGGTGTGTAGTTTATAAGCTCCTTTGCATGTGTGGCGGAATACGTTTGATGCAGTTTGGTGTGTTATTATGATTAAATTATACTGAAAGCATTGATTGCGTTCTATTTCGGCGAAGTGGTGAATATGATGATTGAAGGCTGTATATGATGGAATATTATGAGCAGCATATAAATGTAGCTCGTAAGAACAGGAATTCTAAATTAACTTTTCTAAAAAGCACCCATTCATGACTACATTTATTAGAAATATATTCCAAAAAATCAAAATCAAATGTGGTTGATTCAAACTAAGCTGAGAATCAGCACTTTTCGAACGTCAAAATTACAAAAGACAGTCCCCCAAAACGACCGCCCTTCACCACTTCCTAGTGCTTTGGCTGAACAACTTTGAAAGGCAATTATTTCATAATAAAATCCCAAACAAAACCCTCGAAATAATTAAAAGCTGCATACAAATATCTAACGCTAGCAGACACAATACGGTCGAAACAAGGGTAGGATTATAACTCTATACAGCGCCGACAACTGTCCGGCGCCGCGGCCGGGCTTGGGCGTGCCTTATTTGCATTTTGATGAGCCTCGACACTGATACAATAAACACGCCGGGTGCGATCGGAAGTCCGGGCGACCGCCCGACACTCGACCCGCTCCGGCGACGTTTAGCCGTATCATTCATAACCATGTTCGGTCAATTAACTCCGGCTTTGAATTATATACGTGCCTTCGTGCCATGTCTACGCTCCAAACTTTGCGATGTTGTTAATGAAATTTCATGTGCAGTAATTTGTTCGAATTTCTGAAGCTTTGTCGTTAAATGTATGCTGTGATCACAAGCGCTGAAAGCCGTGCTTTGACTTTCTGCAAAAAAATTAACAGTAGCAACGATGATTTTTTTTGCAGATGCAATAACCCGCCAATGTTCTTTAAAACTGTAAACGATAAATAAACGGCCATTTTATAACGCCCAAACTTGAAAAGAACGCGGCAAAAAGCCCGACAAAAATTAATGCACGCAAAAAGTTATTAAAAGGATAAAAAATAATTAGCAAAGCGAAGTGGAGGTTGACTGATACTTATGAAAAGTCACCGGTAGTTACCTATTCAGCGGAGCATGCGACGTAATCCTGAGCGAGACGAGTAAACAAATTACTGGGACCGGGTCGGACCTACCACGACGTGCCTTCGCCCGTCCGCTATTAATTTTAATTCCGGCGCTAGCGAAGATCGCCCAAGATGAGCGTGAGGCACGCGCGACAGACGTCGACTCGAATCAGTGCAAAATTATCGAAACATTCATCAAACACCAACAACTATGATTTTGTAGGTAGTGTTTAAGAAAACAAAAAAAGTAAATGAAACTTTGTTAGGAGTGAATTTCCAGCACATGCCAAATAAAAAAATCTCAGTAATTCTACGAAAATGTATCCGTCACAAAGGCTTATTTAAAATCCATGAACAACAGGCCGTTCAAAAATGGCTGGGTTCAATTTAAACAGGCTTCAATGTCCGACAGGTATCGATACGTTTACGTAGGCTCGTGTCACCAACAGAGCTGGTCTGCAGGTGGTCGCGTCGCCCTCGTCAGACCTGCCGCCGAGGGGTCCACGTCTAAACGACGTATCAGGATACCCAAACGTGCATGATGGACGTATGCATGATTATTTATTCATTTTGCGTGCTTGAAATTATACTGACGAAAAGTAATTATTCGATAAGTGAAAGTGCTGACTGTAAAATTGTTCAGGTATGATATCATTAGGACATAATATAAATCCAAAAGCTAAACTACTGCTTACTCAGAAATAGATAACTTAACCTACAAGTAATCTCAACAAAACTACAAAAGTAATCATAACTGGAACAAAATTGAGTTAAACTTTCGTTTAGTTAACAGCTTCAAGAAGTCTCTTTCAAAAACAAAGTAATAAAAGTTATGAAATTCTGAGGTAAAATGGAATCTAGTAAGCTGAAGTGCAATTCAGGAGCTAGTGTATTAACCTGTGGGGAATGTAGGAATGCACACAAATTGTTACTTCTTACTTCCCGGGGTTTAATCAAGGGGGACACCTGCCGTGTCTGCCGCCGTGCCGTCCGCGCTTGCTTCAACTTGGCGCAAATTGAGAATAATGGATCCACTATGCCGGTTTAAGGATCTCTGAGCGAAAAAATCTGTTACATCTGATTGTTCTTTTTTCAAGGTGTTGGTTGAGCAACGCTTGTTGCTTAAATTCTACTTTTCAAGTAACTTTACATGTTTTCGGTTGTCCGAAGTGATTGCTTCATAAAATACGTTCCGTATCCGGTATCGCTCATATATCAAGCGTAGCCTACCCGCGGCGCTTATGTTTCGGCTAAGCCGTGCATTGGAGATCCGTCTTTACGATCTCGTTAGTGTCGGTAATCGCGACGTTGCACGATCCGGATTACGTCTGTGCATTATTAGTGTTTTTATTGATTCACTCGGCTGCCGTCGTAAACTGAGATTATTATTCGCGACGTAGCCCCCCCCCCCCCTCCCCCCCCCCCCCCCCGCGACGCCCTACAGCCAAGTTGTTTTGTTACTTAATCGCGACGATAACAACATTTAACGACGGCTAGGTGACTGGCGAAATTCCGCTTCGATGTTTAGTGCTCATTCTATTTTCATTAACCATTTACCCACTTAATGATCCAGATCCTAAGGGAGTGATTCAATGACTTGGACCCATAAAATTAAACCTTAGCGTGACCTGTACACTGTAATTAATAGTTGTTACAAGAAATGCTTTACTACCTGTGGACTTTGAGAGGACGTTGCTTGGGACTTCGTCCACTTCCATGCATTTAGTTTCTGAGAAAAAAAAAATCATATTCCGTTCTCATAGTAAAACTATCATTTTTGTGAATAGTCAAAAAGCCAAATCAAACAAAAGTCCACACATAGGTATCTCACGTGGCATTCAAAATATTTTTTCAGCGTAACTATGTTTAACATTCACAAATTATATTTCTAGGAGAGCGCCGAATTCGGCCGAAAAATACCTCGAAACGAAAATTCCATCTATCATCGATTTTTGGCAGGACCTGTACAAACATATGAGGCCAGGTCAACAGGAACATCCCACTTTAATCAAATTAAGGGAGCAAACAGCGAACACTTTCAGTTGTTATAATAAATTTAACAATGTATGCGCTTAAATATTCTGCGGAAACTGGGTCATTGACGAACCTTTTAGCTTTTATGAAAACGAATATGTGTTTCCGCAAATTGTATAGTTTACAAGTAAGTGCATTTTTATTCATGGTTTATTTTTGAACAGTCCCTCACTGGTACAGTTTGGTGCAATCGTACGCAGATGACAGCACAGTCGCAGAAAAATACCTGTCCAGTACAAGATCCAACAAAGAGGAAACAGCTATTCTTAGAGGCCATGGTGGAGCGAATGAATTTGACCTTAAATGTCGTTTCCCAGTGGGGTGACGACAATCTGGTCAAATTCAATGCTCTGAAAGCAGAGGCGTGTCCGTTCACTGCAAAAAGGAGCCAGTTCCAGTTATATCCTACTTTCAGAGGTGAATCTGTACCGGATACCGACCGCCTACAGCTTTTGGGCATGGAGTTGACATCAGATCTCAACTAGAGCAGTGTTCATAATCTCAGATAATTTACATTCCATGGCCAGTTATTCAGTTATCTACTTTAGCGATATGTATTCTAAGTTGCTTTTTGCGTGACAATTTGTAACAAAAAGGTCCTAATAAGTTTTTGGTTGCAATGGAATTTGAACTTTGTTAAGTATGACATTCAGTTTTTTGTTCCATAACTTGAAAATTATCTCAAATACCTGGCTCTAATATAGGACTCAACCATCGAGTTAAAAGCTCAAACCGCAGCTAAGAAGCTGGGCATCCTAAATAAGGTGAGGCGATACTTCACATCAGGACAGCTTTTAAGTCTGTACAAAGCACAGGTCCGTTCCTGTATGGAGTATTGCAGCCACTTATGGGATGGCTCAGCAAAATACCAGCTTGCTGCACTTGACTCGGTGGAACGCAGAGCTAAAAGGCTTATAGGCGACGACACGTTAGCAGCTACGCTCACAGCCTAGCTCATCGGCGTAATGTTGCTTGCCTGTCGATCTTCTATAGACTGTACTTCGGAGAGTGTGTGCAGGAGCTCCACGACCTGATCCCACCATCGCCCTTTTACCACCGGACAACCAGACGTACTGCAGCGTACCATCCAAACTTGATTGATATCCCAACGAGTCATACGCAGCGCTTCTCCTCTACATTTATTATGCGCACAGTCAAAGTGTGGAACTCTTTGCCGGCATCTGTGTTCCCTCCCACATTTAACCCGTCTGCCTTCGAAGCAAGAGTGAAATCTTCTGGGCACTCGTTCCATCATAGACCTCATCCATGCTTGCTAGTATTGTGACAGCTTCGACTATTATAAAAATGTTATATAAAAATATATAACATTCCGAAAAAATATTAAATAATAGGATGTAATTTTATTTAAATAACGTAGGTAGGTACTTCCAAATAATTTTAACTAACCATAATTTTACATGGTACCGTATATTGGTTTACGTTTAAAATACGATATTTAAACAAGAAAACTATTTACATTAAAATGTGGTTACTAACACAAATTTAAAGCTCCCTACCCACACATTCGATTAACCAATTAAATTGACCTTCCACAATAACTTTAAAATTGAACTAAAAATATTTGAAAATATCACTTACTGAATTTATTTAAAATTGTTAACAGGTAGTAGGTACTTCCAACAGCCAATAACTGATTGTCGTTTGTTAAAAAAAAACGCGTGTCCCGTCTTGTATCGACGAATCGACGATCTAGGGTTAATTAGCCTTTTAAAAACTAGAATTAGCAAATGACTGGCGAAATAATCTGCAAGAAAACAAAAAAATAAACTATTTTCAAATGACCCAAGTCCTAATCTACATCGAGGGAGGACATTATTACACGGTAGAATCGGCTCACCGCACGGCGCCAGCGACTCATCGCCAATTTGTATCGAACGGGGCGCATGCATGTTAATAAAGCCTATTGTAGTCCCATGCCCGTACCAGATTAGTCCCCGACTGCAACAACCTAACATAGAGCCTTTATCTCCAACCCATTATGGATAGTGTACAATGGAAAGATTTGCAGATTGAATATGTTCATGGGAATTATGTTGTCTATTGTAAATCATGGATGTGTTACAAAATGTTTAAAATGTAGACACGTGCAAATTTCAGATTGCTAAAAATATCAGTCCGACGACGAGACGAGACGAGTCCTGGAGTGGAGACCACGTATCGGCAAGTGTAGTGTGGGACGCCCCCCAGCTAGATGGGCGGACGACCTAAGGAAGGTGGCTGGGCTAGACTGGATGCGGAAGGCGGAGGACAGGGTGTTGTGGCGCAGTTTGGGAGAGGCCTATGTCCAGCAGTGGACTGCGACAGGCTGAGTTGATTGATTGATTGAAAAATATCAGATTTGCTGACAAAAATGTGCATAGTTCATATGGTCTATAAATTCATATGTTGTGTAAGTCATGGGTTCATAAGTCGTCATTGATTTTTACGACCGATTTATAGCAGGTTAGTTTAATATAGTCTCGAATTGTAATGCCTTGATAAATAAAAACCAACAAGTAACAAATATACATCGAAGATGAAGTTATGTTTTACTAACAATAAGTAAGTGGGTATTATTAGCGATTGTGCCGGTTGAGAGGAACCCCCGGCACTCGAGTGTAAGAGTCGATCATTAGAGCCGTTGAAGAGGTTAATTTCGATAATCCGCTTTGCCACTCGCCTGAAATCTGCCTCCTGACTCCCTCCAGTCATCATTGAGCAGATTATTGTTATGCGTACACGCTACTCACGGTTCTCGATGCGATTCAGTGTGTATTTTGTGAGATAATTCGTATTTCTGTTTGTTTTGGATAATTTCATGCTGCTGTAATATTTGTGCATACGTATACGTAGATGTATAATATGTAATTTATGAACTCGACTAATGCAGACAATTTTAAGTGTTTATTTATGTTGCCGCTACATATAACAACCAATATTAAAAATAAAACAACGTTAAAAATTAAAGGGATACAAGTCGCCATACAAGAAACGTGTTTTTTCCGCGTGTTTTGCCTTGTGATACACGTCGTGTGCGAGTCCGACTCGCTCGACTTAGTTTCTTTTTTTTTTTTTCAACCCTTGACCAAAACATTTCGTTTATAAAAATAATGCCTATAAAGAAATTAATGCGTTAACGTACTGGGGTTTCTAACCCAGTACGTTAACCTTGACTGTTTAACACTGTGTACCTAATTATACTAATGAGAACTAAAACTGCCGGTCGATTCTGTAAAAATGTCACCGTGAAATCATAAGTGAAGTGAGCACTTAATAATGTTAATCCCTAGCGAATGACAGCTCACTCCACGCTCACTTCACCCAAGCTTTCACGGTGAGATGGTTACAGAATCGCACGGCTGCTATCATTTAGCAACGACTTTCGCATGACTGTCCTAAATGAACAATGACTATAAAAGGTAATACATAATTAAGCCTATTAAACGAGCTGTCAATACTGAAACAGCCATATAATAGTAGTTGGAAATCCTAGTTCGAGTCAGTTACGTGTTTGGATGTGCCTAGTTTAATTAAGGCGTAACATTTTAGGTGAGGTGAGAAGTGTATTAGTGAGTCGTGTGCATGGCGCGAGCTGGCGGCTGGCTTGCCATCACCGACGGACATGCCCAGCGGTCGAATCAACATTTGCCGACGGATCGAATTACCGCACCGCCGCGTCAACGTAACGTAATTGATTCAGCGTCCGACGGGCGCCGCCACGCCTTTTTGTCTCACAGTCAGGAAAAAATGCAAAATCCGCCACTAATTCAATATCCTCACACTTTGCCAACGTTTTAAGCAGTGGAGCGAATTTTTCCTAAAAATGTAAAGGATTTTTCCGAGGTTACTCGTTGGTTATTGGCTAGCCATATGCATCGGCGGCTACAAGGTATAACCACTTTATGGATACTAGATTACGTCGGCAGTAATCTTATGAACTTTAAATGTTTTAAAACGACGGAGGAAAAACATTTTTTAAATTGCGCAGCGGTCGTGTAGTTTAAAAGTGGATTAATTAATTGAATACTTTACGAGCAAGTGGTTCCTGGGGACGTAACTTCTTTACGGGAGATGAGATTACTGCACGAGTAATCACATCATTTTAAGTAGAGCAAAGTTTTAAAATTACCAGATAATGCTTTTCGGAATATGAAGTGATATGGGGAACTCAGTTATTACATCACTAAGATTTTTGTAGATGTTTTATATTAAACGCTCTGCTTTTACACCTTACAAAGGGCGTGAAACATGTCTTAACGAAGTGAAGCCGTGAGTGAAGCCAAAGATAAGTAGTAGGTTAAATAGAAAATATATTACAAAAACTTTTTTTATAAAAAAAAAAACAAAAGTCGAGAGTTTTGGAAGTCGGTTGTTTTTTTTTATAAAAAAGTTTTTATTTTTCAGTTTTTAGTTATACCCTAAAAAAAAATCATATAACACTACTTGCTGAAGCTGCATCTGCGTTTATAGGGTACAGACGTGATGTTATGTTGAGCGGTTGCGTAAACAATGCATACATAGGCGATAGCAGCAATCGCGGCTGTTTTAATGGTATTTATTGAAGAGTTCCGTTGTCTGTCTCCGAAACTCGTCACCAGATCTTTACGAAATTTAAATGGGACCATTTCGGAGTAAACCTCTATCGAACAAAAAAGAATTTTCGCAAATCCGTCGATATACGACGGAGTTATGCCCGTACATACATTAAAAAAAAAAATATATAAACATCCGAATTGATAACCTCCTCCTTTTTGAAGTCGGTTAAAAATGGCTGCCATTCAACCACACCAGCCAGCAACCAAGTAGCTACATCAAAATTCAATCGCCCGATGAGTACCATCCCATCACGCGACACAATTCTAAAGAAGCCTGAAATATCTCGAACATTTTTCCGTGAAATACCTCCGTATATCAGTCATATAACGGAGGACGGGGTCCATTCCGATGCGAGTGCAATTCGACTTCGTGCAATTGAACACCATGCGGCTTGGAAACGGATACAACGAATGCACTCGAATACGAAGGAAGAGGCCATACTGAGGAATCGTACGTATGATAAGTTATTTGGTATTTTTGCTGGCGAATTTTCACCTGTTTGTTCGATTTGTTGGAAATTGATGTTATTCGTGAGTGATTTCATATCTGAAGGGTGCTAGGAAATTTTATATCGCAACACGTTTTTGAATGAACAGCAAATAAGATATTTCTAGATCAAAATACCTTTACTAACAATGCGTATCAGAATCGATATTGGTAGAGAAATAATTTAAGGGAATATTGTGTGTTACCTCGAGAATAATGCATATTGCATTTCATAAAGCAATCCAATGACAATACAACAATAGTAATAACATGAAAGCAGATATACTGATGTCACAATATAATAACATTCATATTAGTTTCATAAAATAATAACAGCATTGTAGTGTATGCATTGCGAAATGAAAATCAACCAGGTAAAATCACCTGGGAGACTCGGGCAAGCAATATTGCGGAATTCGATTTAAAACTACGATAGGTATCAACACAGGCAACCTATAAAGTACTCAATACTGCGATGAACAACTAAAAATGAGCGAAATTGACTTCCACACATGACAGATTCAACATTGTAGGCAACAGATATCTGAGTTGACTTAATTTATTTTCTTTTTCAAATGAAATGGAAAAAGCCAATTTATAACTTTATTTTCTCGCCTTCCATTTGCCCTTATGCAAAGGCGAAAATGTTAAAGGCAAAAACACCTGAATTGACAGTATGTGACATCAATTTATAGTTGATAGCTGGTTACTGTCATCGATCGCGGCAGGAATGCAGCGTTATATAATCAAAAGTTGCACGGCCGAGGCGCCTCCTTACAGCTTCCGGTACTCGCCGGATGTTACCAATTTACACAAACTGATTTAATTCTTCAATACAGGCAGCCCACCTACGTAGGCTTTGAACCGTTAATAGGGCGCTTCAGTGCTCCGCTATGGCTGCCAATATTAAAGCGTCCACCGACAATATACAGCGATGCAAAAGAATTTCGTGGAAAATAAATTTTAGCTACCCGACTATAATTCTGTTTTTGGTTTTTATTTACAATGAAATGCAATCCGTATAGACGTGGAAAATAGAAAACCGTTATTCGACACAGTATACAGTTGGCAGCAACTATTTTTGTTGTTGTGTTATGCAATCTGAAATTCAGATTTTACATTTGTCCCGGTCGCAGCATGAAATGAATCCTGATTTTGACTTGATTTTGTTTATTTCTACGGTTGATAATGAAGTCGGGTAGCGTGTGAGTCGGGGCGTACGGCGTGCAGTCGCATATGCGTCGATATCCATGTTTTGTTTGACTTTTACCCGTCTACCGGACCGGGCCGGGCCCGGCAGCCGATCACGAAACTAATTATACCTCGAGGCGAGCACGGCGTCGCGTCCGTTCTTCGCAAACTTCGAAATGAATCACTAAACTCATGTGTGGGCCGTTGTGCGGTGAGAGCGTCGCAAACAATGGAGGGATTTTTCACAAAACTTGAGGAACTACAAAAGGACAGTATGGCGCATATTTATCAAAGACTTAGCAGCAAACGTAAGAACATAATATGCTGATAATATCAAAAGTCTGTACTTTACACCCCGGCTTGACTTTCTGATCCTACTTCAAAGTTCAAATAACTCCGACTACCTTCTACCGAGCACTCCTTATCTTTACAGCCAATTAGGTCCACGCGAGCGTCAAATAGCGGAAGTAAGTCTGTTGATTTTCGTTACCATTTTCTTCGCCTTTTTCAAGAGACGGCCCGTTCAGCGGCTCATCTGTATACTTGCTCGGGGGAACGAATGCTCTATCTAATTAACTTTATCATAAAGCGCGGGTTATTGCCTTGTCGGCCGTCCGAAGGTTTAATCGAAAACTCGCTACAGTATTATAACGTGGGATTTTTCGTTTAGGGATTAGTATTACAGCGATGTTCGATGTTTCAAGATACTCGCAAAAGTAATATTGCAGTTGTTACTTATTACGGAGACGTCATAAGTAACCATAAAATATCAAGGTTTGTTTTATCTAGTTGGTAAAACAAACTCGTATCGTGCGTGCGTGGGTTTATCATTCGTCCTAACACTATACGCATATTAACTCATGCGAAAATCTAAGCCAGCTCAAAGGTCTCTAACGTCACAGCGAAACCCATGAAATCATCTTAAAACCCAAACGTCGATACAATATGTATCATCATAATCACATACCATAAACACGTATTGGGCGGAGTGCGGCAAAGTGGCAGTTTTCACGAGATTACGTCGGATTTCGTCGGGGTAATTCACTTGGCAGATTGGTGCGGCTCGTGCGGAATCGTACGGTGTCGTCCGGTTCGGTTTACGCCCCGTGTCCTGTTACGAGCACTCCGTACGATACGGCTATTCCATCATCGATTTCGACACCGTCGATAACCGCATGAGGAACATCTATTTCTAATCTGACATTTTATGTGTTTTTGTTGAAAAGTGGTTGAAAATTTGCTTATAGACCGAGTCAGGATAAGTTAATAATCAGAACACAGATTAAAGTGAGATAACTCACGCTTTTAGTGACCTGAAAATTCACTCCAAATCATGGACTTCGACTGTGCAGCATAATGAATGTAGTAAATAGATCGCAAATAATGTAGGTATACCACAGAGCAACCCAGTTGATAAATGTACATTATGTCCAAATATTTCCACCCTATCTGGGTGGAAATATTTCACTGTTGACACATATTGGTGTATTTTAACAGTCTTGTTTTCATTACATGACGAAATGTGTATCAAATGAACTGATTTTATTTAAGGCGAGGTTTTCCGGGCTTGTGAGCCTTTCAAACGCTGCCTCCGCCTCCCCAAAGTGTTAATTTCCCTCAAACAAGGATGTTTCTATGACATATATTTTTTTCAGAACCTATATACACTAATATCTGACATCTGTCAATCAGGACGACACACCAAAATTTTCCAGTTTTACAATTTTAATGTATTTATTTTGAAAAATTTATTGTATCTCAAAAAAATTGCAAGAATGTGCGCGATTTGGATGGAGAAATGGCACTATTGAGCTAACGCTGTGTGAGCGTGCGTGTTCCATCGCCGCCCGTTCGATGTCCAGCGCGCACAGGATGGATGTGAAGCAGCATATTAAGTAATTCTTTGCTCCGTTGGTGTAATCGCTGTATGGCGTTCCAGTAGGAGGATAAATAAATAAATAAATAAATAAATAAATATTTGACCATTTAAAATTGATTCTGAAACAGGCAAATTCGGATAACCCCCCGTTAACGAGGCACATATCAAAGGGATGTGTCGGTCTAACAAATATTTTGCCGTAATTTAATTGTATTCTGATGTCTGAAGTTCTCTTTGTTAAAATTGAATAAGTTTAGTTTATCACTTTCGTAATTGCCTGAATTTATGAGTTAGGAATATTTTGGTATGTGTTAAATAATTTCAACATATTCAAGGAATTTACGGTGCATAAGTGTGTAGGTATGTGCGAAAAATTCGGTTATTTCATTCCATCAGCTAAAGGAACGTAGTGGAGGTACCAACAGAGTAATTCACTTAGTAAGATTAAGCCCGACGCTATCGGGGTTTACACCTCGGAACGTGAGTCCACTAAGCATTGCCAACACTTTAATGTGTTGTGCGAAGCTTTGTTTTTTATATATTTTGTGAAAATACTCGGGTTGCAATCAGCTCTAAGGCGTTGATTTAATTTAAAGAACGTACATCGGTGTGTATTTTCTAGGAGCACATACTAAAAGCAGACCGTAGAATATTAAGAAAAGAGTTTTAAAACTTATTATTACATACAAAGCACTGCAGTGCTACGCCATACTGCTACGAGACTACGGCGTAGACAAATGTGCTCCACAAACTGTTAGCAAAAATCGATTAACCGATGGGCAGTAAAACTTCTTCATTCTATTTTTTTTTTATCTTATAGTATAATCGTCAATGAAAACTAAATGATTACTACGTTGAAGTGCTAAGCAAGTATGCTACGACGCTACGGCGTAGCAAGAGCAGTCTATTTTGGAGAGCAAGTCATCACATTCTGATGACTATGATTATTACAGAAATATAATCTAAAAATATTCCATAGGCTTTGTTTAAAAAATTGAGCATGCATCAAAACTTCATTTATATGTATTAGTTTCGTTACTGAAAAATGACAAAACACTTGAATGTTAAATCCGATACTTTTTTAATTCGCGATCTTATTCTGACAGCATTCTGTACCTAAAGCTATAAAGGTTTAAGTTAGGCACAAACTAATCTCTTAAATTGTTCCCGAGTAAAAATAAAGTTTTCGCAATTAAATGCAAAGGAAAGAACGTACGGGCAAAGTTTCAGCTTTCATCTGAGATAAAACTGAGCGTCTGGGCGAGATCCTATCGAGTGTAGATTAATAATAAAGGAGATAAGCATTGGCTCCTATTTCAGTTCATATCCAACTTATTATCGAGTCTGGAGAGAGGTGTGCGGCAATTTTGGATAGGTTTCCTGCAAATAACTGTGGTACTGATATGATTATGGCGATGCCCGCCGGGACTGGTCGTGATTTCGGTTAACAGTGCCAACGCGTAGTTCCGAAAATTGCTCATATACCTAGGTAGGTATACCTATGAGCAATTTTCAGAACTACCAATGGTGGAAGTCAGATTATGAATAGCACAGTTGGAAATTGTTCATCATGATTCTCTGAAGCAAACAGCTGTAGTGATCTGATTGAAGTACACGAATCGTGGTGTGCTATCGAGCAAAGGGCAATTTTGCAAATTAATTATTAAATACTATTCGCACAACTAAGGCATACTCTGTATTGCAAATTTGTTTGGTAATTTACACAGTTATTTAACATTATTTTATTTTTGATTGATAATATCTTTAAATTATTATAAACTATAAACCAAATATTTAATCTTAGTTTAATTTTATTTATTTATTTTTCATTCAATTCCCAATCAATATAATTTATTTTTTATTTTAATTAATTTAATTCTAGTCTTGATGTGTGTTTTAAATTGCTAGATGCATGCTTTGTAAAAATGTATAGTCTAAATACTGGGTGTCCGGAAAGTCATGGATTACCTGCTGATGGGCCACATTGGGATCTACCAATAAAAAAAAATGAACATACTAAAAGTCTTATGGTTTCCGAGTTTTTTGATGTTTAATGAAATTTTGGAATCTCTACCTTTGATCAGTTTTTTCCATGCCATTTCTACGAATGAAAACTTTTTCGAGTACAGGTTTTTTTTATTATCATCTTGAATCATCCTACTATCGATTGAATACAAGAAAGTTACAGATATCATCTTTTAAATACCTAAAAGGGAAATGCCCATTTGATAAAGAGGTTCTGGCCAAGTGACGCCCACGAAAGAAACAAATTATAGGCGTTAGGGTTCACAATATAGATAAAGAAACAAACACTATTTTTTTACATAGAACCCGGTTGGACTTTTATAAATCATATATAAAAATTCAAGGTTAAAAAAGACATACTTACAGGTTTCTGATTTTTATTCGTTCTCATTTAAATAAATGACAAGCACGTCATCTAGGAATTAGGCTGGGGGATTTATATTTGATTGAAACCTTGCCCAGCCCCAGAAACACACAATTGTCATCACGTGGGCACAACACCCTGCTGTCCTCCGACCAGATATACAATTGCAAGAATATTGTCGTATTGCTTCTAATCCTGTTTCGTCATTCTTAACAATTATACAAGTTGTAACCACATCGTAATCAAAGTCGTCGGAATATCAAATATAAAAACTTAGTAGAAAAGAAAATCACAAGTCGCAAGGAAACAGCACCAAACAAAATGTGAAATGTCAATGTCAATCTGTTGTCAATTACGATTATTATTGACGTAGGGGTGAGGTTATAAGATCGATTTATCGAAAAATCGATATAAACAAAACTGGAAACACGGAATCGGTTACATAGATCGTATCTATTTATAAGGCCGAATATGGATGAACATTTTTTTGCCTCTAAACAAAATAACAAAAGCGAAACAATACGTAATAAAAGTTGATTTTCCAAAAATCGATTTTTGGTACGTAACCCGTTTTAGTGTCTAGATTTTTTTCCGTAAAAGTTGTCATCCCTACTTTGACAGGACCAACGACCGGAAGTATTAAATAAGGCAATAAACGATTGAGTTTCTTGATTAAATCAGCTTTTAATTCCGGAGATTTCATGACAAATAAGTAATAGCAATATTTTAGTTACTATATGGGCATTTCTTTTGCATTTATCACATTGCTGGGAAAACATGGCCAAGAATGGGCGTTTCCCTTTAGGTTCAAACTTAAAATTTTCACCAAAAAAAATTTTACTTTATATTTGATCGGCCCTAGTGAAAAAAAAAATATTGGTAGGTTATTTTTTTTTATTGGTAGATCTCAATGTGACCCATCAGTGGGTAAAAGGTAATCCATGACTTTTCGGACACCGCGTATATAGTGCATGTGGTGTTGGCCTGTAAGTAATTGTTGCACTTATAAATAATGTATATCGACTACTTCTAAATGGAATGAAATGTGTAAACAATTGTAGGCTGACCTATTATTAAATATATAAATGCAAATAAAATTGTACTACCGTACAATTTAGTTTTTTTTTTGTGGTTTGAATCTACGTTGAATCAACTGACTCATGGAACCGGGATATTAACTCTTTCAGTCACGCTTTTACATTAACAATATTTTGAGCATTTATATTAGAGTTTTAGCATCATTTACAACTAAATAATCACAGAAAGTAGGAAAAAAAAATCTAGGTATAAAGGCTCTCGAGGAATGAGGTGGTTAGTGACACTAACAATCATGACTATTGATACAAAAAAAACTATGATGAATTATGTATATTATTTATTTAATGAACTTTCCACAGGCAAAACTAACATAAAAATTACTTCTTATGAAAAACATGCTTTTCTTTAGCGTAGACAAAGGGGCACTTTACATGATTGCACTGCTATATAGTACGCACTGGAGATATTTTAGTGCTACATTTGCAGTATCTTCTCGAAGTACTTCTAACAGGTTGATGGCGACTGCGTCTGAATTCTTTCAGTCAATGTGCATAGGTCCAGCCGTCCGGGTGTGAAGAGAATTGCAGTTTTTTATAAATCAAAAATGCATTGACAATACAACAATCAAGGAAGTGAAAAAATATTCTGTATTTTATTTTCTTGTGAAAACGTAAAAAATAGATATGTGATAATACAGTGAGTAAAAAACATTAAAGAAAAAAGCATACTTACCCGTTTCACAGTTTTTTTAACAAGCATGCGAATAAAAGTACGTTAGAGCAATATTTAATTCGACGCAAATGAACTGTCATTTATTCAACATTCCGCCAATCGGTCCCATATTGTCAAGCATGGTTCGAACTTTCTTGATAATTCAACCGATTGTCGTTATATGCCATGGATTTTAATTTAAAAATTCAGAAAGAGGTGGTTAGTGACACTAACCACCATGACTGAAAGAGTTAAGACCAGCAGTGCTATTCTGTAAAAATCTCACCGTGAGAACTTACGTGAAGTGAGCGGGAAGTGAGCTGTCATTAGGGATTAACACTATTGACACTGCTCACTTCACTTATGATTTCACGGTGAGATTTTTACAGAATCGACCGGTGGTAACACCTAAATCTAAGTATAGTCATCCTCGTAACCTGCTTTACCATTCTAAGGTAGGATATCACTTGCATGTTATAAGACGTGAAGGTCTATTTTTGGTTTAAGACAAATGTGTAAAGTAATTCGGTTCAGTGAGTGCCGTTCGAGATTTTAAGCCCGATGATCGAGTATTTTTTTTCTGCTGGTTATGCAAAAAGAATACGCTTCTGTAGTGCTATTCTGTAAAAATCTCACCGTGATAGCCCGGGTGAAGTGAGCTTAAAGTGAGCAGTCATTAGTCTCAATCTAGCATCACATGGAATGACAGCTCACTTCACCTACGGTGAGATTCAACAGAATCGACCGGCTGGATGAGCTGTGAACTAGGTCGATTAATATACCTTTGAATCTTGAAGTTTATGATTTGTTATTATTTACTTATACTTTGTTCGACATATGCTAGGAAAGTTAAGTTGCTCTAACTGATAAACTATGTTTCAATTGATTGGTTTTGTTCTGAACTCAGTTTTTGAAGTAGGTTGTTAACTATGAATTAACGAAGAACTTTTCGGACTAGTATATACACCTGAAAATAGCCTTTGTCAAATATCAAACATAAAACGTGTCTTATTGTTTGAAAATACCTAAGCAAAAAAAAAACATCCAATAAATAAAAGCACGTTAACATCACATTTTCATAGAAAATACTTTCACAAGAAACAACATCCAGCACAACACAAATAAACAATAAATTCCATTATCGTGAACAAGTTGGAAACTTGATTGCACTAAGTCCATAAGGAAATAATAAAAGTATCAGTGGCACTCGTTGCCGGTCGAAGTATCGGCTCACAGTGATAGAAGAATCAAACAAACGAGGCGAAACTTCTTAAAACTCCAACTGGCAAGTTGTTTCCACCAGACTATTACAAACTTAGGGTCTTACGCCCACCTCGTCTCGCCCGGCGATAGACAACTTATAACTAGGGATGATATCGTATTACAAATTACTTAAGATATGAAAACATTGTACGGTAATGACGTCACGGAAAGTTTTTAGCCGCTTCATGGATAGATCGCGTGGTGATGAACACTAATTGGCAGCTAAGTTTCAGTTTTCATTTGCAAGTTGCCACGCATTGCTGTACATACGAATTTCCAGGTACAATCTAATCTTAGTAAATTATTTAAATGAAAAATGTTCTTATTCACATTCACAACAAATGTACCTAAAGACACCAAATTGTGACAATATCTACGGCTGAAAGCTGTGTCCCAAAATACAAGCGATAGCTTAGTTTGGGAACCAGTATCACCAACTCCTGCGATTAACGTACCTTTTATTTAGAAATAATAATATTGTGAATGATTTTCTGGTACCAATAAACGAGATATTACGGACAAAGTATCAAAAAGCTTAGAACATTTGTGGCACCGCAGTGATCAGCAACCCTATTTCTCGTAACGGTTTCTCAATTACAATATTTAACCCTACAGTGCATGATTTTTCTTATCGGCTTAAAAAAAATACATTAGCCTGCAAATATGATGCCATTTCTCGAAAAAATATTTAGAAAAATCATAACTCAATAGAAACGTATGTTTTTGTGCATGGCACATCATGCACTATAAATTATGTGTTACGTAGTTTCAGTGAAATTACAAGATTACACGTAAAACGAAAAATATGAACATGAACTTACCTCTACTAATTATTTCGATACTGAAAATTCTATCATTTTACTTTTATCATTTTTTTGCGATTATTATACGCCGCTCGATAATCGTATCCAAAGTACCTACCGATTTGAAGAAAACATAAATAAATGTTTATCTACAGATCTATCCAAAATATATGGTACTAAATTCGAAACTCAAATACATAATAGTTAATCCTTTCGTTACGGCATTTCGCTCCGCTGGAATAACGCCACCAAACGGGGCACCGCGCCGTCGGAGTAGCGCCACTGAACGGAGAGCTTCTCCGCAAACTGTGCATACTGTGAGTCGGGAAATTGGTCTTATTGAAATTATCTTATTAGATATTATTTGCGTTTGAAATATACTTTTATTTCAACGGACTGGTTCGCGCTTTGAAGCTTCGCGAACACTGTTAGTTTGAAGAAGAGTGGAGCGTGATTGTTGTCCCGATTGCTTCGAACCCAGTGCATGGCTTATTTTTGGAGTAAAACAAATGAAAACGAACTAAAGAGTGACAAGTGCTATCGATGTGCTACGTGCATACGAACGAAAGAAATAAAAGTATCGCGGGGCCGTTTGGTGAGCGGTATCACGCTGGCGCCGGCTACAGCCTGCGCTCTTACACACAGGTCATCGAATGGATGCCGGCTATATCCGGCGCTCGTACACAGAAGTCATCGAGTGGATGCCGGCTATATCCGGCGCTCGTACACAGAAGTCATCGAGTGGATGCCGGCTATATCCGGCGCTCGTAACGAAAGGGTTAATCTTGTCAACACTAGATCACGCTACTTGGATCGATTTTTAAAATATAAGACATTTTTCGGTATGTCCCATATGTGGGACACTATGCACTGTAGGGTTAAAACGGAATAATGTGATCAGTGGCCATTCCCTTTATTTTCAATGAAATTCGTCAGTACGTAAAAACATCTGTTTATTTTGCATATACTTACTATTCGCTAAGCTTGAATTCAGAATTTTAAAATGTCATGTCTTAGTCATGTTTTGGAACTAGAAACACAATGTTAACGTGAAAGAGTTTAAATTCCAATATAACCAAATTTTATTTAGGACCTTTTACAAGTTGAGCGTCACGACATCTTCGTAGAAAACAGTGTTAACCAAGTAAAAAATTATAATGGTATATCGTGGATTATGCTTTGCAGGATCGTGCAAAGTCAATAAATTAGCAACAATGATACCCAAGTAAAAATATTATTGGTATGGGGGACTTTGCACTGTATTATGCATAGTCAAATGGCATGTGTCATGAAAACCTTTCCTCAAAAAATCCCCGCCGAAAACATTTGTGGAAAAAGAGGCCATGTTCGGTACAAAAGAAGTATAGGATTGTAGGATTTACCGATATAAAAATTGGCATCTATGTAAATGGGTGCCAAAGTAAGTCGAAAGTTCATTAGATTCCTCTTTTGTAACGTTAGCTCTGAAAACTTGCCAAGTTACAATATGACCTTTAGACTCAACTCTTTTATCGGCGATGCCGACAATCCCAAACGTTGTGATCCGTTAGAACCTTTAATCATCCTCACCATGAAAAGAAGGCTAGTCATGAGAACACTATCCGTATGAAATATTTCATGTGCACATTATTTCGTACTTTTGTCCACAATAAACCCGTTACCTATTTAATTTCCGATTTATTTCTTTTGTATACTCCAATAATAAAATACCCTAACCTACAGTTATGCTGAATTTCGATTTTGAAATTTGGGGATTGTTCAAAAGTCGCTCGAAATGGATCGTCTAAGGAGGTAACCCTTACGACGATCCATTTCGAGCGACTTTTACACGGAGTTTGTCAAGAAAAGGGAGAGAAGACGAATTTGGATTCTGGGTAAATCGCTAGCTGGTTATGTTGTACATTTTCTCCGCAAGAAAATTGACCGAAATGTAGAACAATAGCGATAGTTGTACTATACCAGTCCAAAATCTGTCAAATAATATTTGTGTCATCTTGAGTTATCAAATATCAACACTGAATTATTTTAATATTTTTTTTTTTTTTATAGTTTGGCCTCGGTATTTATTTAGTTTATCAAGTCTTATTGTTTTTAATATCTAATCGTCACAGTGGTTTTAGTTATTTTTTCATGTTTCCTATTTCGCAGTGTCTCTCCTATAGTGATAAATTACGAAAATATTATTTACGCAAATAAATGATATACCAGCGCAGCCAAAAATTTGAGCGTAGTCCTCTCGTCTGAACAGAGCGATGGCGATTGATTTGTGAAACAAAAATATGTTTGAAGTTCCCGTAACGTGCAACCGAAGATGACTTCTTCCACGAAATAAGAACGTCGTAAGTGCCATTTAAGCTTGTCGTTGTAATAGAACCACAAATAAAAGGAATAAAAAAAATGCTCTCACAATTTATGTCGCCTTGTATTATTACATTAATCATCAGATTTTTATCCTAGTGGTCATAAGCATATTACGTAGGTTATTTTTATTTTATACATAACTCTTATCAATATAATGAAAAATCATATTGTAGTTAGGCTATTTTGGTTACTTCCCGCTCTTAACAGAACGCCGAAATAATATCTGGAACGGTCTAGATGTCAGCTTGATTTTATAGTCGATCGATTTGATGGTGGTAGATGAGGCAGAATCCTAATGGAATAGTGGTCGAAGATTTAGGATCAAGTCTTGCAGCATGGCCCACAAGGTTGACAGCATACAATTTTTTTTTATACCTAGTAATGAGACTGTGTTGGTTGAATGTGATGATGAAATGTTTTTAGCTAAAACAGTTCGAAAGGACTCATTATATTGTTTAACCCGATCTATGCTTTCTCTATAAGTGAATTTGTTATTATGTTAAGAAAAAATATCTTTAACCGTTAAACCGTTTAAAATTCAACTACCTGAAGCATGCGGACCTTTTATTGACATCCAGGTACTAAGCGAAACCTCCACGAAACATTTTAACGCAGCAGGTTTTAAATGTAATAAAAAAGCACTCCGGCTAATTTTCCAGTTCTGTTGAACAAACAAGCCGGACTGAATCCGCCATAAAGACAGTGCTCCCGGCCAAACGAGGCTCTGCGCGGAACAACGACACAAATTATTTAGATAATCACATCGCCAGCAATTGCGGTAAGAAATAAAATTTCTCAGAACCGGCGTTTATTAGAACAACAGGCCACTGTAAAAATATTAGCTGTCAAGAGATGAAGAAACTTCATTCGTCATTCGTTTCTTTGAAATTCAATTTTGATTATAACATTGTTTTATCGATGAAAGTTTAAAGATATTAGAATTGGTTGGAAATTGTGGAGCAGCAATATTTTGTGCAATGTTACGAGCAGGCACTAGGCGATCAAGTTATGACAAAGTGCTGTCAACGATATCTAGGGAACAGTGATATCGAGAGCCTCCAGAAATGCATCTCTGTCGAAACAGACGTGTTAATAGATGAACTAGCGTCAGATAGCCAACCTCATATAAATCTATGTCTGTTGCGTCGACCATGTCAAAGCATCATTAGTCATGAAGCAAGAATAAATACATCTTCTGAATATCCAACAGCAAGGTGTAATTGGAGCTAACATACATTCATAAAGTTTATATTTCGTTTCTCCAATAATCGATTACAGGTATTACGCGTCAACTTTTGCTTGAGCCAATATCGCTGGGAATTGGACAGCCGAAAAACTCTGGAAGCTTAGTTATAAAACTGCACTCCATACGATGGGATGACAGTAAATTGAATGAGTCGGGCGGGGCGTAGTGTGTTTGCGGCGCTCATCAATCATCCCCGTATGGATTTCATTTTAATGCGACGTCATCGGCGTCTCGTATGGCCGCCCCGTCATGCTACCCGAGCTCACGGTCTATTGTTTTACGCGACCGACACCCAAAGCCTAACTGAATATTTAGTCATATAATTAGCTGCGACATTGCTAAGCAACAACCGTATTTTGTTAACATAATCAAATAGGCGACAGAAATGAATACGGCAGAAAATTTAGAAGCATTTGCCGCGTTTCGTTAGTATCCTCCACTGCACTAGACATGAGTGAGGCGATGGGGAGGCAAACAAATTTCCGGCTATTGTATTTACGGATACGGCAAATTAAATCCCCATTTGTAGGAGTAGGACACCTAAGGGGGGGGCAGTAATCCAATACCGTGGTCGCCTCCATTGTCGTCCGGCCTGCGCTAGTAACGGGCTTAAGAGCTTCGGCACGAATCGAAAATCTACGAACATTTTGCAAATTAATAACCGGTTTCACCGATACTCGACAATATTTCATACGGAGCGAGGATTTAAACGATAGGTAGCGTTCGATAGCTTACCAGGTTACCTGGATTTTGACGTGAAACAATATTATTTATTTAATTAAGAGCCTATACTACCTCAAATGGCTTAGCGTGATCCTCCGTTGTGTCGAAAATACTGCAGCATTAATTTTGAAATAAATATATGGTAAAGTTGAGGATTGATGTTAGGTCCTATGTTTGACGAAAACACGATTCCACAAAATTTTCTCGATGGAAAAAAATTCCAAAGTTACCTCTAAACCGAACAATAAACCGCTGGTATTCAAAAACAACTTCAAATTAGATCATGAAACTTTGCATACTAACTGAACTAAGTATAAAGCAGGTCTTATGTTTTTTATTTTTTTTAAATTAACATTATTTTCTCCGTACAAAGAAATTACCTAAACTATCGGTGTCTTGAAGTTTGTTCCCTGCCGCCCGACACCCCCGGTCAGTCTCGCTTCGGCGTTCGAACGGGAGGGCTGTGTCGCTTGCGCTCGGAACACATTACGCAATAAGACAACGTAAAATTAAAATACTGTAGGTTTACAGTCTCGGCGCAATGGGAAATAACCGCAATAAAAATAAGAAGCGACTGGGTTGGCGTAAAGAAACAGGCAAACATTTATGAATGATAAACGTAATGAAGTAAGTATCTACCGACCTATCTACTTACAGTATTAGTGATTAGAAGCATGTAGTAGATGGCATACAACACGTTTGGTGCAGTGGCTAAGCGATTGGCTGCTGCGCTACGAGTCGCAGGTGTTTCTGCATGTGAAGATTTGTGTTTGTAAACGCACCGTCCACGATTCAGGAGAAATCCAGTATGGGACAACTTTTATAAAAAATAAAAAGATAAAAAGTTACCTAAATAGGTTCGTTTTTGTTTAGACAATTTACAACAAAATATAGGTATCTAAGTACCTATATAGTAATTGTTTTTTTTTATAATGTTGCCCCACTCCAGGATTTCTCCTGAATCGGACACGATGCGATTACAAACACAAATCTTTACATTCACAAACGCCCAGACCCGGCAATGACAACTATCTGTAGGCCATAAAAATATTTGTTCCATGCGGGAATCGAACCCGCGACCCATAGTGCAGCAGCCAAGCGCTTAGAAAGTAATAAAAAATATAATTATGTTCGGTAAGTACCTACCTATCTAACTACTAGAAACAAAACTGTAACTTACTTATCCGACTGAAGTGGTACCTACCTACCACCTACATAAAAATTATGAACCTACTGACATACCTTGGTAGTTTAGCTAAATAATTATAGTGTATCTTTCCAGAAGACGTCGATTACTCAGTACTGTGAAGACAATGGAGATAATGAAAATATTCCGGTAAATTCGTGAGTATCATCTACTTACCTAAACATGTAACTGATCTGATAGTAGTTCATACAGCTACATAATTATCAAGCTATACATCTAGTATAAGCTGATCTCACATTGTATAGACATTCCTTATAGTGAGAGGTCAGATTATACTGGAAAAGTATAGCTTGATATGTAGCTACGCGTACCTGCACTAAATTTGTATTTCCATAATAAACGTAGGTAAGTAAAATTATTCGCCTTATTTTGTATATTTTTAGGGTTCCGTAACCAAATGATAAATAAAAATATGTAAGGTCTAGGTAGGTATTATAACTTGCCACGTGTGATTGTTACAGGAATCAAAATAGTATTATTTTTCGAAAGATTTAGAAGTAAATTCGGACGAAACAAATCTTCATATATTACAAAATATTGAATTATAAGTATAATACGTGTTTGATCATCACGAAATTAGCTATTCCCCCATGACACTACCTCTGGCACTAACGTGTAACGGTACTATCACGATATTAGCAAATTCACTATAAAACTTTTCATAATGTTGTTCTTTTCATTTTAGGGTTCCTTATTTATTCATGTTTTCAAAATTATGCTTCCAGGTGTATTTTTATAATGAATGTTGAATTTTCTTGCAGATCACAAGCACCACCTGAGGACATGTGCTGTTCACTGAATATACATAGTGATGAAAGAATATTGGATACGTAAGCTTTTTATGAATAATTGATTTTATTAGTACTAGCTGTTGCCCGTGACTTCGTCTGCGATCCACAACAAAGAGTAGCTTGTGTCCTTCTCCAGGACATGGCCTACCCATAGGCCAAATTTCATCCAAATCCGTTTAGCCGTTTTAGCGTGAAAGCATAACAAACAAACAAACTCACTTTCGCATTTATATTATTATAGTTAGGAAATTAGGATAGCTAGATAACAATAATAATAGTTAATATAATTTCTCACTTCATAAACCAAAACTAACTTTTTTTTTCAGTTATTCACACAACTTCACTGAGGTTCATATTCTTCTTTAAATAAATAAAACAAAAAAGAAAATGATCATAGTATGTTTTATTTTTTTTTTAATTCGTACAGCTTTTTGACGTGGAATAATCTATTTTTGATGAAATCATGCCTTTTAATCTTTTTTTTTCTGCTGTAATTATCAAGTTTTCGCCCAATTTTATTTTCGCGGAGTATACATTTCAATGTTACCAAACAAAAAATAAATAAAAAATCAGTTTCATCAAAAGTGGAATAGTCAAGTTCTGAAAAGAACCTCCTCAATTGGTGATTGCTAGATCAATTCTTGCAAAACTGCATAAATGCAGTTTATGTTGTTTATTTTGTTTTTTTTTCATCAAATATTTTTATTCTGGTTATTTCAGGCATGAAGTGAGTTTTAATAATCCTGTAGAAGGAAAAAGCTCTTTTTGTGTAGAAGGACGAAGAATAATTGACATTCATTATTTTTATAGAAGACTTCAAGAAATATGCAATCATAATAAGGCATTCAGATGTACATTGAGCAACGTTCACATTGTATCAGAAAAAAGAAAAGGTCTACTTTCCAAATATAAATTAGCCTGCAATACGAGGGCTGCCTTTTAAGTCGTGTCGTATGCAAACCTCCCGCAATTATTAAAAAAAAATACATATGCGTTTTCATCTTTTTGAATTTAGAATTCGAAAACAAAAGAATATTTTTTGATCGGTAGAATAGTTTTATTGTAGCATCTATTCAAAGGTGACAAGTCGGTTGTAAAAATGGAAATATAAAAGGAAAATAATAATAATAAGTTTTATTGATTCATAAACAAGTGTTACAATATTTAAATATGCGTGAGATAATTTTCTACAACTTTCAAAGGGGATTAACGCGACTTCAGTGCTTTGACGAGATCACTTCTGTGTTTAGTGATGCAGCACCATGTCTTAGGACTGTAGAACGCTGGTATTTAGAATTTCAACGTGGGCACTCTAGCTTCAGTGACAAGTCAGGTGAAGATCGTCCAAAAAATACCATGACGCTAGAGAATATCGACGCCGTGCGGCAGCTAATCGTTGAAGATCATCATGTGATATGCCGTGAAATAGAGGCAGCCGTGGGCATTTCAGGGACTAAATCCTGCACGAAGAACTCTGCGTAAGAAAGTTGATCTCTCGTTGGATACCACATTTGTTTAGCGACGACCAAAAAGCAGCCCGTGTTAGATGGTGTCGCAAAACTCTGCAGCGATTCAACCGAGGAGAGTCAAAACACGTTTATGATATGGTTAGTGGTGACGAGTCTTGGATATATGCTTACGATCCAGATTCCAAGCAGCAGTCAACTGTCTGGGTCTTCCAAGATGAGCCAAAACCGACCAAAGTCATACGCTCACGGAGCACTTAAAAAAAATGCTTGCCTCGTTTGTGGCAAAGGGTGGTCACGGCGCCACTATTGTACTAGAAGATCGCAAGACGGTTAACGCTGACTGGTATACCACTGTTTTTTTGCCACAAGTCATCACAGAGCTTCGAAAAAACAACTCAAGACGTCGTATGATACTGCACCATGACAATACAAAGTCGCACACCGCCCGCGATACAAAGATGTTTTTGAGCACCCAAAATGTAGAAATTTTAGATCACCCGCCTTACAGCCCTGACTTGAGCCCTAAATATTTTTTACGTTCCCCAAAATTAAGCAAAGTCTTCGTGGTCAACGTTTTAGCTCACCCGAAGAAGCTGTTGATGCATACAAATCGGCCATTTTGACTACCCCCACTTCGGAGTGGAATAAATGATTTAAAAAGTGGTTCGAACGCATGCAAAAGTGTATTAAATATCGCGGAGAATTCTTTGAAGAACAATAAATGGCAATAATCTATTAGATTGTCTATACTTATTTCAAACGACACAACTTAAAAGGCAGCCCTCGTATGTGTAACACGACATTATATCTTGATGATAACATTCCAGAAGACATTTTTATATGACTTGCATGTTGCCTGAGCTATGCGATCCCAGACATGTTCGAAATATGCCAATTAGAGATTTAAGCTAATTAAAATAAATGTTGTATAATTTTGATGATGTTTAATTACTTTCCAAAAACTTATGGTATATACCATACCTACCTACCCTACCCTACCTACCTACCTACATACTTACCTAAGAACTACCTACCTATCCTACCAATAACTATCTTATATTTATACAAACCTTGTACTGAGAATCACGAACACAAGAAAAAAAGAATTATCCAATGTGGTGTAGTCCTTCTGTAGTTATGCGTGTACATACATTTCGGTGATTCAATTTTATGTAGCAAAAAGTAGTAGTACAAGGCGAAAACTATATTATAAGATTGTAAAATGGCAAAGCGTACACTTACTACCAAGCCAATGTACCTACAGAACCCTCAGTGTAATAGTGACTCGCACTTGACTAGTTTTTTGTAGCAGTAGAATTTATGCAGTGGTTTAGAATCGGTTTGCAAAATGTCTAAAATATAGGTATGTATGTATAGGTAGGCACTTACATAGACCTACTACCTACATAATTACATACGCAAACGGCTGTCACATTACATACATACACGGAGAAACTTATAAAACGCAAACTTACTACTAAACCAGTGAGCGGAACTCTCAGCGCAAAGTTGGCTCGCACTTGACTAGTATTTTGTAGCAGTAGGTAAAGCAGCGCGCACGGCTAGACATCAAGCTATAACTTTCCAGTATAAGCTGATCTCGCATTGTATAGGCTTTCCCTACAATGACAGGTCAGCTTATACTGGAAAATGTGTGTAATGTGTATGTGTAGACGCTAGTAGGTACATATATTGAAATTAAATTTGTGATATATAATTTCATGTTCATATAATGACAAGTCAATATTAAATTATGATTGATAATTTTGTTACTTAGTATTCGTTCGATAATAGTGTAGGTAGTTTAATAAAATCACTTCGAGTTCGAGCTCGTGTGCCCGCGTGACCGCGAGCAGTAGTGTGCGAGCGAGATAAAGAGTGAGGTGGCGCGGGGAAATGGGGGCGAAATCTGAATTTGAGCTGAGGTTGTATAGGCTCTTAATACTTCAAGCACATAAATGTATAGAGGCCGACTTAATGCCGTAGGCATTGTTAAAATTGTGTACTGACCTACAAGCTCCCAATTTATTCGCTGAATTCAAAGGCTTATTTAGTAGAACCAAACCTATAGAGGCGAAGCGATATTCCGGGAAAACACTGGGAGGCCAAAAAAGCTAAAAATGAAAACAACAATCAAATTCAGTGAGCGGCTCTGCACCGGTAACCGTGTGGTACAACGTACAAACAACGTTGATTCATGCTCCGCAACGATGCGCTGGGATTACTGCTTCGTACCAGATTATAATTCGTCACGCGCGTTCCACAATCCTTATTATGCAATACAGTTGAAATCATATCTCAATCGAATATAAGCTATAATGGAGGAATAAAAAATAGTCCATCCTCCGTTTTGTTTGCTTCGACTTCATTGAATCATTTAAGCTAATAGGACTTTCATCATAGTATCACATATGGCCTGAAGAACATTTGTATCATCAAATAGTTTTAAATAAACTCTAGCAACCAATATAATAACCGAGTGGAAGTGCGAAAGGCGCACTCCATTTGATTGGGCATTGTTTCGGACTGCCGGCCCTTAATACCATGTGCAGTGTATGCGATGCGAATCCAATTTTCGGACGCGCGACCAGAGCGGCGTCTATCCGCTGTTATCCATTAGTATTCAGCGAGCGCGTTGGTACGTGCTCGCGGAAAACGTGATGCGATGCGCGAGCAAACAAAAACACGAGCACTACTGAGATAGGCTCGCCCGCGCCGCGTCACCTTTGCGAAGCGTTATTGTTTTCGGCGTTCGGCGAATACATTGACGAGATTTTTATTCAACTTTTTCGAAGCAACAAAAATTATATTATGTTAGTAGCCGAAATAAAAGCTAAAGTAACAGCCCAGACTTATCGGACAGACAACGTCTAAGAAGTAGACAATCTGAGGCGGGTGTAATTGAAAAGTCTGCTCGTCGCGGGCAAGAGTGATGTAGATAATAGAGCTTATTAAATATGCCGAACATCTCGGTGGCTGCCGAGAACGGATTGAAAATAATCTCTTAGGTAGTCATTTGTCAGAGTTCACGATTGGCGACCCGGAGACGAGCGGCGCACGATAGCATCGTCGGGGACAGATTGAAATTTAAAATGCGTAAGCCTCCCGAAATGACTACTAAAAGGAACCTCAAAGAGACGACGAACGGAAAAGATGACATATTTTTATGGAGTTTTATTAGTTGAAGACTTATTATCGAATCTACTTTGTGAGATCCCTGAAGAGAGCTCAGAGACACGATCCATATTCTGTGCTAGTGCAGCGCGCACATGGGAAAGTATATTTCTGTAATAATACAAATTAGATTGCCTTTTAAACAAAACTGACCTTTATGAAAATATTGTAGGTATAGGTACAGTTAATCGCTTTATTATTTTTCCGATTAAGGGTTCATTTTTCAATCGACCGACAATTTTTATTCGTGGAATAAAATTGACTTCTGACAGTATTTGTATGGAAGAACTGTCAAAAATTCAAAATTATTCCTCCGATAAAGTTATCTGGCGTTGCAAAAATCAGCCCTTAGTATTATTTTTTTTAAGCTATAACCACAAGATCTGTACATGAATTGGGTGAGTCCTGCCTCTTAAACTAGGGAGACCTGTATCTTAAGAGACAGTGTTCAGCTATAAGATAAACTTAAGATAATCTTACTTTAGTATGTATCTTGCATACTTTTTAATACGAGATACATACTAAAGTAAGATATTATATTATACAAACACAAACATGGTAAACTGAAACACTTCACAAGTTTTGTTTATTTTATATATACATATTTTACTAACATTTTAATGAAAATGACAGATCGTTAGTGTGGCATGCACCGGCTATGTGCGAAAAGAACGTAGTGCGTTTCTTTGATCGAAAATTGCTAACATTTTCGTAATACCGAAATAAATTCTCTGACGTAAATAAATTCCATGTTCTTGGTACACGGTCGCAGTACACAATATGCGGTAGAATTCGAAAGTTGTCTGATTCCATACGACATGAGCGACTCGGCGGACGATATTAATCAGATGATATGCAATGCAGGCGCACACGTGTCCAACTTCAAGATTAGAAATTCTGGGGAAGCTCGTAACAAATAATTGAGTCAGACGTACCTACTGGTATTCTGTTAACGTACCTTGTAGTATAACGAATTTTGGAATTATTTTCTTTTCAGGTTTGAAATGTTAGGAAATCTTTAAAAGAGCTAAGAAAGAGGTCAATTTAAAAAACCGGCCAAGTGCATTTCGTGTCACGCACAAGGAAGGGTTCTGTAGTTGGAATGAATTTATCCGAAGAACAAACTTAACATTGTAGTTGAAAATCATGTTCTCCCATACATTGCAACAGCAAGTGTAAGTTGGTCGACTATTACTCGTAAACTTGTAAAGCCTACTTAGCTGTGAGTTCTCCTTTTAACTTTGTTACACCGTGAATTTTTTCACATATCCAAAAACAACCATTTAGCTCGCAGAGGCCCTTGACTCTAGCAAAAATTAGCACTTTAAAGCTTAATATTTCACAAAAGGATCCCTGAATCGAAAAATATTGTGGGTTTTTGAAAACTATTTAGTTTTCAAAAACCCACAATATTTTTGAAAGATCTATCCAACAATACCCCACGCCATGGAAAATGTTTTTTCATTATCTTATTTTACCGCTTTGTCAGCGTGATTAATATGTATATTCATGCCAAATTATAGCTTTTTAGTACAAAGAGTCTCTGAGCTAAGCTGCGGACGGACAGACGGACATGTTGAAACTATAAGGATTCCTTGTTGACTACGGAACCCTAAAAAGGTAGATTTCAATAAAAAGATTCATTTAAAATCATGAAAAAGATTGTGGGTATTTAAATGGTAAGCTTTTATATAAATATTTTTTTTTTTTTTGCTTATGAGTTAAAGTCTGGATTCGTTGAAGACTGTGGATTTAAATCTCGTGAAAAAAGGAGAGGTAATGTTTAGGTTCTTTCTTTGGAATGGAATTCCTGACAACTTTTCCTACAGTTTATATAACGTGTTGACGTGAGTTATACCGGGTATTTGCATAATTATCTTATAATGTTCCCACTGCTGGGACACCGGCCTCCTCTACGAGAGGGAATGGGCCGTAATCTACCACGTGGGCCCAGTGCGAGTACGTCATCGAATTTTTGTTTCTAGAACATGCCGTTTTCTCAAGATGTTTTCCTTCACCGTTTTGAGACCATTGGTGATGTAATCATTTTCACAAAGTAAACTGTCTATTTTGGTTTCAAAGGTCATAGGGCTTACAACTCGTAACTCGCGGCCGTTTCCACAGGGCCACCATTGCTCTCAGTAGTGATATACCTTCGTTTATATAGGGTGACTGGTAATTAGTGATCGATACTTAAACACATGATTCTACTCATGACAACAAACAACTTTTACTATCGGACCAAACCCGAAATCGCGAAAAAAAAATCAGCTGTTCCCTACATTTATGTTCGTACGAGTCGTCAAAAAAATGTAGGGAACAGCTGATTTTTTTTTATATAAATATTGTGCAAAAACGGAAACCTGTGCTAGTGAATGTTAGTAGTATCAGGTTTATTTTTAATTCAACTTGGCTGTCAAAACCAGAGCATACTTTTAGCGAGCGTTTGGTTGCTTTTTTCCACTTTACTGCAGCAATCTTCAGAGCTGTTCGTTATATTTTATTTTTAAAAGGTATATTTTAACCCTCTATTGTAGATACATACATGCCTGCGACCTATTTATTAATAAAACCAACAGGCGAAATTCCCACAATTTAACCATTATTTTTCATAGTTTTCCAAATTTTAATTAGTTGACAAATACTTAAGTCGCATTGTCGGTTATATTAACCCTTAATTGCATGATTTTTACTTTTTAAGCAAATTTATTTAGACATAATTATTTATTTGGACATAACATTAGTTCTATAGTAAGGAAAAAATATTTTAAAAAATATATTCCTAAAACTATTTTTTTTTTCTAAATGGCCTGGTGGAAATTTACATCTTTATGTAATCAGAACGAATCTACTGGGAACAAAATGAATTGAATATCTCTAACAATTGGGGAATCCCCGTGATCTGTGGAAACGAAAATATGGCATTGGATTGGTTGATGGAAATTTCCATCACGATGTAGTTAAGGGTTAAAAAGGCCCCAGATTGTACCTGGTGTACGGTGTTCCATACATTATGACCGCGTAGGTATTGCACTTTTCTGTGAAACAGAAGATTTTTATTAGATGACCGACGACAAATTTCTGCGCTGGGGGTCTACAATCATAATATGCTGAATTCATGGTTACAGGCTGCGCGTCGATGCCATCCTGTTCTTTTTTAAAGTCAATTTTCTTTTCTATTCTAATCAACAAAATGAAATAAGCTCTGTGCGCTTTAGAAATGCAATTACCTTGAAGAAGATAAAACTTAAGAATACCTGCCAATTCTTCGCATCGAATAATTTCTTTAACATTCCCGTTATTTTATTTGTACGGCATCATCTCCAGTTACTTTCAAAGGAAATTGCATTTACCTAAGTACGAGAGAAGTCTTTGCAGGTACATAAATGCATTTAAATTGCTGCCATTCAAACATCAATTTGTGTAGAGTGAATGAGAAACATGTAGGTACTAATTTTAAATAACAATAAGTTTGGTCTGTGCAAGAGCACAGACCAAACTAGATTAATTAGTTTACTTTAATTAAAACTATTAAAAACATTAATTAAAGACATAGTTTAAATACAGGGTGGCTGGAACATCGACGCGCAAAATGAAATCATGAATTCAGCACATGATTCTAAACACTCTAGCGCAGAAATTATTCGTATGTTATCAAAAAAAATCTGCTGTGTCATAGAAACTGCTGTGCGATTCTTTTAATAATATGTTAATATAATATTTATTGTTTAACTAGAACTAGATTACATGGCAAGGTAATAAATGCACAAGCATAAAGTTTGCCGTACTGCCGTGCGATTCTGTAACCGTCTCACCGTGAAAGCTTAGGTGAAGTGAGCGTGGAGTGAGTCGTCAATAGTGTCATAGCCTAGCATCAGCATGACTCACAGCTCACTCTAAGCTCACTTCACCTTGGTTATCACGGTGAGATTTCTACAGAATCGACCGGCTGTAATGCTTACGCGGTCAAAATGTATGGATCAAATTTTTTTTTTTTTGACAACGTGTAACGTTAAATGCGCAAAACCTGAAAATAGTTTGATCAAAATAACGAGCAGAATTAATTCAACCACTTTTTAATATAGGTCACATTTTTCAAAAAATCTTCATTAAAAACGTTGCCGTGTCTATTTATTAATAGGTCAAGCAACCCAATGTCAGCGCGGCGCAGCGGCCCGGTGACGACTCCTCCCTCGATAAAGCGTCGTCGCAGACGCAAGAAACGATCAGAATGGCCAGTAAAACTAAAACAGCACATAAAACCTTTACAATGTGTTTAATGACTTATTTTCTCTCTGAAATAGGTCAATTGAATTAAAAATCAGTTGGGGTGTCTGAGGTTTTGCGCATTTAACGTTACACGTTGTATAATGACCCACGTTTAATTTCAACGCATGGGTTTCAGAATCATGTACTGAATCCATGGTAACAGGTCGTTCCTGCCTCCCTGTTTACCTTACATTAAAAAAGAGACTAGAAAACCATTCATTAGTGGTTAAACCATAAAAAGCTAACATAATTTTTAGGAATCGCTTATCACAGAATACTTCATACAATCTCTCTATACACCTATATAAAAGGAGATTGACTGACTGAATGACTGACATATAAGTGCACAGCCGAAACTACTGGGTATAGGAAAGTGAAATTTTGGACAAGGATTCCTGACTCCTGTTATAATCTAGGCGAGCTATAAGGTTTTTTGGGGATTCGACCTCATTGAACGCCGTGGTGGTCACCGGTGACCACACTATACGTTCCATCTGGGCTGACGCCAATTCTCGATTTCGACAAATTTTACACATTCTATTTTACTGGCTCATACGGTTCCAAATAGTCTAAATAATCATTTATGATTACTATCCAAAGAATTAACAAAATAATTGCTGTTGCTCACTGGTGACCACCATGGCGTTCAATGTGTTAAGGGTGTGAAAATAGGAGATTTCGTTTGTATGGAAAAATCTTCCGTGGAAAACCAATATTTCTTTGGATTATACATCAGTTTTCAAAACACCAGCTACGACCAGCATAGGGCTTACCCTAAAGAACGTTTACAGTTCAGAGGATCCCGAAACCATTAAAAAAAAAAAAAACGATCACTTTCAGATGGAGTTCAACACAAGTGTGAAAGTTTCGTGTCAATTGAATAAGTAGCTTTCGAGTGAAAAGTAAAAGAAGAAACTTACATACTTGTTATGGCCTTTTCGCACGATATTACATACAAATAAAAACCGGCCAAGTGCGAGTCGGATTCGCGCACGAAGGGTTCCTTATTATTATCTATAAAAACGGCAAAAAAATCATGTCTGTTGTATGGGAGCCCCCTTAAATATTTATTTTATTCTGTTTTTAGTATTTGTTGTTATAGCGGCAACAGAAATACATCATCTGTGAAAATTTCAATTGTGTAACTATCACGGTTCATGAGATACAGCCTGGTGAAAAAGAAAGAAAGAAAATGCGTTTATTGGCATTATATCAAAATAAATACACATTAAAACTATAAAACAGTAAACAAAGACTATAATGCCAAAAGGGCCTCAGCTCAGGATAATGTCAGATGACAACACAGTGTGTATCACCTGACGCTGATTTTCAGCTGCAACCCACGAGTGCCATACGCTGGAATAACAAACACATAGGGAAGTGTGTGTCCGTTATAATAATAAATAAAAAATTAATTAAATAATTATATAAATCCGTTATATAATCCGTTATAATGGTGACAGACGGACGGAAGAACAGCGGAGTCTTAGTAATAGGGTCCAGTTTTACCCTTTGGGTATGGAACCCCAAAAATGAACGGAATCGGTCGCGAAAAAAAATCTGCTGTTCGCTACATTTATGTTCGCATAACTCTTAAACGAAGGATTAACTCCTAAATAGCTATCAGGTAGTTGGTAGATAACTAAGAAAAAAAACTGGTCAAACTGTCAACTAAACATCGGAGTAATTGCGTAGCACAATAACAGTAACAATGGCTATCATTTTAACGGTTCAACAACATTCATTGTGTTATTTACGTTGTTGAGCAAACAATTTTTTCGAACATATGAAGCAATGGATTAGCAATATCCTTCAAAATCATTCAGATTGTGATTGACAGTGTCTTATGCAAGTAAGGTGCTGGTGATTCCGGTTGCTTTATAGTTGAGAAATGGTATTTGCAGCAAAAGATTTTGATGGAAATGCTGGAAAATGACCAAAAACTTACTGGAGAAAGCCTGGAATGGAGGCGAGATCTATTTGTATTAATTTATATTTATTGCAGTAACAGAAAAGAATATGAATAAGTTACTGATATGGTAAATAAGAGAGCAGTGTACCATGATTACCAGCGTCGATGTCGTCATCATGAATACATGGATGGGTTATTTCAAAGCCACAAGCTGTTCCATTTGTTGTTGTTGTGATATCTGCTGGTAATGTAAAAAGTCGCTAGGTTAACGAGGTCCAGGGACCTATCAAGACTAAAGATGATTTGCTTGCTTACTGACCATATACTGTCTGTACTAACAAATGTAAGAACAAATTGAATAATTATTATTAATTTCAACTTTGCTGAATTTTAGAGAAGATTAGTGGTTTTATTGCAAAATTGTGACGCTCAGTCAATAGAGATGAGTAAATGTGTTAACTCGTGGTAAAAAAAATGTTTTTCTAAGCTTACTTCAAATACATTTTTGTCATAGCGGGTTAAGTTTGGGTGCTAACATTCTTCTATCTGCTGCTGAGTGCCAATTTATATCTAGAGTGACACATACCAAGCCAAACATAGGACGAATATGGTTGAGCTCTGCACTGCAGTAACTTTTCCAACTGCCTTTGTTTCTCAACACTAAAGGAAAGACCAGGACCAGGTCTTCAAGACCTCTCGACTAATGCCGGAGATGCAGACAAAATAATTTGTGAAGCCGACATAAACCGAACGCTACAAAGGCTACGAAAGTACTGAGCCAATTGGACAGTCTAATTCCAGCAGAAATAGCCTTCAAAACCAACCAAACCGAACGGAATTCGAATATATCGAACCGCAAACATCACCATTCGACTATTCACATCGAGCCCGTTTCTCCGAGCCCCATATCGGGATATCCGCCATCCAAATGTACGTTCATGTAGAAGTGGGTCAAAAGTATCTCCATTATGGGCAAAGCACAGGCGTTACGTGGTGGTGGGCGGTTGAGGCGTCTGTGAGGCGCAACAGGCGCCCCGCCCCGCCCGCCGCGCGCAACAGGCGCCGGGCCCGACTTACTTGTTGAATCGACCGACCTACTAACGTGCCAAGACACTCGACACACAAAATTCTCGTACATAAGGAAAAAGGAAAAGTTGGTAAGGTCTTCAAGAGGTAAACGTTGGTAGGGGCAAGCTTATCAGCGTAGTGTCGACGCACACTTGCCAGTGCGTATCGAAGCTGCGATCAGCGATACATGACATCTGCCGATCAATTCTGTAAAACACTGACCGTGAAAACGCAGGTGAAATGAGCTTGATGTGAGCTGTTAAGAATGTTAATCCCTAGCATTTAGTTCACTTCAAACCCACTTCACATATATTTTCACGGTGAGACTTTTACAGAATAGACCGTTTGTTAATGACAACTTAAAAATACCAATATCAAACGAAGGGTGAGTCTGAAGTTTCACTCCCAAAACTAACGTTATCATACATTACATTGATAACTAACGACATTAAACGTTTTCAACGATATCACTCAAAACTTTATTTCCCATACAGGTACGTATAGTGATGCAGCCTGTCAGTCTTTATCTTCGACGATCTGGACAACCTAATTACAAACACTCACTCCAGCAGAACATTGGCTTCAACATACATACCTAGTTCTGTGTTACGCTACAACTGACGATCATAATATCTTCTACCTTAATCACTAACTGGCAAACGAATTGGTACTTATAGACATGTCAAAAGCGCACATATACACGTTACCACTTCCCACGAATTCTTGACAAATACAGCTAATTGGACGGATTTGACGGAAGTAGCATTTCCTTGAAAGTATATTTCTATCACCACCTGCACGGGTATCACGTAATAATAACGCTTTCTAACAAGGAATGTTATCCCAACACTTCTCAGAAAGATATTTCTGCACCTTTAAAAAGCTACGAACGTCAAAGAGCCTCGATCGTGTGCATTTCAAGTGACATTGCAAGAGCTGCTTATATGCTAAGTACCACGATGTGCTATAATAATATGTTCGCTACTCACAGGTTGTTACAAAAATTAAGGACAACATTTGTCGAAATAGTTCTCTCGTACTCAGTCTTCGAGATAATAGTGATATTATCTTGAAGACTGACTACGAAATGTAAATGTATTTAAAATGTGTAGTGTACAAAATGTAAATTGCTTGTGTCACATAGTGATATGACAAGCAATTTACATTTCATTAATTAGGCCTGTGCTAGCTATCTATCTATAATCCATTGAGCGCCAAAATCTTAAAAATTACATTGATCATCAAACCGCAATCAAATTAATTATTGCGTCAAAAATTGGTCCTTCGGCACCATCAACGTAATTATTATTTTTGTCACACCCTGTACAAGTATATGCTGTCTGTTTGCACGACACACTTTGCCGCAAGCACCGAAGTTCCCCTGAGCCTCCACGATGTCGCAACTATTAATTTGTTGGCTCGAAAAGCACCTTGAGTTATTCACGTGTTACGTGGGGCACTAATTTGCTTCAACATATTAGTGCAAAGTCTCATGTCAACACCTCGTATGTGCATAATGTATTTCGGGAACATTCAAGACACTTTATACAAGGTGATACCAAGAAGCTTTGAATTTATAAAGTTGAGGAAAGTCGAATGTAGCTCGATTGATGTCGTGAGTCCTCCTAATGATGGAAAATCCTCAAACGGTTCGATTTCTGCCAAGGAGTTTATACATGAAAAGGTATGTAACAATAATAGTGAGGAAACGCAGAAACATCAAAGGTGTCCTCTCAAACCGGGAAAACTTAACAACACCACAACCACACCACAAAGCCGCTCGCTAATTTGTATAAAAATAAATAATCTATTCACGCGGACCACATTTGGCCGTCAAAATTAACCGTGTGTGCGATACCGACCACATGAAGACCACGTCGCAGCCGCAACTGTCCGTCTGCAAACACTAGCTATAACGTAACCACATCGCAACTACTAGCGACAACCCAACCACATCGAAATGTTGTAGTTATCACAACACAATTACGAAAAGATGCAGCGACACTATTCACACTGCTTGCCCATATTTTGTCCCTGCGATGTGGAGTAGTTGTGGTATGCGTGTGTTTCCCTAATGAGAATAAGAAAATACTAAAAGGTGATCTCTCGTGCACACGACATCATCATCTGCCTAGCCTTTTCCCAACTATGTTAGGGTCGGCTTCCAGTCTAACCGGATGCAGCTGAATACCAGTATTTTACATGGAGCGACTGCCTATCTGACCTCCACAACCCAGTTACTGGGTAATACGATACCCATAGGTAAGACTGGTTGTCAGACTTTCGGGCTTCTGACACCCGTAACGACTGTCAAAGATGTACGAATGACAGCCGGGACCAACGGCTTAACGTGCTTTCCGAGGCACGGAGGGGTCTCGGTATGTAAAGATGGTCACCCATCCACAGACCAACCGCGGCAAGCGTAGCTTAACCTGATCGATCGACCTGTGCGGCTGTTATTATTTAGCCACGGGCCCCTCTGTGCCCCCTCGTGCACACGACATGTGGTTAAATAAAACATATCTATATACTTTCACTCCTGTACCATCCTCATTAATTAGAAGAAGGAAAACTGTAATTTTCCTTGTATTTTTTTTTTAGTTTTAGGCACATAAAATTAAGCACTTACCAACTAACGCCAAAATTACTGTGAGGAGCGGTGCAGCCGGGAAAGATACTGACACGTTGAACTCTAGCATCTGCAGTAAGTCCACTAAAACAAAATTATTTACCATTATTAAAAAATGCCAATCGATTTTATTTCACGATTTTTGAAAAAAATTAAAAGAACATAGATCAAGAATATATTTATCACGAGATCCGCCATCGAGAAATGTTTTTAGTTTATGGTGAGATATATATATTTTTTTACAGTTTTTCATATCTCATCGAACCACCCAAAATAAGTTGGGATGATTATTAATTATCGAAGGGCTGATTTTCTAATCGACAGATCATTTTTATTCGTGGAATAAAATTGACGTCTGACAGTATTTGTATGGAAGAACTGTCAAAAATTCAAAATTATTCCTACGATAAAATTATCTGGCGCTGGAAAAATCAGTCCTTAGTATTTTAGATTTTTGTACTGAACATCTGCAACACCCAAGGAGAAGTCCCCATGGTGTATCAGCTTGTTGATATTTTTTCGCAATTTTAAGTAATTTTAAAGAAGTTTTTTTTTTTTTTATATAATAACAAACACAATTGTATTATTTTAGCACAACATTTTAAAACAGTTGAAGCTCCGATGAAGTTCTGAGAAGCCATTTTATCCGCATTATCTGTTTCAAAACTATTTTTAATACACTGAAGGGCTTTTGTTTGTCCAGGCATTTTCCACTACATAAACTCTAGGTATTTTCTGTCATGCATTTTCAGTTTTGTTGTAATCCTTTACTGTCCAGGCCACTCGTTTGTGGAATGCATTGCCAGTTGAAATAAAATGCGCGCATTCGTTACATGTGTTCAAAAGACTCGTAAAGGAACACTACTTGTCGTTGTGATCTTGTTGTCCTAACTGCAACCATCTACAGTCTTCTTTTATTTTCGTTGCTTATATATTTAATAAGTATGTATTTATGTATTTATAATTTCGGATATGTACATATATATGTGTATCTATTTTAGTGTATTGTATACATAATATTTGCACCAACGACAGCCCCATTTTATGTCCAGGAAAATCACTGTCCATTCCAATGTTGCCTGGAAGAGATCGCAGAAAGCGATAAGGCCATCCATTGTATATTTTGTAGCGTTTGATGTATTTTTTAATGTTGTGTATTTTGTGGTGTACAATTAAGTATATAAAAAAATATATAAAAATAAAAATAAAAAAGTATAGCTGGCAGTCACCAAAGTTATTACCAAATGCCTTGTAACTTGATAACAGTCAACGGACTGGATATTTAAGTAACGTTACCTTATTATACCCCAAATCGCTCTCTGAGGATGCGCTTTAGTACCATTTCGTATCGATATTTCATAAAATAACAACTACTATTATATATTTTTCAGTAAAATTATGAATAAGTGTTATAGTGCACATTTAAAACAAGCATAAGAGTGCGCGGCGTGCCATAAGCCGCGCTTAGCGCCCCCTGGAGGCGTGCGCGCGCGGCGGCGTCGCACGTTAACGCGATCAAACGGCTGCTATATGAATTTTTCATGTGCCACGAGAAGTAATGGTGTCGCCCGAGACATCGGATCATTCTTTACGAGCCGACAACGGAAACCTTTAAAAATATACGATTTATCTACTGCTGTATCGCATATGTTGCGCCACCGCACACCAGACAGTGCACTCAGACTTCTGAAAATCGGATCCAAAGTTAGCAGTTTTGAAAAAAGCGCGCTAAATAGATTAACTGCTTCCGAAAACTGTCCGTAAAAATCCCCCAAATTGGGTTGAGTTCAAAGTGACGCATCATGGCACGGTTTGGGGAGAGTAGATCCGTAATAAGATAAAGGTTTTATCGTCTTTTCGTTAGCATAGTTCTCGTGTGCTCTCAGTTTGTCTGAGCTTTGTGGACGGTTGTTTGCTTAAGGTGGGATAATCCCGGTACAGTTTCCGTATCGAATACATACGCCTTTGTCCCCTCTGTCACATCTTTTGATGTAGTCTAGCTGGATAAAGGGTTTGATATGACGAATCTAAGGAGATATTCTATGAAAGGTCGTTTCGAGTACGTCTTAAGACCAGTAAAGGTTCCTTATTATTAAAAGATTATCGTAACGGATGTTCCAATTGTGAAATCTAATCTGTGTTTTTAGGCTGGCTACAGAAATCGACTTCTGTCTTCTGAAACATTATTCAATTCCATTAACTTATCCTCCATAAAGTAAGTAATCAGGTGTTAGAGAAAATTCGTTGCACAGAAGACACTTTTTGATATATTCAATAAAAAAAATTGTAAATTGCAACGTCATCGTTCATCATTCATCATGTGAAATTAATTTCGCCGTCGCTTCCCCCGTTCCCGTTTCGTTGCGTACTTTCTACGATTTACTGCGCGGATTCATATTACCGTAAAGTATTGGTAGCAAAGGACCACGACGATATTAAATATTGTGCAATATGCGATCCAAGAGTTAAATTTCAAATTCCATTTAGGAGATAAATTTTGAAATTGCATTATGAAACGTTTTCTGATACAGGTAATTAATTTGAGTAAGTGTATTCTGCGAACGAGTAGACTAGTAGAGCAATCTCTCTTGACGCGGCGAAATGGTGGAGTCGGGCGTAGATACTTGACGCTCGGAACAATGGAGCGAGCAGGTAATTGGCATTTAACCGTGCTTGAAACGGTTGTTAGTGCACGCCGGAGCGGCGAAAGGGCGGCGCCTCTCCGATACCGCTTGCCCTAATTAGGTAGAAATACGAGAAACCAGAGGAAAAATGATATTGTCCCAGAGCTATCGTTAACACGAAGCGCCTTACTTTTCGTGACAAGTACCTGCGCTAAATATTATACTTATAATATAATGCTTATGTTTCTACTATTAAAGTTTTTGGGGGTAGATAAGGGAACGAAAACCTGCATACATCTACAAGTCATCTAAACTAGACGTTATCTCACAAAAAAATTTAATGTAAAATAAAGTTAGCCGAACGGTGAAGCAGACATGAAATTTAAATAAAAACAAAATGAATATCTGCGGAGCGTGGACCGGGCGGAGAAAATAAGTCAGATTTTATTGGCGTCGGCACATCATTATTGTCTGCTTATTTTCCTTTTCGCCCCGATACCTTCTAATACCTATGGAAAATTACGTTCTATTTGAGAGCTAAATAATTGGCCAAATTACATCCCAAATCGGCTTATAGAAGGAAAAATTTGCAAATTAGATACTTAAAGGATTTTCAAACCTACGCTACTACCTTGGCGTCGAAAAACATATTTTTTGGGTTCCTTGTGGTACAGGTTAAAGCATTATAAAGCGCTTTACATATAAAATAAATTCTTTGTGGCAATAGGTGTTACAAATATAGATACAATTGGCTTTATTGTACACCGTAAGAAAACTAGCATTAAAGATTGATTCTATCACTATTTTCTATTCATGTTCCGTGTAATGTTTCCCCAAGGAAATATGAAAATAAACCAAATCTAACAGAAATAGTACAAGAACCTCACAGCGAAAACTTCAAACGGAATAATCCACACACACACACTAACATAAACCATAACGTTTTTTTTTTTTTAATAGAAATAAACGACAATATCTTATTTTCAATGAAACGTTTCCAATTAGTGTTTTCAAGGAAATTCTATTTCTGCGATAAGTAGTCTGGCGCTTCGCAGAATATTTTATTTTCACAATTTTCTTATAGGTAATACCGTGATAATGATACTCGATGAAGAAGTACAAGAGCTACTAAAGACTCTCAATCAAAGCTTAATATTACAGAAACAAGAAGTTGTTTATTTTCAGGCTAATTTATGTAACAATTTGTCTAGCATTGAACCAACTTGTATTAATATTGTAAGCAAAATACAACATGTGCGTACTTCCACGTGTAAGATTTAGGTATAAAGCATTATCGTGTAGCCTTGGGAAATAACTATCACTAAGTTCGATAGCTTAGAATGAATTCGTTTACTAATTAGTGGCTAATGAGTTTGGGATCTGTATACATTATGGACATGGAAGAGTATACTGCATATGACACCATAGACCAAATACTTTAAAGTTGAAAAATATGCCCCAGTTTTAAATAAAAAGTAAAACAGACTTTCTGCAGTGTTTTTTACGTGAAAGTGAGCCTTATTTTTTCCGTGAAGTTCCAAGAATAAATGCACCATGAATAAGATATCAACTTCCCAGAAATCTGAAACCCTAGCTGAGACTAGAAACTAAATATTCCCTTAAGGGGATGCGCTAAGTAGCCCGCGAAATTCAAATTTTCTTACGTTTTTAGGGTTCCGTACCCAAAGGGTAAAATGGGACCCTATTACTAAGACCCCGCTGTCCGTCCGTCCGTCCGTCTGTCACCAGGCTGTATCTCATGAATCGTGATAGTTAGACAGTTGAAATTTTCACAGATGATGTATTTCTGTTGCCGCCTTAACAACAAATACTAAAACAGGATAAAATAAATATTTAAGTGGGGCTCCTATACAACGTACATGATTTTATTGCCGTTTTTATAGATAATGGTACGGAACCATTCGTGCGCGAGTCCGACTCGCACTTGTCCGGTTTTTTTATTTGCAATTTGAAGGTCAGTGTCGTCGTATGTTACGCTCGCGAATCATATTTTAATCAACATTCAACATGACACTGTTACCTTCAAATTGCAAAAAACGTAAGAAAATTTGAATTTTGCGGGTTACCTAGCGCATACCCCTTAAATAAAATGTTAAGTTTTTCCGTATTTTTTATTTTGAAGTGACCACAACTCTGACTGAAGTTACATGCAACGGCTTCTTGGTACCAAACTGAGTTAGTTAGCAGACAACAATTTTGCGTCGCGAATAAAATGCACCATTCATCTTTACTTAATTATTACCAAGAAATTAATTCAAGGAAATATACATTACTGCACATGGGTAGAGATTGCGTCTCGAAGGCAGCAGTAGTAAGTTTATCGTCAAAGGAGCAAGTGTAGCAATTTGCTGTGTGAAGCGGAGCAAGCAGAGCGCCAGAAGCCGTGCAAACGAGCACGTCTCGAAAACACCAATTGGAAATTACCAGTTGCACTCAGTCAAGTTTCGTATAAGTTCTACATTTACATAGGTATAAATAAGCACCCAATTATTAGTTGGAATATTAAATTGGATGGATTCCTGCCGAATAGGTACTTCTCCCTCTAGCACCTGGTTTTGGGACGTCTATTAAATAAATGAGAAGGCCAATTCTCGTGATTAAAAACTTCCAAAATCTAGTCGCAAAATATGAGCGACAATCAATGTCAAAAACTTGTCAAAAATGTAGGGAAATTAGAGGTGTTTTTGACAGATTGAGACTGAGATCAGACTGTGAACGTTCTTAAAATTACGAGAATTGCCCCTTAGATGCGCGGATTGTTCGAAAGAGTTACCATGGCCATTGGCAAAGGCAACTGAAGGAACACGGGTGGGTTTTAGTCAGTAAAAGTCTGACACACCCTCCCGCTCCGCCAAGAGCGGGAGAAGTTATTTGATAATTTCCGAAACAGAAAAAAAAAAGATGTCAAATCAAACAATTCACATACTTAGTTAGGTATAAAGTCTACATCATTGTATCATTGTTCTCTAAGCAAATAAATAAATTTGATTTATACCATATACAACGTGTAACGTTAAATGCGCAAAACCTCAGACACCCCAACTGATTTTTAATTCAATTGACCTATTTCAGAGAGAAAATAAGTCATTAAAAAAATCGTAAAGATTTTATGTGCTGTTTTAGTTTTACTGGCCATTCCGATCGTTTCTTGCGCCTGCGACGACGCTTTATCGAGGGAGGAGTCGTCACCGGGCCGCTGCGCCGCGCTGACATTAGCTTACTTGACCGACGAAATAGACACGGCAACGTTTTCAATGAAGATTTTTATGAAAAATGTGACCGAATTGATAACCTCCTCCTTTTTGAAGTCGGTTAAAAAGCATACTATACAATAAACGAATACATATATGACAAAAAATCTATTGAACCCAAACAGACACCACACACAGTTAGTCGTATAAGTATAGATAAATATTATAATATGATGATATAAATCTTTTATTAACAGACTACATGGCCCACATTGTGTTAGTAAAAATCGTTAAAAGCTATGTTAGTACGAGGGCGGGTCAATAAGTCCGTGACTTTTGGAATAAAACACAGATTTTTTGATAAATAAATAATTTTATTTTTCAACGTAGTCTCCCTTGAGCTCTATACACTTTGTCCAACGCTTCTCCAATTTTTTTATCCCTTCCAAAAAATATGATTTGTCGAGGTCCTCAAAATAGGCCTTTGTTTGCGAGATGACTTCATCATTGGAGTCAAATCTTTTTCCACCAAGCCATTTCTTCAGGTTTGGGAACAAGAAGTAGTCACTCGGAGCCAAATCTGGAGAATAGGGTGGATGAGGGAGCAATTCATAGCCCAATTCATGGATTTTTGCCATGGCAACTGCACATGTGTGCACCCTTGCATTGTCTTGGTGGAAAAGAACTTTTTTCTTGGCCAAATGAGGTCGGTTTTTTTTCAAATCGTCATTGAAGCGGTCCAATAAGTTGGCATAATATTCCCCATTGATTGTTCTTCCCTTTTGAAGGTAGTCAATGTGGATTATCCCACGTGCATCCCAAAAAACAGTCGCCATAACTTTATTGGCTGACAAACCCACCTTGGCCTTCTTTGGCGCCGATTCACCCTTAGAAACCCACTGTTTTGACTGTTGTTTGGTCTCTGGTGTGTTGTGATGGATCCATGTTTCGTCCACGGTTACAAAACGGCGCAAAAACTCCTCCATATTGCGATTAAACAACGCCAAACCTTCCTGTGAAGTTGTTACACGATTGCGTTTGTGGTCGACTGTGAGCAAACGCGGCACCCATCTTGCGGAAAGCTTTCTCATGCCCAAGTGATCATTCAAAATTGAAACGACTGAGCCATGCGAGATCCCTACGGCTTCCACAATCTCTTGCACTTTCAATCTTCGGTCGGCCAACACCATATCGTGAATTTTTTCGATTGTTTCGGGTATAGAGACCTCAACTGGGCGTCCAGGACGTTCGGCATCTTCAGTGCTTGTACGGCCACAACGAAATTCAGTAAACCACTTTTTTACCATTTAAATCGATGGTGCAGAGTCCCCATAATATTTATCAAGCTTAGCCTTGGTCTCGGTAATGGTTTTTTTTCGCAAAAAATAATGCTTAATAAGCACACGAAATTCACTTTTTTCCATTTTTTCCTCAAATTACTGGGTAGTCTGATAAAGATAGCTGTCAAACACAAACTAACTGACGCAGTAAGTTCAAATTTTGATAGGAGTCAACTGACAGATGCCTGTTGACAGGAGTAGTGTTGCTTTTTCAGTAAAGAGGTCAGAAATTCAAAAAGTCACGGACTTATTGACCCGCCCTCGTATCTAATTAAAAAGAGGAAATAAAATAATAATAAAATAAATTATGTTCCAGCCATAGATAAATTCATCAAGCCCCATGTGAAACATGTAGCTTGATAAATCTATCCAGCCTTTCAGCAAACACCCTTAACATGCCGTTGTTGCTTCCTCCCACTCTGCGCATCATCGACGCCACCTTCTTACGCATTATAGCAAAATAGTCGTCGGTGTGGGCATCGGCGAACATACCTGACGCACTACAATAGGGTGGAAGCCTCAACAACACCCTAAAGGTATTAATTGACCTTACCAAATAACTATTATGTACAGACGCCAGCACATCAAGCTACTACAATCTGTCAAATTTCTTTAATAGATTTTCAACTTTATCGCTAATGTATAAGGTTCAAAATTGATTAGGAAAATTTGATAGTTTCGGGTAGCTTGATGTGCTGGCGTCTGTACCACAACCTATAACAGACTGATCTCAATAAAATAAAATGTTATATTTACTTATTTCATGTTAATAACTTATTTTAAAAATTGCTTATTGTTAATGTGTGTCCTAAATTTATTTTTGTTTTAAGAATTAATTTTATAGTTTTTGCTGTGCCCTCAGGGTCCATAATTGTACCCTAGCTTTAAGCCATTGTAACAGCTCTACAACATTATGGAATGTAAATAAATATATGAATATTATGAATATAACATTATTATGTTTTGCTACAACACAAATTAAACCCAATCTCTTACAAAATACTCTTTCATACCCTACACGGCCGCTCCATTCAGTTCATTTCCATTTAATTATTAAAACCCGCTCGTGGTTACGTACCCCACTATATTTTCATTGTGAACAAACCATTTTTGTTCATTAAAATCAGACTAAACAACGTTTGTTGTATAATCCTAAAATACGGTTGTTTTTCCTACCATCCATTAGCGGCGGGGAAGCTAAAGAAAATGTTGAAGCTTTCGAGAATTACAAACATCTTAAAATACCTGAAAATGGTGAATAAAAGATTGATAAAAATATTCCGGGACTTTCTTATAGAACACTTAATTATCTCATCGGATCGCTAACTTAATTCTGATATTTGATTATGCAAATGATCAACTCTTTTTTCCGGGACTTTCTTATCCCTCAATATTAATTGAGGTGAGTCAATCAGATTGCAAGAAGCAGGAAACCATGCTGTCTTTTTTTATTTTTATATAGAAGTTATATGTACTTATAGATACGGAACACGATTCGACTGCATTAAATATGTAATTGTCCCTTCTGCGCTTCATGAGACCATGATGCCAGTTTTCTCTACCTGTTTTCAGACAATCTTACTCATTCCTTGTAGTATGTACACACTGCAAACCTATTCGGTTTACATCCGACACACGGGTTATTGTCACTGTGTGCGTAAATTAATGAGTAAATAAAATAACATTTAAACTAAGGAAGATAAACAATGGTGGATTGGTCGATAATGCATAGTTAATGAATAACTTATATTGCCTCAAAATTTAATAAAAGTTAACATCGCTTCACATTGGTGACATTAGATACCAATAATAAATGTGTATCATAACTATTTTATTTAGATAATTTTAAAGTTTTTCTTTATTCCGACTAAAGGCCCACGCAGATGCCTGAGAAAAAATGGGTTGGCCCAAGTAAATTTTATCAGAATCAAATTATGATAGAAGAAATAATTTTAATATATTCTGATATATTAATATAACCATGTATTGCAATATTTAGGTAAACCTTGAAAGATGAGAATAAGAATTTGAGTTGAAATATTATTAACGTAATGAAAATAATTATGTCACAAGTAAATGTTACTCACCTATATTAATGAGCGCCTCGCAATTTCACAATAGAAACGTTTTGCTCATTCAAAACCACGAATTCCGCCTTTTTACACATGGTTAAATGTTGCATGGTTGGATGAAGTTCAAGCACAATTGGGATCAGGAACAAAGAACGCACAGGAATATTTGTAGTCATCAATATACTTAGTGCTGCAAAATATACTTGTAAACTGACAACTAAGAACGCTCATTTTTTTTTTTTTAATTAAGGTGAAAGGTAAAAATATATATACAAAAATTGTGGTAGTTATATCCTAAACGAAAATGAATTGAAAATAGATTGGCTGAGAATTCCGTGCTCATGTCTCAAAAGCTGTAAATTACTCGTCTAACGGGATCGAACCGTTAGCAATTCAACTAGGTAATTAATGTTTAAGGAAAATTATGATTACAAAACAAAAATAATGATTTGTACAGAGATTTGAACCTAAGACTTCTTGTTCACTAACCAAAGACGTTAGCCATTGTGCCAAACCTGTTACAATGAACAAGTGCGAGATATTATAACTCATTTAATTACATAAATTAATGATTACTACACATTGGTATTATAGTTATTGCCTATTGGTGCGACAAACGCACACAAATGAAAGTCAGAGCTCGCTCGTTTCATTTAACGTTTGTATGCGTAACTATTCATACCGACACAGCTATCCATGTGTGTGGGATGTAAACCGAATAGGTTTGCAGTGTGTACTGACAGTAAGCAGTCAAAACTGCATTAGTACGTTAAGGATCGTATTGCTGTGAACACGCCGTACAGGCCTTACCTACATCTGTGCTAAGTATAAGTGATGTATCAACACAAAACGCACACCTCAGATTTTGCACACTGGCTAGCGTCGAACGAAACAAAAAACATACCATCGCTTTTTCACACAGAGTACGTAATTACGTATAACCTTGGTTGGTTCATACGATTGCTAAAATTCACAATCATCTTCATAGCAAGTACCGGTAGCGGGTAGCGTTACGTATTGGATTGGTAAACGCGAAGGTCTGGGTTCCAATCTCAAGATGGGACTTCTATTTATCTTGTCAACAATAATCTGTATGTTTTTTTTTATTATTCGATAGATTAATAGACGTGAATAATAATGTCATAATTATTGTATTTTTATTATTATATTGTTATGATATATGGGGTTAAAAATAAATATGTCTTATAAGTGATTTCAAAATGTTTATTCGTTATAATATTGTAAATAAACATCTAGTTACAACAGTTTCATTTTCTCACAAAGAACAATTTATTGAAGTAAAGCAAGTAATCAGTGAACTACGACCATTAGACTTAAAATATTGTATCTTAGTAATATAATAATATTGTGTTTTACTTACTACTGTGTGTGGTTACTCTAACAAACCACAACAAAAAAAAATACACATACACAATAAAAAAAAACTGCAGACTCCTTGTCACAATACCATTCAACTACTCAGTGGTACTACTTTTTGTTTACTGTTAGTGCGTTCGTTTTAACTTTATTTATTTATTTATTTATCCTCCTACTGGAACGCCATACAGCAATTACACCAACGGAGCAAAAAATTACTTAATGTGCTGCTTCCCATCCATCCTGTGCGTGGTGGACATCGAACGGGCGGCGATGGAACAATTAAGTTGTTTTTTTTTTTTTTTTTCAATTCAGTTTAGTTGCCTATCTCAAACGTCAAAGTTAACAAATCGTATTTATTAAGACTTATTGCAGTTGTAGCTTAAGTATTCATTTTCATTATGAAAAGAAGATTGAAACTAAACCTCAAAATAATCCTTAGTACGGATATGACACACTATTATTTTAATATTACTAAAATCAATTTGTAAGTTATAACATAATACTTTGTATAACCCAGACTATTATCAATGCTATCAAGTAAACCCTGGCGCAGCCTTTTCCCAACTATGTTGGGGTCGGCTTCCAGTCTAACCGGATGCAGCTGAATACCAGTATTTTACATGGAGCGACTGCCTATCTGATCTCCACAACCCAGTTACTAGGTAATACGATACCTCTTGGTAAGACTGGTTGTCAGACTTTCAGGCTTCTGACTACCCGTAACGACTGTCAAAGATCTACGAATGACAGCCGGGACCAACGGCTTAAGGGTAAGGCCACCAAAAATTGTTCAATAACACACTTGAAGTGTAACACACAATAACACACTGGAAATAATATAACACACCAGAAAATTGTAAAGCCTAGTGCGCATAATTGACAAAATAATAAAACTAGTTTTCATTTGCGGCTTTGCTCGTAAGATTCTAAAATATATTACTAAAAAACACAAATAAATACTAAAAATCTTTATTAGAACTTTAAAATTGTTATAAAACTATCGTTAATTTAAGCACTGTCACCGGTAACAAACTCCGAACATAGGGACAAAAAAATGTTGGTAGGAAAATGTATGAAATGAAATGAATGAACTGCCAAAATCTGCTATTTTTTTCCTGTTCTTTTTAGTTCTTTCAGCGTTTGATTTTTCTGCGCTAAATTTTTTTCCGGGTCCCTTTGTTTGAGTCTTTCCCTGTACAACTTCAGCCTTTCAGCTTGCGTCATTGGCACCTAAAATAAAAAGCAAATTATACCCTTCACCGGCAAAGCTTAGCAAATACAATGTTGTTATGTAAAAACGCGACATTCACCATCATGCAAACGGTTCACTCGTTTTGCCACTCAGTTGCATATTTAAAATATGTACACAGTATGCGCTAGTTATGTTTATGGTTTTACACGGATTGGTAGCTCTAAACCGTAAATAGGCCATCGTGTTCATCATTGAAAATATTGATAAAAATATAAACATCCGAATTGAGAACCTCCTTCTTTTTTTAGAAGTCGGTTAAAAATAGGATGTAGTGACAATGTGAACTAGGCCTAACGTATCTTCTCGTGTGTTACGCAACACAAAACATAACACACGCAACATGCGGGAATAAACACACGTGAAAATACAACCTTTTTGTGAGAATAAAACTTTTAAATACAGTCTAAATGCACAGAAAACTAGTCGATTCCCCAAAAGACCACATTCTGTACAGTAATTCTGACATTAATAGATTAAATTTCAATATTTACCTTGACAAATTACGTTATATAACTGGGAAAAACTAGGAGACCAAAAATCCGCGAACAGCAAACTCACGAATTACTTCCACACTAAAATGGCTGGCAGAACTTTGACATTTCCCTATGATCTTAGGGAAGTTGGCCAGCAAAACAAAATATTTTTAGTGCTGCTGTGATTTTAAAACTAAAAACTATTAAGTATTTCGTGTTATGTCACACACGGGAATCAATTTCGGCCCATGTTTTTAAACGTGTTTTTCTTTTTTAAATAGGCAGACAAAGATTATTTATTTATTTAATAACAAAGCCATAACAGTATAAAATTGGAACAATGTAGCATTTATATGATAATAACATGATTAGATAATAAAAAAAACAAAAGTTTGGTGCTGCATGGTCGAGGGACATTTTGATTTTGTATGGAAGCTGTTATCAACCGAAAATGTTGATCGAAAATTTACATAAATAGATTAGATATTTTTGGATTTTAATTAATCCACGTTATGTAGGAATGCTCTATATATATTGATAAAACTTGAAATGGTATTAGAAATTATGGTACCGATTTCTTTTTTCAAATTTTAGTACGGGCCGCGTTTTATTTTTGAAATGAACATTTTTTCGTGGCCTTACCCTTAACGTGCTTTCCGAGGCACGGAGGGGTCTCGGTATGTAAAGATGGTCACCTATCCACAGACCAACCGCGGCAAGCGTAGCTTAACCTGATCGATCGACCTGTGCGACTGTTATTATTTAGCCACGGGCCCCTCACTGCATACTCGCATGGATCCTACAATATTGAAGCATATATCTGTTCCGCTTAGATTTCCCCATATTTCCAAGCAATGCAACTTCAACTGCTCATCAGATCTTTCATACCATGCTTCCCATCGCATCATCGCGTGTCATCGCTGTATCGCAAAATGTAAACGTTCTTCTTTATGATTTTCAATCAAATATGGTTTTTGAGCTGGTTTTCGTTTGCACGGCGAACGGTTCGTAAAGAATAATTCGGCAAAATATCTCGTTGGTATGAAATCACTTGTTTCATATTCACTGAGCAGCTGGGATCTTCCACTTCGCTTTCGACTGGCAAGGCTACCTTCTTCCTTCTATCTGTTGACCCTCCGATTCAGTATTTCAGTATTTCTATAAAACAAAAAAGGAGTACTGTTAGGCTACTAGCAAAATACGAATATTACTACTAATATTACTATTTTGAAGCTATTTTTTTTTTTAATTTGCTGTTATACTTTAATTAGACAAATGTTCGATAAAATAATTAAATCATAATACTCACACTCGGTTTCATCAATTATTTGTGATATAATATTGTAATTTTTACGCAGCGGGATAATATCCGCTTTCATCTCAATATTTCAATTTGCTTGCATTTCAAAAATAGATTAAAAACGCGTCACTAACCCACAATAACAACCAACCAAGAACCAACAACATTGTATTTAGTCGCGGTGAATGAAAAAGTTTTACGAATTATGTGAACAAGACGAACACGGAACTATATTCAATAGCGTGAGTATTCGAGTGATTATTAAAACATTAAAAAAAAATATTATCGCGCGTGAGATTCAAACCCACGGCTTGCTACGCATAAACGCGCTTACCGACGTATGATAACCGCTAAGCTATCATGCCATATACCCTAGTGGACAATCAGATGCTAACGAATGAGTGTTCGTGTGTGTGTGTGTGTGTGTGTGTTTCTATAGTATAGAAATTTTACTCATTAAAAGAAGGTCGTAAGTTAAGCCAGTGTCAATGTACTGCTTTGTGAAATTGCTACTCTACTTATGACGCGTACTGTACATTAAAAAAATAGGCGTCGCATAAACTAGCACCCTAATTGCGTAACATACTATCAATCTGAATAATTTTAAAGGATATTGCTAACCCATTGCTTCATATGTTCAAAAAATGTGTCTGCTCAACAACACAAATAACGCAATGAATGTTGTTGTACTATCAAAATGAAAGCCAATGCTCCTGTTAGTCTGTTACGCAATTACCCCGCAGCACCAAAAAAGTAACTTCATATTTAAATAACATATTGCATGGCTTAAAACAGCCAACACAATCGCAATCCCAATAATGACCAACTTCATTAAACGTATACCGTCAACAATTAAATTAGGTTCGGCAAACAGCGGTCTGCCCAACGCATACCGCGTGGTGCGGTTTTTTCGGATGTCCGGAATATCGACATGTAGGGAATATATGTCGCGTCAATAGGTAGTAATTATAATGATACTGGTCTAGTGAATCGAGTACCGCATGGTTTTAGCGTCAATTTAATAACAATCCTTTTTGGAGTTAATCATAATGATGGATGATAAACTTTTGATGTGTTGTTAGTTGTTAGACCGCAACTATTATAATGGATGATCTGATTTGTGTGTCCAAGCGCTTTGAGATATTAACTCCTATAACTGAACCTTTATTAGCCTAATTGAATATGATATGTCTTCTGAAAAGTGGCGCAAATGTAGTTTGCGACATACCAGTGGCATTGACATCTACGCGCAACCTGTTAGCATAGCTTCAGACTTCAGTAAATGATTCTGAAACCTGAAAATGTTAGTCGGTTTAATAAAAAAATATTGGTGTTACATTTTGACCGCGTAGGTATTGCACTTTTGTAGGAAACAGCTGTTTAAAAACAATAAGTAACAAATGAAAAATTTCAACGCAGCGGGGTCGAATCATGTAAATCCATGGTGACAGGTTGTTTGGTGCGTCGATGTATCTGCCACCCTATATAGGCGGAAAAGACTAGATCAGTATGAGGGGTGTTTTCAGCATTTTTTACGTGCATAACAAGAAAATCGTCCGTACCTTACAAGTTACTGCAGCGGTATATAACCCACAACAAACTCAGAAAAATACAGCAATAACCGTATATCTTCGACTTTAATTTATTTAACGTTTACGTCTTGTATCTTCCACTCGAAAAGCTTTAAGGGTAATCAAATGAAAACAATGCAGACGTATTATTGAACAGTTCCAATCTATTGAATGAAGCAAACGGCAAATCTATATTATAATATAAAAGGAGAAACTGGCTGACTGACTGACATATGGCCGAAACTACTAGGACTAGGAATGTGAAATTTTGCACATGGCTTCCTTCTATAATGTAGGGGAGCACTAAGAAGGGGTTTTAGGAAATGCCATCTTTAAGGGGGTGAGATGGGATTTTATTTGTATGAAAAATCTTATTCCTTGAGTTAATAAACTTGAAACTTGGCTTGAAAATTTTTGTTCTGGACAGGACAATGTCTGTCGGGTCAGCTAGTATGAAATAAAATTATTTATTTTATTTATATTTATTTTATTTATACGTTGATAATGAAATCAATACCCACAAAACAAAGCATGTCTGACAACCATACAGCAGGGTAATTGCGTAACGCACTATCAGTCGCAATGGGTTTCATTTTGACATTTCAACAACATTCATTGCGATATTTACGTTGTTGAGCAGACACATTTTTCGAACATATGGAGCAATGGATTAGCAATATGCTTCAAAATGATTCAAATTGAAAGGAATAGTGTGTTACGCAATTAGTGTGCAGAACGGCTGTGAAACGGAAAGACTAATGAGAATCTGGAATATTAAATTAATTACTTATGCATTCCCATTTCACTTTTAATTTGAATTATTACTAGATATAACTAATGCAAAGCCTTTTCGGTATCAATTTCAATAAATATTTTCTCAATCAATGTCCGTACTTTTAAATTGCAATAACATTACTCGATATCTGCCGGTTGATTCCGGAAAAATTTCACCGTGATAACTAAGGTGAAGTGAGCTTAGAGTGAGCTGTGAGTCATGCTGATGCTAGGGATTGACACTCACTCCACGCTCACTTCACCCAAGTTTTCACAGTGAGATGGTGACCATCTGGTTACAGAATCGCACGGCAGTACAAACGGACAAAAGCCGTAAAAACGGTATTGCATCTAAGAATCCACAGAACCTATAGTGTGAAAGAAACATACGGATTCGTTTGTAAAAATTTAAACCAAAAATTTTTATGATAATATTGATTTCATTGAACAAAAAATAAACGGATATACAGTACCGACACAGAGATCCGATGCTAACCGAATATGTATAGGCATGGATGGTATTGAATGCATTGAAATGGAGGTGGTACCTGGCCGGAATTTCCGATTATTCGATAGAACGGGTACATATTCGAACGTCGAAAATTACAATACCTGCGGTCAAAATGTCAATGTTCAAAACATCGAAAATTTAAATATCGATTGTATCGTAGGTATTTTAATTTTCGACGTTTAAATAGGTATGTACCCCATAAAACAGTGCCTACCCTTTGACAGATTTAGTTATAACGGGTGATTTTTTAAGAGTTAAGTTTTTCAGGTTGGCGGCACTGGTTGGTAATGGCATCCAAACGTCATCTGTCAAAGTGAAAAGTTTTCAGTATACTCTGCCATTTCATCATGGAAAGACTTACAAACGAGCAACGATTGCAAATTGTTGAAATTTACTATCAAAATTCGTGCTCCGTGAAAAATGTGTATCGTTTGTTACGACCATATTATGGTCGTCATAATCGACCTGGTGAATCAACAATTCGTGCTGTTATCACCAAATTTCGCACCAAGTTTACTTTGTTGGACATTAAACCATTGTCTCGCATGCGTACAGTGCGTATTGAAGAGAATATTGCAGCCATAGCGTCCAGTGTTAATGAGGATCGTGAAAGACCGTGGAAGAAACGTTACCGTCAACGGCGAACGATATCGAGCCATGATACGCAACTTTTTTTTACCCAGTTGGCCGAGTTGAACTTGGTTGACATGTGGTTTCAGCAAGACGGTGCCACATGCCACACAGCTCGTGAAACAATGGACATGTTGAAGGATGAATTTGGTGAGCAGCTTATCTTTCGAAATGGCCCTGTGAATAGGCCGCCAAGATCATGCGATTCGACGCCTCTGGATTATTTCTTGTGGGGTTATGTAAAGTCGTTAGTGTATGTGGACAAGCCGAACACGATTGAAGCCTTACAGGATAACATAACACGGGTAATTCGTGGGATACAGGCCGAAATGCTCGAAAAAGTGACGCAAAATTGGACCTTCCGAATGGACCATTTGAAACGGAGCCGCGGACAACATTTACATGAAGTTATCTTTAAAATGTAAATGGCAAAAGCCAAGTTATCAATTTCAATAATTTTTTTTAATATATGATGCAAATTGAGTGTTTTATTCGATTTAAAAAAAAACTACGCTTAAAAAATCACCCATTACAACACATTTATATTCAAATCAAATTATTTGATGTATATGTGTTTATTACCGTTTGTGCGGCTCTGTGATCAAATTTGTTGCGTTACCTTATAATTAAAGTAATTAACTTTCAGTTCTCTCATTAGTTTCTAACTTTCTTATTTTACTCTCGAAAATATTTCTGAACATTCAAGACCAAAGCATTGTACTCAGTAAATCTTACCTGAAATACAAAAAAAAATCCTAGTGAATTTATTTTATAAACAGCCAAGAATTTTAAAAATATATTCGAACATGGTAACCCCATACCAGGGCTTCCAACACGGGATAGAATACGTTTGTGACGTTGCACAGGGTGTAATCCTCTAAGCGTCCGAGCGTCCATGTGTGGCGGATCGTACACAACAGATCTGTGACCTAAAAATATCTTTTTATTCATCCGGTAAGCTGCTTGAAGAGTGGTCCACACAGTTTGTGTTCTGTTAAAACCTTCTTTGTTGTAACTTAAACTCTCTTGTATTCTTTAAGGCCAGTGTGTTGTGGCCAATGTATTGTTAAAATCATTTAAATCACGTAAGGAGGTTTTTTTGGTTTCGGTTTTCGTTCGCTGTCGATGTGTTTTGTAGGTAGTTCTGGCTTCTGGCTTCTGGCACAATTAAGCCTGGTCTACACTTGTATTATTTTAGTGAACATATCAAAGGGATAATTCTCATAATTTTAAGAACGTTCAGTCTGATCTCAGTCTCAATCTGTTAAAAATACTTCTAATTTCCCTACATTTTTGACAAGTTTTGATATTTGATAGACACTGAGATAAAAGATTGCGACTAGATTTGAAAGGTTTTTAAATACGATAGTGGGCCTTCAGCCGTGCGATTCTGTAACCATCTCACCGTCAAAACTTGGGCGAAGTGAGCGTGGAGTGAGCTGTCATTAGAGATTAACACTATTGACACTGCTCACTTCAAGCTCACTTCACTTATGATTTCACGGTGAGATTTTTACAGAATCGACCGGCAGATCTCCGTCGTGTTTTCTAATTATCGCTCACGCTCTAAGGGTGCTAAAAATGACCGTGTTCATGATTAACTGTATGGAATATTATGGAAACACCATTAATAACAACTTTATTTATGGATATTTAACATAAAAAAATTGCTGTGACATCGTCAAAAAACGATGTAAAATATACCTTGGATAGCCAGCAATTTTTAAATTCCACGACATTATTTATCTAATAAGATAATCACTACTGAAAATAAAAGCAAAGGCGAGCAATCGTCGTATTTCACAAAACGAAGAAAACTCTTTTACATCAAGAAAATAAACGCCACTTTTAAAAAGATTTTACAAAAAGAGGAACTAAAAACAACGTCAAAGCGATGTTCGCAGGTCCATCTTTGCCGGTACACGGGGATGAGTCGTCATAGAGACCAACTGGATCCCATTGAACAGATTTACCCTTATCTGATATTGTGAGTTGAATAGTTTATTCTACAAACTCGAGCTAAAAGCTCCTTTAGATACAAATCTTATTTTACTTTTGGGGTTCTATACAAAAATGATAAAAGGTGTCCCTTGAAGGTGGTACGCGGACGTCTCGTTTGTCGCGTCTAAATGCGTATGTATCCTAAACCCAAAAATTATAATATTTTTACAAAGGAATGATTTTCAAGAATACGTCTATACACATCGTTACATAATCGTTTAGTTACGCGTGGTGGGTTATAATAATGTAAACCATAGGTTCTCAACTGTATTTTACCCGCCGCCCACTTTGAGAACATATACGTTTTTCTAGAGCCCCGCAATTTATTTACTTACCGTCTGTCGCGAATCTGAAACAGCTATTGCCACCATTATATTTAACCCTACAGAGCATGATTTTTCTTATCGGTTTAAAAAAATTACACTAGCCTGCAAATATGATGCCATTTTTGCAGGCCTAGTGCAAAAATGGCATCATATTTGCAGCAAATCATAACTCAATAGAAACGTATGTTTTTGTGAATGACCCATATATGGCACATCACGCATTATAATGTGAATTTGTGTTACATAGTATCAATGAAATTACAAGATTACACGTAAAATGACAAATTTGAACATGAACTTACTTCTACTAATTATTTCCACACTGCAACGATTAAATTTTATCATTTTTTTGCTATTATTATACGCCGCTCGTTAATCGTATTCAAAGTGCATACCTACCTACCGATTTGAAGAAAACAGAAATAGTTAAATGTTTATTCAGATCTATCCAAAATATCTGGTACTAAATTCGAAACTGAAATACAAAATAGTTAATCTTGTCAACACTAGATTGCGCTACTTGGATCGATTTTTGAAATATAAGACATTTTTCGATATGTTCCATATGTGGGACACTATGCTCTGTAGGGTTAAACGTATAATATTATGTAGTCGTAAGATAGGATAGGTATATAATTTTCTTTGAACCTTCTACTGCCTCCCTGAAAGTCTCAAACGTCCAAGAGGGGGCGTTATCGACCACGTTGAGAACTTAAAGATTTTATTTTTTGTATGTTTGTTTGTTATGCTTTCATGCTAAAACGGCTGAACGGATTTGGATGAAATTCAGCACGTGGGTAAATCATGACCTGGGTTAGGACATAGGATATTTTTATCTCGATATTGCCATGGGATCGAGACTTATGGTGGTAACAGCTAGACTTATGGCGTAGCTAGTGATATCATGTAATGATACTAAGAACTACCCCAAAATTACGACTTAATTAGTAGAGATACCATAGTAACAAACAAATGTCCAAATGAATACCTACGTAATCGTCGCATACGAACCACGTAAGTAATTACTATACCTCGCTAATTAATACGGCGAAGTAACTCAGTATTTTCCCTTGCTTGTTTTTCTCAAATATACAAAATGCAGATACGTAATCCGAGTTCATCTGAAAATCTCCGCGATGAATTTAACAACAAACAAAGGCGTTGGTTGGAGAAAATTGAGGTTTTTCATATCCAAGGAAAAGAGATTTAAAAAGATTTTAAAACAATCATCGTATTGAAACACCACGCAAGTGGCGGCGCGAGGAAGTACAGAAAGAAACAAATTATCTCTATCTGGCTAATTGTCGACAGATCAAAGAGGGGGGGATTGGCTAGGTGAATCCGAGTCGGTATTTTTTTTACAAAGCAGGGGTGGGTCGCGGCCGCGGGCGCTATTCGCAATTATTATTATTACAAAGAGTTTGCCTGAGCCGGCTCACGACTCGAGAATTTTTCACTGAAATCATCCTCACAACATCTATTATGTAATTGCAGCGTATATTCTGTGAATTCGATACGACATCTAGCCGTTACGTAAACAGGATTCATTAGCAATATGAAATACGTACGCTGATCATGTTTGAGAAAACCGCAGCTGAGATGACTCGTGTTTGCTCAAAGGACGTCAAAAATAAAGCAAATGTTGTTAATTAAGGCTTACCAATGAATACGAAGATTTGATGGTGAGCGTAGCGTAGCAGCATTGATATGGACACCGTCTGTAAAAGGTAAAAAACTTTAGTATAAGTGTTTGGTTAAAGGCTGATTTTTATTAATCATTACATCTATATACATAAATAAAACTATAGTGCCTGTTTGTGATGTCAAAATAACAGCTTATTACTGAATACACATGTTTTTTTTTTATTTTCTGTATGTTCTGGCTAATCTCCGAAACGGTTGGACCGATTTTGACGGTTTTCCTTTTGCTTTCTTTTTTCTTAAAATATAATATTTTTTAAAAGTAAATCTGACTGTTAACATGAGCAATAAGCCGGCACAGTCCGCAGTTGTATAATCCCTATTTTTAAGTACTTAACCTCACTGCTGAACAATGTCCCTTAAATACAGGTTATCCTAGTTTAAGAGACAGGACGTATCTGTTTTTTTTTTTTTTAGATAATCTTTCTTATGCTATTTGTTTATCTTATAAATACAATATTTACGATGTGCTTTTTGCAATTACATGCTAAACTTTGTAGTCCTTTATCACTTCAAGCTGATACTCCCCAATAACCAAGCTTTACTGTGGGAGCAGTCCGTAAAATGTTCCCGCAGAGGTCCCAACAAAGTACCGTGTCCAAGCCACAAAATGAACGCTGGCTGTTAATAAAACGTAACATAAAATTGAAAATTCCTGTAGCTTTCAATCGTATACAATGTTACTGCATAAGGGTACATTTAGGAGGGCCAAACCCACTGTTACTTAAATGGATTCAATCTGCACTAAGCGTTTCGTTAATGAAATTCAATCGCGGCGAGGCGGTGCGGGGAGCAAATGATGTGGCGAAAAGATTGATAGCGGCCTGAGGGACGGGACGAGCTACCTTTAGGTACGTGTTGTACAACTTGTGAGTTGTGCTGCTAGTTCAGTCACCTCATTCGGTCGCTTTCACCGAGAGATTGGTATTGCAACGTAATAATCTATACAGGAGAATCAGTATTTCGAGCTGCCATTTGCTTTCTACCGAAAATATTCAGTTCTATGGTAACAGCGTACACATGCGTATTCCAATCAGACCTGCCCTTTCGATACCTCTTCTATACGTCAGATTTGGAATACCCTCAAAGTGATGTATAATATCACAATTCATGAAAATTCTAAGCTTTACTACATTGAGCTATTAAATACACCATTTTTATAATCGGGAGCTTATCGAAAAGTTCCAAACTATTTTCGTGTAGGACCGGAGTCCAGGCTGCAGTGTGATGGCGCGCCGGACCGTGCGGTTGCCGCAACGCAATGGGCCGGACGTAATCCTCCACCGAGCTGTTAGTTTTTACGGCACCGTAAAGTAAAGAGCAGCTCACATCGATCGTCTACCACAGTTAATATTAAAAGGCATAGTGGTTAGTGCCCCGGCTTTTGCTTTTATTATAAGGTCCCAACAGTGATCGATCAAACGCGAGTTCCGACAAACGCCTCATTGTTCCTGCTCTCAAGTTCGGGGTTGGAATTGTTACGATTCCGATTTACCTTGATGAAGCACTAGTAACGATACAACTTTAGTTCCTACGAATCGAAACGTGGATATAGTATTCGGTAAGTATTCCACAATTCTCGTGCCTATAATAATTATATCGGAGTAACTTGGGTTCGCAAACACGAAATTGTGTTGGATAAGAAAAACTTTAACTCAATTTTGTTATGTTACTTAATTTTTTATTTATACAGAAAAGGCAGCACCGTATAAATATTGTTTTCCGTGTTCTCTAATAGCACAGACCTACAACGAAATACCTTTTCTAAGTTCAAGTGGTGTTTCTCTTAGATTTTGGTGTGCTGATTACGGAAAAAATAGTTGGAAAAAATCCATCACTACAGGATTATGAGAAAATTGTTTGGTGAAAAAGTGACTCCTATAGAACTGCCAGAATGGCTATTGTTAAAAGATGTTATTAAAAACATCTAAAGAAATCAGAAAAGCCCCAATTATGAAATTATTATAAATAACATGATCCAAAATTTCCAAAAATTAGGTTGCCCTATGAGTCTCAAAGCTCATTTCCTTCATTCGCATTTGACCTACTTTACTGATGACTTAGGAGAATTTAGTGGGGAACAAGGAAAAATTTAATCAGGATATAAAGAAAATGGAGCACAGGTACCAAGGAAAGCGGTATATTAACACGATGGCTGACTACTGTTGGTTGATGAAGCGTGGATGATCCAAACCAGAAGACAAAAGAACTTCGCTCAAAAAAAACTACTAACTTATCAAACTACGGCACAGTTGGCTTGAAAACTACTTCCCATTCGCATGATTCATTGAATCAATGTCCTGCCCGGACGTAAGCCCAAAAACGTGTCACTGACTCTGGCAGGGCCACCATCAGGGATTTTAATTTTGAAAACTCCAAAAATTAGTCGCTAATTAGTCGAAATTAGTCGCCAAATATCAGAATTAGTCGGTCACTGGTTCAAAAGATATAAGGGTTTATAGGTGGCCCTGCTGGAGAGACTCTCCCCAGCAGGGCCAAATTTATATCTCAAAAACTAGGGCACCTAGCGAAGATCTGTTTTCTCCCATATTTAGTCGCCAATTAGTCGGAATTAGTCGCCAAATATCAGAATTAGTCGGTCACTGGTTCAAAAGATATAAGGGTTTGTAGGTGGCCCTGCTGGAGAGAGTCTCCCCAGCAGGGCCACATTTATATCTCAAAAACTAGGACACCTAGCGAAGATCTGTTTTCTCCCATATTTAGTCGCCAATTATTCGGAATCAGTCGCCAAGTTACAGATTTAGTCGGGTCTTAGTTTAGGAGATATAATGAGTTCAATTAGTAAGGTATAGTCCAAGAGCTAGATCGAAGAGTTAACGAAAAATTACCAAGAAAAAATATTTCTATTAATATGTGTAATATACTTTTAGTTTTATCGGTCTAAAGTCTTTAGAAATGTCCCAGAGATATAAATTCTCAATTAAATTCATGTTTTTATGTTTTTAATTACTAGTTTAGAGTGGCTTAAACTTCTTCGAAAACATTAAACCTTGCTCTTGGTCTATTTGGTGTCAAGATGTACAGTCGCATGCAACTGTTTTACCAGTTTACAATGTTAACCTCTAATTAATGTTAGAATAATAAAAAAAAACATCGTACCTTTAGTAAAATGTTTAAAATACTAAAACGTTGAAAACGTATTGTCAATAAAATTGTAATCTAATTTTATTTTATAAAAATGAATTTTCAAAAAGTTCGTTTGATGTGTGTTGTGTTTGTATTTTGAGGTGATTGTGAGTGTTGTGTTGTGGGTATGGACGGGTTGAGTTTTTATTTTATCTTAATTTAGGTTAGAATAATAAAACTTCTGTTGTCGAAATATAAAATGATTTATTACCTTAAAATTATTGTACTTTCAGAAAATGTTACAAATACCTATTTATTCAATATTATGAACAGATACAGTTTGTTTAACGGTTTACTCGCGCAGGCTCGCGAGGTCGCGCGCAAGCTCGAACATACGCGATCCGTAAAGAAAATACCCGAGACCGTGCGGGGATTATTCCTCTCTGTCTGCGCTGACCCTTTACGTGACGGGCAACTCGTTCTAAGCAGCTCGTCTGTACACGCGCATCTATCTCTTTCTTACTTACCGTAAATGAAACGGAGCGTAGCGATCTATCTGCCAGCGACTAAGTGGTAAGTGCACATTGTGTTGGATAAATAATTACACATACACACATTACACACATACACATTAGATCGTACATTATTGTAGATTTGTTTATAAGTAATGAATACAGCTTTCCTATGGTGGGTTGAAATTATAGACTAAGTTTATATTTATTTCATTCGAAACAAACATTCCTCCATAAGACGTCATAGATACTATCTAGAAAATACATAAAGTATTTTGTACTCGCTTGTACCACTGTATGGGGAAATTGAATTCTTTAATATCTTTTTAATTACACACCGACTAAATATGTAACTTGGCGACTGATTCCAACTAATTGGCGACTAAATATGGGAGAAAACAGATCTTCGCTAGGTGTCCTAGTTTTTGAGATATAAATGTGGCCCTGCTGGGGAGACTCTCTCCAGCAGGGCCACCTATAAACCCTTATATCTTTTGAACCAGTGACCGACTAATTCTGATATTTGGCGACCAATTCCGACTAATTGGCGACTAAATATGGGAGAAAACAGATCTTCGCTAGGTGCCCTAGTTTTTGAGATATAAATTTGGCCCTGCTGGGGAGAGTCTCTCCAGCAGGGCCACCTATAAACCCTTATATCTTTTGAACCAGTGACCGACTAATTCTGATATTTGGCGACTAATTTCGACTAATTAGCGACTAATTTTTTGCGTTTTCAAAATTAAAATCCGTGATGGTGGCCCTGCCAGAGTCAGTGACACCCCAAAAACGCAATAACAAAATCGAGTTACGAAAATCTTTTCACCGTCCGAAGCCCTAGCGAGTCAAGGCAGATATTAATAGATATCTCGCTTGCAGCGTTCCCAATCCACTTTGAGCTTTGACAACGCATAGCATGTGAAACCGGATATGTGTTAGGCAATACGTGGCCCGTTTGACAATTGATTAATGCAATTTCTCCGACTACTGACTGGCGTCGACCGTGGAATTAGTTCCGGAAACGTATATCACATGTAACTCTGTCATACACAATGCCGATATTACATCGCACACGATACACACACTGACAAATAATGGAAATCATTATTAATATGATATTGATGATTGATATGACATTAATAAATATGTGGCTATGTGGGACATGAATATAGAGCTTGCAGAAACATTAATTTGAAATGGAAACCTAGTTCTCAGTATGCCTGACCGCTACCTCGATAACACCATTGAAACCTACAGAATAACAAGCACTTACGACGAGCAATTGGACAGATTAGCAACTGGACAGAGTATAGTCGTGATAAAATAAGATTATTAACTAAGAAATACACACTTTTTAAATTTAATGCCTATGGGATTAGATTTAAAAAGTTTGTTTATTTAAGGAAAGTTTATATAACACAAAGGCCCGGCAATAGAATAAGACCTGTCTTACAATCTGTTGTATTGCAAATTTCTTTTAAGGTAGGTAATATTAAACAAAATCTTCAATTTGTAACTTCTGATTACGGGGAGAAAACAAATGCAGAAAATGACAAAAGCAGCCTTTGACAATAACATCCGGATCGATACATTTTAATGCTTGTGCAATAGCTGATTCATAATCGCACTTGAACTGTTTAATATTAACAGACAATTGCTCTTTCAAAAATCTAAGCATTCTTGTATACGTTTCCTGACACTTATTTGGTAAAAGATTAGACAGTATTTGTCAGGGCTCTGAACCGGTTTAAAAAGAGCGGTTAATTTCGATGAAATACCGGTAAATATATCGTTCCCTCATTAACCGGTTAAACAAGTGAACTGTTCATATGTAACCCAAATGACAAAGGTTACCGGTTACATAAGCACAAACGGTTTTGACACCCAAATTAACCGGTTAATTCCGTAAGTCGTAAATATTTTTCGTCTACTTTTTTAACACTTCCAACAAGTTATAGTGACATTAATACATTTAGTACCCCAGCAAACATTAGGAAAAAAAATGTTTGATCTGAGGACGTCAAATATAACCGGAGAACTTAAATGGTGCGGGTAGATTCATGTTGCGACTTGCTTAGTTAGGGGGCGGGGGGTGTTTAACCGGTTAATTTTCACTTTCAAAACCAAAATTCATGAAAAACCGGTTTCCCGCAAAAACCGGTAAAAACCGGTAAAGTGCAAACCTTAACCTAAATCGATTTCGGTTTGGGGTCAATGACCTTAACCGGTTAAGAATTTCAACCGGTTTCCGAGCCCTGGTATTTGTACAAAGTTCACACAGTCTTAGTTATGTCAACATGTAGCGAGAAAAGCTGGTAAAACGGTTTTGGTGCAATTTTGAATGTACCGTCCCCATAATATAATATATTTCTGTTTTTTTAATTAAATCTCTTGCTGCTTGACTGCCAAACACAATTATTTTGTCTGCACGACCATCATCATATAAAAAGAAGTATTTAACTAGACATTCAGGTATTTTAATATCTTCGATCTTTTCGCTTTTGCAATTATCCCACAAAGGATTTTTTGCGATGTCTGTATAATGTAGCTTTTTGGTATTATTATTTTTTATTTATTTTTTTCAAAAATGTTTTTCATATATTCTTTGTATTCGCTACATATTACGCATACTTCCTTTTTACATTAATCTAAAAGTTTCTCGTTTCTATTCCGCTTAAAGTTTGGAGCACACGAGTGTTTGCCTTCTTTTATGATATAATTGTCTGTATTTAATGTAAGAGACGTACCTACGTTTGTTGCTACATCTCCAATTCGTACAATTCGATTTATTCCGCTTAGCGAAATTATATCGATGTCGAGCATGTAACAGAACAGTCCCATGTAGCGGGTCCTTCCCTCTTTTTCTTTGTCCATCTACAAAGACTAGCTTTGATTTTGTCCGATTCGGACCAGCAATATCCATTTTACCGATTAATATATTTATTATTATTATTATTAAACGTTCAAAAGTTACAAAATAAAGTGATATCAATATCACCCTATATTTTGGCTTCGCTTGTCTCGCCAGATAGTTTTGGTGTTCCTTCGAAGTCACATATTAATGCCTTCCACAAATTAGCACATTCAATATTTACCGTCATACAGGGTGGCAACACCATCAACGCGCAATCTGTTAACATAGATCCAGTACATGATATCTAGACGTAGAAATGTTTTCTTAAAAATGACCGTTGAAATATTAGGTGTGTGACTTAATTTGTACAGATTTTTAAGTAATTTTTTTAATTATAAAAAATAGTGAACAACGAACTTAATCGTGAGAAATATTGACCATCGTTTTCTATGACCTTGCGCCATTTATCGGGCAGCATACGGATGCCGTCGCGAAAGAAACTTGCAGGCTTTGAGGCGATAAAATCATCGACGAATTTACGCACATCATCCAGCGTTTTGAACTGTTTATCCACTAAGCCATGCGACATTGACCGGAACAAATGATAATCAGATGGGGCCAAGTCTGGTGAATATGCCGCGTGCGGGAGAACTTCCCATCCCAAATCCAAGAGGGTCTTTTGAGTCGCACGAGCAACGTGAGGTCGAACATTGTCATGCAGCAGTATGACTTGCCGGCATCCTTGCCCAGTAAATGGTCTTTTCTGATCCAGTTCTTCGCTCAATTTATTCAGTTGTTAACTGTAACGTTCCGCTGTCACCGTCTGACCAGTTTCCAGAAGTTCATAATAAAGCACACCCTCCATGTCCCACCAGATACACAGAAAAACTTTCTTATGTGGCTTTCCGGTTTCGGCGTCGTATGTAGAGGGTTGCCCGGGATCTACCCACAACTTTTTACGTTTAGGATTCTCATAAAAAATATACTTCTTATCACTCGTCACAATTTTCCACAGTTCTTGTTTTTTGCCGGGCAAGCAGTGACGAAGACACGTGTTAATACATTGACTTAGGTTAAGTTCGGTCAACACATCGATGCTGGAAATATGAAATAACGTAAGGGACAAAACTAAGGTTTTTAGGAGAGCAAAATTGGGTATTTTTCTTACAAAACTAACGATAATTTTTTTAACTATTATGTTTTATGTAAAAAGTGTCTAGGACAAAGTTTCTTAGATTCCTTCATTTTTTAAGCTAAAATAGCAAAATATCAATAAAACCTATAGTTTTAATATATAATTCATTTTCGACAAAATGTCCCTTACGTTATTTCATATTTCCAGTATCGACATGTGGGACCCATCTTCTACGTTTTTGAATTTTTCCCATTCGGTGCAAACGCTTGGAAATAGCTATTTGGGTGACTCCTAATTGAGCCATCAGCTGTTTTTCAGTTTGCGTGGAGTCCTCATCTAGTAAAGCTTGCAATTCCGCATCTTCAAACTTTTGAGGCTGCCCAGGCCGCGGCTGGGCACTAAGATCGAAATGACCACTTCTAAAATGTTTGTACCAATAATTACGTTTCATAAGATACAACGTCATCATCAAGAACACTACAAATTGATTCCCGTGCTTAAGAAGCGTTTTTTCCTTGTTGGAATTCGTATAAAATGCAGTGCCGAATGTGCTGTTTATCAGTTGCTATCGTAAATTTTACAATTCTGAGAGGTTATGTAACTTGCATAGACTTGTCGTTTGGTGTACTAAAATCTTGGGTCAGATCCTTACAAAAGCACAAAAGACCGCGGAAATATTTTTAAAAAAAATCTTATCAAGCGACACAATTTTCCAGTCCTTTTTTTTGTTGCCGGACAAGTAGTGATATCTGATTTTTTGATTCATCCACAACCTTTTACCATGAAGTCAGTAGGCTTAAAAAAAAAAAAACAGGTGTTCCCTACAAATGTGCAATATCTACGCGGTCAAAATATATAGTAGTGCATTTTTTTTGAAATATTAGGTGTATGACTTAATTTTTAAAGATTTTGTCGTTGAGCTTAAAACTATATTTAAAACAGAAATATTTCCGCGGTCTTGTTTTAATACATTGACTTAGGTTGTGTTCTAAAATCTTAGGTCCGATCCTTACAAAAGACCGCGGAAATATTTCTGTTTTAAATATAGTTTTAAGGTCATACACCTAATATTTCAATGAAGGGGGGGCATTGAAATATTTCACCGGTCATTTAAAAAAAATTGCACTACTATATATTTTGACCGCGTAGATATTGCACATTTGTAGGGAACACCTGTTTTTTTTTTTTTTTTTTAAACCTACTGACTTCATGGTAAAAGTTTGTGGATGAATCAACAAATCAGATATTACATATTGCCGAGCTGTCCATAGTAATATACTTATGTTCGTGACTGTACTTTGCAGTTTGCGCTAGCGGTCCGCATTTACTAGATACATGCAGAGCATTACGAATTACGACACAAGTGTCCGACACTTGTAAACAATCCTGCACACTAACTTCAGCCGAATGCAACCAAAACTTCCGACATCACCTGAGTTTCAAAACACAGAAGTAGCCATTCACGTACGGAGTTTTGTAAAACAAACATAAGGCAGGTTACAGTCTGAGCGGGCGTCAGAATTTGGAACCGTAATAAAGTTTGAAAGGGTCATAAAAGAGCAGTAACTGTAACTCGGCGAGAGAGCCTGATTTTAGTGGGGTAGGGACCGCGCCTCGCGATAACCTATTAATTGATCTGTAATGTCTTTGTGAAATGCAACACGCTCTTGGGAGACGTTGTTTCTGGATTAAAAGATAATAAATAAGGAAGAGAACAGCCCAGTGTTATCGGCCCTGACTTACAGTCCGCGCGCGAGCTCCGAGGAATGATAAGGAATGTTGACGTAATGAGCTAGAGTTGTGATTTAGTCGATATTGCACTGTCGATACTAATACATCTTGAGCCTCCGCGCGAGTGTACTTCATGAAATCATTTTATGAGGGTATTATGTACTTGAAATAAAAAAAAATGATGAAAATAAACTCTCCTCACGCACTTCAATAATTAATGAGTCGACAACATTCTCCATTAAGACAGTAATGTTCCTCTTAACATGTGTGTATGCTAAAACATGTTTATCATATCCACACCAATCTTCTTTTGTGACATGCGTGATAGCTTTTTCGGTGATCTCCTTCAGTCTCGTCAGAGAAAAATCTGAAGTAATGTTGTGTTCCCTCACGAGCCTTTTAACTTTTGCCCATGCGAGCTCTATTGGGTTCAAGTCGCACATATAAGGCGGTAATCGCATTACATCGTGACAAAACAACATAATTATAAATGCAGTACTATTTATAGTAGAAAATAACACTACCTACTATCGCAAAATTAAAAATGACTCGATAAGCGTGTTCTCGCATCAAGGTCAACACTAGTACTGGGAGAGTGCGGGGGATGGAGCGACGGTCGGGCGCGGCGCACACCCGCCCGCTTCCTCAGCCACCGATTCCTCGGAGCTCGCGCGCGGACTGTACGTCGTGAGTTCGAACCCAGACAGGCACTTTACTTTGTGTATTTCATTTCATCACCACTGCTCTCAAAACGGGTAAGGAAAACTTCACGACTATTTTGAATTAGATAAGGGCTTTTCATATTGCTTAAAACCAGCACTTATTACATTTTAATTTTAATTCGTAATCGTCCATTTTGTCATTATTTCAAGACTTCTAATGTTCATCATCTGCCTAGCCTGTCCCCAACTACATATTATGTTGGGGTCAGCTTCCAGTCTAACCGGATGCAGCCGAATACCAGTATTTTACATGATGCGACTGCCTCCTGACCTCCACAACCCAGTTACTGGGTAATACGATACCCCTAGGTAAGACTGGTTGTCAGACTTTCGGGCTTCTGACTACCCGTAACGACTGTCAAAGATCTACGAATGATAGCCGGGACCATCGGCTTAACGTGCTTTCCGAGGCACGGAGGGGCCTCGTTACGTAAAGATGGTCACCCATCCACAGACCAACCGCAGCAAGCGTAGCTTAACCTGATCGATCGACCTGTGCGGCTGTTATTATTTAGCCACGGGCCCCTCTTGAAGACTCTTGAAGACTTCGAATATTAAATATTTAAATAATTGTATTGTCCTTCAATCACTAAAGTACGAGCTCATGCCGCTTATTTTGTCCCTATAGTATAAAATTAATATAAAGCGCCATCTGATTCATCCAAGATGAACTGCTACCAAAACTTGCGACAGAAACGGTTCTCAAATAAATTCAGCTATTCGACGGTAGGGGGGCAAGAATACACGACCCGGCGCGAACGACTTCTTCCTATTCCTTTTGAAAAGAAAATCGGCTCCGCCACTCGTCACTAGATGGCGCTGAAAGTAAGTTAGTAAACGCGGATTAGCTTTACCAACTTTCAACGCCATCTACCTTCTGCCGACGTGGTTGAGCACAAATACGTATAGTAACGATGAAAACAAGCACGAAAATGTAAATGCTGGACTTATAAATTGACGAACGTTTTCATAATTAGATTAAATAAATGACGGCGGTAAAAAATACAGCACCCTAATACTGACAATCTGAATCACTTTGATGCATATTGCTAATCCATTGCTCCATATGTTCGAAAAATGTGACTACTCAACAACGTAAATAACGCAATGAATGTTGTTGAACTGTCAAAATGAAACCCATTGCTACTGATACTGTGTTACGCAATTAACCTGCTGGATGGCATCCATCGACGCACAACCTGTTACCATGGATTCAGCACATGATTCTGAACCGGAGTCGGTTATTAAAATAGAAAAATGGCTGTCACATACACATTGATTGCGTAGGTATTGCACTTTTCTATAAAACAGCATTTTTTTTTTCTATAACCTTCGAAAATTTTCGACGCTCATCGTGTACTGAATTCATGGTTACAGGTTGCGCATCGATGTGGGATGTCAACCTGTATACAGGTATATCAAGTGCGAGACATGTACAGTCGATTAATAAATTAACATAATATGTTTTATTCTTAAATAAAAGTCAATAACGCCCGTATTGAGCGTTACACTTTTGCCTTTCAATCTGCATAAAGAGACTTGATCGATTCGAGTAATCACAAAGTAAACAATACAACGTCGGTCGTAAGACCGACATTGTATTATTTCAAAGGGTTAAATTTCATATATAATTTTCTGCGCCTTTCAATCAAAATCAATCAATTTCGTTGAACTGTTTACTAAATTATTGGATTACTGCTTCACCTGGGCATTATTATTGACAATTATCAGTTGTAAGTATAGATTCAGAAACAGGAATCTACAAAGTGTAACGTTAAATGCGCAAAACTTGAAAATAGTTTGATCAGAATAACGAGCAGAATTAATTGAACCACTTTTTAATATAGGTCACTTTTTTCAAAAAAATCTTCATTAAAAACGTTGCCGTGTCTATTTATTAATAGGTCAAGCAAGCCAATGTCAGCGCGGCGCAACGGCCCGGTGACGACTCCTCACTCGGTAAAGCGTCGTCACAGACGCAAGAAACGATCAGAATGGCCAGTAAAACTAAAACAGCACATAAAACCTTTACAATTTTTTTAATGACTTATTTTCTCTGAAATAGGTCAACAGAAAGAACACAGTGAAAACGGGGAACAAGACATTTCACGCAAACAAAATCGCGGGCAGAAGCTAGTGAAAGATAAAGCTAAAAGATATCGTTCGGATTGAAATTCTATAATCTATCTACAAAAACAATAATACTTAAAACAGTAATTCAGTGTTTATACATATTCTTCTTAAGGTTTCTTTTTTGTTCCACTGTTTGACATTGTACATCCAAAGTTAGACATGATATCGTTTAGTCTTATTATTAATTTTGTCTGAGCGGAAACAGAATAGTAAAATAAAAAGCCATTAAAAAGTTATGAGCCAACAAAGACTCGTTTTTCTTGCTCATTTAATTTGTAACTTTGGGTGCAACTAACTAGTAAAAGATGTGTCAAATCTTCAAAACTAAGTCGGCACAGACAAAGACCAAGTATCGAAGAGTTCAATAAAATTTGTAATTGATGTATGCACTGCTTTTTTCATAAAACTCGATTTCCCAACGTACTTTTCGTATTTTTTATGCGTGTTTCAGTTCGGAACGGCGTTTGTGTGCGTGCGAACTAGACGTTGTGCGTGTAGACTAGCTTCTAACTGCTCATTACTGTTACTATCTCTGTCGGACACGATGCAAGTGAGACAGCGTGCTTTTTGGCCATGCCCATCAGTGAGTTCGAGTTCGCGAGTAGTTCGACCTTAACTGTCAAAGGTATGGTTATTAAGTATATATATAATAGTAAGTGCGCATGACGGTAGTTTTAAACGATTAAATTCTATTCTGAGCTAACCCTGTAACATTTGTAGTAATTACAAAGTATTGAAAATTATAATGTTTATTTATTTATTTGTTAGACATTTTGTAGACTTAACAGGTCAACCCAAGGCGTCTACAAACAAGTTACATTTAGTGATATACGCGTACAGTTATCTATTGTTAAAATAGGTACTGTTATTATTATTAACTACAATTTCTTAACTACTAACTTATAGTGAATACAGCTTAGTCTAGTTACGTAAAACCCATATTCTAAAAGGTAAATAGTTAAATTATTTTTAAAATTGTGAATTTTTATAGAAATGAGCTAGATGGTTTTTGCGAGATTGTCAATGTTTTCCAAATTACACTGTGTAATAATAAACATAATCATAATCTAAAACATTTACATGTTATGTTATTAATAAAATGTTCTAATTTAGCATACCTATATGTGCTTTCGTATATATACGATCTTCAGTTAAAAACCCTTAAAAGTATGTTATCATCGCCTTAACTTTTATTAGTATTACAGTGTGTGAGATGGACATTTGTCGCGGATATAATTCTGTTCAGCTTGTCAGTGAACAGATCCACATCTTGAGTTAATAAGATCGAGTTGAGGAGCGCAAGAGTACGTCGTGTGGTTGCATTTCTTGTGGCACGGGTGCGGGAACTAGCCACAGCCAGCAGGGGCCGCTGCCGACGCAAACCGCGCTCCCCCGCCCCCCGCATAGCTCCCATAGGGACGTTTAGGCTTATATCTATGAGTGCTGAAGGATTGTCGATTTTGTTGGTGAGTAAATGGTAAAAGTGTATAACTGCCTGTAAGCTCCTTCTCAACTCTAAAGTGTCGAGTCCGAGCATACCCGTTACGAAAAGCGAGGGATAGAGGAATGGGTAGTACCCGTACTTCTTCTTGTATATGTATCGGCAGAATTTTTTATGTATCTTTTCTATCAAAAGTTTATATTTGGCCTCGTATGGATCCCAAATGAGAGCATTATACTCTAACCGACTGCGAACGTACGCGTTATATAGCATGATTGCCGGTCTACAATCCTGAAACTTGTACGTTTGACGCATAATAAAACCGAGAGTTCTGTTAGCAGCTTTTGTCATAGACACGATATGTTCCCGAAAATTGAGGCGAGGGTCAAATATCACGCCCAGATCACGCATCTCATGGACTCTTGTCAGCGCATTGTCTAGTATTCGATAACTGTGTTGAATGGGGGTCCTACTTCTAGTATAAGTCATAATTCGGCATTTTTTTTTCGTTAAATTGTAGATGGTTTCTGACGCTCCACTCAATAACGTTGGATATGTCGTTTTGGAGAACTTCGCAGTCAGAAACCGACCCCACACCCATGTATAATTTAAGGTCGTCTGCGAACATCAGACATTTTGCACTTTTAACGGCTTGGGGGAGATCATTGACCATAATTAGGAATAGAATAGGCCCGAGAGTACTTCCTTGGCTCACGCCAGATCTAGTGTAATAGGACTGAGATTTGTACCCAGCGAGTTGAACGTACTGCTTACGGTCACCTAAGTAACTAGCAAAGAGTTGAAGTGATTTCGGTGTAAAACCTATTGCTGAAAGTTTGCGTAGGAGCACATCATTATCAACCCTATCGAACGCTTTCTGTATATCGAAATAGGCCGCATCTACCTGCCGCCCTGTGTCTAGTTGGGAATGTGTATAGTTTGCAAAGTTAATATGATTGGTGGCAGTAGATCGACCAACTCTGAATCCGTGCTGAGCATCATCCAGGCGCATTTTAATTTGTGAGCTTATGTGGCTGGCTAATAGGGTTTCAAAGATTTTGCCAAACACTGAAGGGACAGCGATTGGCCTGTATTCAACCAATTTGTGTTTAAGTGAACTTTTTGGGACTGGCGTGACTCTAGAAGACTTCCAGCGGGTCGGGTAGGTGCTGGTTGTTATAGACAAATTGTATATATGGAGCAGAGGCGTTTCTAATACTGAAGCGCAATCTTTTACAATGAATGGTGGGATGTCATCTGGACCTGACGAAGAAAAAGATTTTATTCGCTTTAAGATGAGTCTGAAATCCGGAGGGTTTATGGGATCGACAGTAACACGGAATGGATCTGGGGCTATAATACAAGTACTGTCATTTACGACTGACTACTTGCGTGCTATAAATGGTAAGCAGGTAAAATTAATGACCAGCGCACTAGTTATAAAAAATATACTTGCTAAGTATAAGAAATGTCTTAAAGTTTTGTCTATCTGTTTATTGTTTTTTTTTTTTTTTTTTTAACTTTTCATTTATAAACAGTAACTATTGTGATTTAATCTTAATTTTCTTAATTTTTTTAAACTTTTTATTCATATTTTCCTAGTATTATAACTTTGTTCTTGTTAGCTTAGATGAAAAATTTTATTATGCATGCTGTGGTCTCCTGTAAGTGAAGGAGTACACCTACGTGATACCTATGTAGTTCCTAATTTAGTTTTAATGGTCTGTGTACATCTTTTTTTGGAGATCCTAAATAAATAAAATAAAAAAGAAGTATTTATTATAAACACTGTTGCCATTATGAATATTTATAACTACTAAAGATGCAGTTGAAAAATAAAATAAAAAATACTCACGTGCTTGTAATTTGACATGCACGGACTAAAGTACATACTTGATATCAAATCTATTTGTCTATACTAATAATAAAGCGGAAGATCTTATTTGTTGAACGTGCTAATCTTTGGAACTACCAGTCGGATTTGAAAAATTCTTTTCGCATTTGACAGCCTAATTCTTCATGAAGGTTATATGCTATTTAACAACATCATCTTCGATCATAAGGAGTAACCAAAAATTAAAAAATAGTCGGGTAGAACGCTAAGCGAACACGAAGTAATAGCGCGGACGGAAAATGTGTCTGTTATTTTGGTATATTATTGTAGTGTCTTACGACTTTCACGCGAATGAAATCGCGTGCATCAGCTAGTATACAATATAAATCTGCAGGGTAATTGCGTAACACACTATCAGTAGCAATGGCTTTCATTTTGACAGTTCAACAACATTCATTGCGTTATTTACGTTGTTGAGCAGACACATTTTTCGAACATATGGAGCAATGGATTAGCAATATGCTTCGAAATGATTCAAATTGAAAGGAGCAGTGTGTTGTTTATCAAAATAAATAGGATTCCACTAACTAATTGTTTCGTTCTAGGAGTGTTCTAGTAGTATTTCTTACGATTTCAGCTAATAACCTCCTTCTTCTCTCGGAGAAAATAGCCATGGGCAAGGATGCCGAGGTAAACATTTTTATTTTAATGCCTGTGATAACTGTATTTGATACTATAACTATATTTGTACTTACGAAGACCAGCATAATAAAGAAGGCAGCTATGTAGGAGCTGCGCGCCGTCAGCATCGACACGAAGCGGTAGTGTTCGCCCGTGATTACATTTCTGAAACAATACACAATTGAGTTCTAAAATAGTAAGCAAATTACATTAAAATGTGAGTATCTTTAGTATGCAGTGTCTCTTTTGCTTGGACCGGGGCCTGATATCCTTAGGCACTGTGTATACACACGTTTTTCTTGCCGTGAAAAACTACGGTTTATTCGCCGTGTGTAGGCACAGGTCAGTGTTGTATGGATCACTATGCTGCCGTCCTTACGAAAAGTGCAATAACTCGAATTTTGGGCCTCTCAGGGTTATACAACGTATAACGTTAAATGCGCAAAACCTGAAAATAGTTTGATCAGAATAACGAGCAGAAATTAATTGAACCACTTTTTAATATAGGTCATTTTTTTTCAAAAAATTTTCATTAAAAAAGTTGTCGTGTCTATTTATTTATAGGTCAAGCAAGCCAATGTCAGCGCGGCGCAGCGGCCCGGTGACGGCTCCTCCCTCGATAAAGCGTCGTCTCAGACGCAAGAAACGATCAGAATGGCCAGTAAAACTAAAACAGCACATAAAACCTTTACAAATTTTTAATGACTTATATTCTCTCTGAAATAGGTCAATTGAATTAAAAATCAGTTGGGGTGTCTGAGGTTTTGCGCATTTAACGTTACACGTTGTATACATATCCTTAATCAGCAAAACGAGTTCTACATTTTCTTCTTGGACAGTTTTACGTATCTATCACGAATCGATAACATAGTAAGTAATCGATAATATAGTAATGAAGATACAAAAAAATCAAAAATAAAATCTCTAACCGCGTTTTTCTCGAAAGTAGCTTGAACTTAGTTATTGCACTTTTCGTAAGGACGGCAGTATGGAAGCTTGTTGACAGACACGTTCTTTCTACGGCGCGGTGTGTACGCCGTACCGTGAAGAAACCATGCCGTGCCGTGCTAACCACCTTTTGTAATGGCTGTCACGACGTAAACTGTACCTACAAACTAATGCAACGACTACTTTGATAGACCACAAACAAAAGCTACATCATCGAGGAGTCGACTACTGGTCGACCTATGATAGTTATTGCACGGGATGCTTCCTGTGAAAAGCTATCTATCATGCCTTCATTCGTTCCCCGGTAGGAGAATACAATCCTGGGATCCTAATTCCGGGATCCCGGCAATCCAGAAATCTCGGGATTTTCGTGATTGTCATCCCGAATATCCCGAGATTGGCCAAGTACTCTCTCAGGATTTACGGGGTCTGAAAACGGCCGGGATCCCGGGATTGTATTCTCTATTCCCCAGACAGGAATGCTCGTAGACATGTTTATCGGTTTGCTCTTAACACTTTGAACGCCGTGGTGGTCACCATTGAGAAACAGCAACTATTTTTTTAATTATTTGGATAGTAATAATAAATAATTATTTAGACTATTTTGAACCGTATGAGCCAGTAAAATATAATGTGTAAAATTTGTCGAAATCGTGAATCGGCGTCAGCTCAGATGGAAGGTAAAGTGTAGTTACCGGTGACCACCACGGCGTTCAATGTGTTAAACAAGTTTATAAAAGATTTAGAAAAGTTTAGAAAAGATCTGAAGTGCGCTAGTCGCTGCGCGGTACTTCACCCCTCACCCCCGCTGACACGTGAATTTGTTTCAGCGCAGCGACTCGCCTCAAGTTCCGAGCCGCCATGAAGTATGAATACGCCTAATAGATCCACGAAGGTTTAATAAGTTATTTTAAGAAGTAGCTGTAGCATTGACTCAAGTAATTTTATTTTGATTCAAACTGTATTGTACCACTGCTGGACAAAGGTTTCCCCATATATTTCCCTCGCTTTCACTCGTCCCTGTGTGTTGCCTTCTCCGGCCAAACTCTCAAAAACGTCTCATGTTATAGTTAATTTTCTTAATAAATACATTTATCAAACAATTCACCTTAAATATCCTTTATTGTCTTCCTGTTCAGCCAGTGTCTTGATAGATGCCATGAGAAGGTCATCATATCCCAGAAATTCGTCGAGCACGAACCGCGAGAAAGGGTCGCCGAAGCACGCATCATTATCTGGATCCAATGTAACTATCTTCACAGGGATCTTGAGTCGCAGGCGAGCGCTCGGCGATAGGCGAAGGAAACCGTACTCCAATGAATATTCGAGTATGTAATCATCACCTAAAATTAGAGAGAGACAAACATATTAGTATAGCAATGTGTACGAATAAATGCGAAATGCTTGTTTGTTCCGTTCATATTTGTCATGCAATAATATTTTAATTCCTATAATTAACACTGTCATATGACTGGCATTAGAATAAGCTTATTAGTTTTTACGTCAACCGAAGCCCTTCCAATGCTTCCTTTCTTATATGTATATTCAAATAAATCCTTACTTTTATTGAATAACTAGCGACCCGCCCCGGCTTCGCACGGGTGCAATGGAGAAACACTGATAATATAATTTTAGAGCCATTATTTCTCGTAAAAAGTATAGGATAAAAAATGGTTATTGTGGGTTATCCCTAAGAGATAGACATATACCATCGCGGACTTTTTTGTAGACCTTTTTAAGGTGTACAATACTGTAGTACATTATTTTGATCTATCTCGACGGGTTCAGCCAGCGTTTACAATGTAAGCGCAAAAAAATGTGTTTATTTACGACATTACATTAGAAACCTCTAAAATTATCAGTGTTTCTCTACTATATTATGCATGTGTTATACATATAAACCTTCCTCTTGAATCACTCTATCTAGTAAATAAAACCGCATCAAAATCCGTTGCGGATTTTTAAAGATCTAAGCATATACAACGTGTCCCAGAAATCAACGTCAAGCCGAAAACGGGCAATAGGCCAAGTCGTGACAGCTATTAGAAAAATATAAAAAAAAATCTTGGTCATGTACTTTTCGAATTATAAGCATTCAAAAATAAATCTCAAAAAGTGACACCCTGTGATGGTTTTTCAAGTCCTGTGACTACATTATTAACATTTCGGTAGTTTTTTTCTCTGTGATCTAACCATGAATAACCCTTCTGTAAATTACAGTTAAAAGTAAAACGTAACTGCCTCAGTTCTAAATTAAATGTTAGATTTTTGCCCAATATTGAATTCAAAATAATGACATCACCCAACTTTAACCGACTGTACTGAAAAAAAAATCTACTACACTATTTTGGCAAGTAACTTTAAAAGATGGCGCGTTTAGTCAGGATTCCAAAATGGTATAACACATACTAATTGCTACTTCTTAATTGAGAAAAAACATTTTTTTTTTATGAAGCCGTATTTCATAAAAGTTCGATTGAGACGAAGAGTGACGTTATTTTGACTAGTGTGAGCGAGAAAGATTCATTTTAGCTAATGTGAGGTGACGCTACTTTGACAAGTGGGAGCGAGATAGATAGTGACGCTACTTTTATCTAACTAAGAGGGAGACGGATTGACACATCATTTCATATGTGTGAGTGAAACAGATAGAGACGCTACTCTGGCTAAACAGGGATGCGTCGGCAAATTGTGCAATACTGCAGTACGTTACGCTCTTTCGTTGACTGCACATCTTTTTGTATTCGTATTGACTTCGTACTTACAACTGTGGCTTTGTTTATTGGACTTGATTTGCATTGTAATTTGGATTTATCTGCACCGTTTCTGACAACCCCGGACTTGTTTTAATCGCAACCCCGTGTTTGTGTAGTGTTTTATCATGCCATCTCGATACACCGCACAGGAATACGCCAACATGCATCTCATTTATGGAGAATGCTTATGCAACGCCAATGCCGCAGCAAGAGTGTATCGTGAGAGATACCCGAATGCTGAGCGTCATCCCGATCATCGACTATTTATTAATGTGCATCGGTCATTATCAGAGGGTCGATTTCCTAGCCAAATGGTTAGCGAGGGAAGACCCGTTATGCCCTACGAAGCCGAAGTCTTGCAAGCAGTTGAAGAAGACAGAAGTATCTCAGTACGTGGAATTGAACAGAGCATAGGAGTCCCCAAAAGTACTGCACATCGTATTTTAAAAAAGAACGAGTTTCACCCATACCATGTACGACGAGTACAAAGTCTGCTACCCCGAGACTACCCAGAGAGAGTACGATTTTGTCGAACGATGTTGCAGAGGCACCGAGAGGACCCGCGATTCTTTGAAAAAATTCTATGGTCCGATGAATCAACATTTAAAAAGGACGGTTACATGAACCTCCACAATTTGCACGAATGGCACGTGGAAAATCCAAATTTGATGCGGGAAGATAGATCTCAGTACCAGTTTAAAGTAAATATGTGGACGGGAATTTTGAATGGTAAAGTTATTGGTCCAATCGAGCTGCCGGAGAATTTAAATGCCCAGGGTTATTTGAACTTCTTACAGAACCAATTACCAGAATTATTGGAAGAAGTGCCACTGAACATTTACGGCAGCATGTGGTATCAACAAGATGGCTGCCCAGCGCATTATGCTCTCACTGTACGAGAGTTTCTCAATCGAGAATACCCCGATAGGTGGATTGGGCGGGGTGGTACAATTTCGTGGCCTGCCCGTTCACCCGATTTAAACCCCATAGATTTTTTTTACTGGGGTACGATAAAGGATAAAGTGTACTCTAAACCAATTCAAGATTTAGACGAGCTGCGCCAAAGAATTGCAGAAGCCGCTGAATACATCAACTCAAGAAGATACGCCCGTCTTATTACGCGATCATTTTTAAAGAGATGTAGAACTTGCATTGCAGCTGAAGGAAAACAGTTTGAACATTTGTTATAAAACTTCGTAAATCTGATTTAATAAAAATTATAATAAAAGAAATCCAACGACTGAATTTTATTTCAAATGCACCTAAAACCAACAATGTACTTTTTTTCCTCAATTAAGAAGTAGCAATTAGTATGTGTTATACCATTTTGGAATCCTGACTAAACGCGCCATCTTTTAAAGTTACTTGCCAAAATAGTGTAGTAGATTTTTTTTTCAGTACAGTCGGTTAAAGTTGGGTGATGTCATTATTTTGAATTCAATATTGGGCAAAAATCTAACATTTAATTTAAAACTGAGGCAGTTACGTTTTAACTTTTAACTGTAATTTACAGAAGGGTTATTCATGGTTAGATCACAGAGAAAAAAACTACCGAAATGTTAATAATGTAGTCACAGGACTTGAAAAATCATCACAGGGTGTCACTTTTTGAGATTTATTTTTGAATGCTTATAATTCGAAAAGTACATGACCAAGATTTTTTTTTATATTTTTCTAATAGCTGTCACGACTTGGCCTATTGCCCGTTTTCGGCTTGACGTTGATTTCTGGGACACGTTGTATAGGGACAGACAGACAGGGAAGCGACTTTGTTTTATACTATGTCCGAACCTCTCACTCAAAATGTGAAGGACTTGACTGATTTTGTTAATTTAAGTTATCATCTTTTTTGTCCGGCTCTTGCAACAACACGTTTGTTGTCATTTTGTAACAGGTTTGCATAAAAGTTAATTATGAACGAAAATTCAATTAGTTATGGTATTTAAATGACTGTCTAAAACATAACTGGAACTTTGTATATTGGGAATCAGTACAAAAAATTATAATCGCAAATTACCTTAAACACGAATTATTATGTATTTAAGTACGTACCTTTTGAAGTGTCGTTGGAAACTGACTTATCCAGAGATTCCTGAAAATAAAGAAAATAACGATAATTAGATTAATCTTTATACTGTGTGTTCATCTTCTGTGTGTTTATCTTTATACTGTGTCTGTGTGTCCGTACTATGACGTACCTTTCTGAAGAACACCAATAGGGTCAGTAAGCACACAGGGTGGTACGGACATCGACGTTCAAACTATAACCATGAATTCAGCACAAATGATTCTAGACTAGCGTAAAACATTTTCGTCTTTTTTAATAACCGATGAAAATTTTCAACGCAGAGCGTTTTCAAAATCATGTACTGAATCCACCGTGTACATGTGTAATTAATTAGATTTACTGCTATCAATTTCTGTGCTCTTACAAATATAGCCTCGGAAATCAAGTTGTTCGTGTTGATAATAAGATAATACAGTATGTTTTTTTTACATTGAATGTTTACGCATTCAAATATGTAAACACGAACGTCATTTAGGCGAAATTATGCTTGCTGGTTCATTAACTAAAGTTGTTTTTTTGTGCATATGATAAAAATCTATACTAATAATAACGCTGAAGAGTTTGTTTGTATGTTTGAACGCGCTAATCTCCGGAACTAACGGTCGGATTTGAAAAAAATCTTTTTCATTTGATAGCCCAACTCTTGGGGAAGCCTATAGGCTATACATCATCACGGTATGACTCTACTCCTAGTAGATCAAAAAGAAAAAAAGCCAGAATGGGCGCTAAGTGAAAACTAAGTGATAGTGCGGGCAGGTGATGCGATGCGACGTGGTGGGTCGGGGGAACAAGAAATTTTACGCGGACGATGTCGCGAGCAGAAGCTAGTTTTGCCATAATTGTGAGTTAATCTTCTTCATTTCAGCCGAAGACGCCCACTCGACATAAGGGTGCGTTTCCACAGAAGCGGAGCTGGGCGAAGCGGAGCAGAGACGTGCAGGAATCGACTAATCACAATGGTTGAAATCCTCATCGCGTCACTCGTCTCGTCTGTGATTGGACGATTCCTACACGTCTCAGCTCCGCTCCGCCCAACTCCGCTTCTGTGGAAACGCACCTTATGAACGGAAGTTGCTGAAGCTATCGCGGTTGAAGTCAACCGGAGCCATAGAATACATAAAAGTACTACGTACAGAAGGGACACTCCTTTCTCCGCGCTCATATTAGATACCGCACCTCACCCCGCACTTCGAGGTATTCGTCGCCGACTCTTTAGCAAGGGCTGTACTGCTGACAGGAACACATCATTTTGCGATTTAAAAGTTTTATTTGATTTTTAATCACGATGGTTGGATATTGTGCTTTAATCGGATGCTTATCTTCATCGAGCAATTAAGAAATATTTAATTAGGTATCTTATTTTGTCATTAAATAAATAAACCTCTCAAACATAATAACTATTATAATAATATTTTTATTTCATTACGAACCCGAGTATATAAATAAATAATTGAATGCTGCTCGTACAAGGTCACTTTAGGGTGGTTTTATAGTCACGCCGCTAGACGCGCCGCTGAGCAGCGCGCTGTTAACAGCACGCGCTTGAACAGCGGTGCACCGTAAAACGAGATTAGTTCATTAGTACCGCGCGTTTCGCTGCTGTGGGCCAGTCGTGTACAATATGAAGGTTAATATGGTTAGAATACTGGCTATTTACTTTTTGGCGGGCGGCAGCGCGTCTCATCGGCGTCACACTAAAACGCATACTGGCCGTAGAAGCGAATGAGCGGCGCGCGCTTTGGCAGCGCCGGCGAACAGCGCGCGTTTATTGAACGGCGCTGCTCAAGCGCGTGACTTTGAAACGCAACTACTACCCCCATACATCTACGAACGCGCGCGGTCCAACGGCGCTGCCGAAACGCGTGACAATAAAACCAGCCTTATAATAATGCACACGTTCGGGCAGCGCCGTCGTCGTTCGGTTCGCCCGACGTAAATCGCTGAACTTTCCGCGTCGTTTTTTATGCTACGCACGACAGGCAACCCTACTAAAGTTCACGCAAAAATTTGCACGTGTACAAACGTCATTTGGTTATGTAGTAGTAATAGGTAATTATTTTGCGAGCGTTGTATTAAGTGTCCGAGAATTTTAAGTCCTACATCCTCCAAGTCCCCGCGATGCAGAAGGCTGTCTTCCTTAAATCAGATTTTTGGTCGGCAGGAGATGTGTACAAACGTTACAGGGAAGCACAGCCACAACCGAGCTCCTAAGTGTAGTGTGTTGTTTTTGTGGGCTTTATAATTTTGTATGTTTGCTCAGACCTGGTCGCTCACCAAGTCGCAAAAATTCCGCCTTGGCGTTTGCCAAAGAGCGATGGAGTGCAGCATCTTGGATGTAAAAAGAGAGGACAAAATTCGGAACATCATGCTGCGTTCCAAAACGGGTATAATAGACGTAGGGTGGCCAAGCTTAAGTGGGATTCGGCGGGTCACATCAGCCGCATGCAGGATGACCGCTGGGCAAAAGTTTCCACACAATGGGTGCCCGAAGATGGACGGCGACGCGGAAGTCGGCCCAGAAAGCGGTGGCGAGATGACCTGGACGCGTACCGCGAGAGCCGGTTCGAGGTGGCGCGGGAAAGGAGTACCTGGAAGGACTTGGGGGAGGCCTTTGCCCAGCTGTGGGACAGTATAGGGTAAACAAATAACATAAAAAAAGGCTATAAGATATGCATCCGGTTAGACTGGAAGCCAACCCCAACCTAGTTGGGAAAAAACTAGGCAGATTGATTGCAGTCTATAAGGCATTTATGTTATGGTCTTTGTTGCCTGAATTAAATGATTTATCATTACTTGTAGCCGGACCTTTGGCAGGCGTACGCAGGGCCGAAGCCAACTGTGTACCACCCCCGGTTGGTGTAGGACTATTGTAGGATGGAAAAAAAGATATTGGATTATGGGTGTGGGTGGTTAAAGTGGACTGCCTAGAACTATGGAATGACTACAGTCCCTGCCTGACCAATGTTTTTTTTTTTATACAATAAATAGATAAAACGGCAGGGGGTGACTTGCACACTCAATAATGGGTCCCGAAAACAGTCGCTAGCACATAGTGTCGAGCGACAAGGAGGCAACATATCCTGAGGTGTTTATGAGGAGTAGAGCGGTATTCACGGCTATCAGGACCGTCCCGGAAGTACGTTCAAGATCCCTACCAGCATCTTAGTGGAATACTTCCTTCCTCTGAGTATGTTTGCTCTTGCGAATATCCACTCAAGCTGTCCAATAAAAGCAAGAAAGAGTGGGAGCTCAGCCGTGCGATTCTGTAACCATCTCATCGTGAAAGCTTGTTTAGTTACAGGCCTCCCCAAGCATCGCGTCGCGGCATCGACCGCTCCTGTGCTTCTCGCATCCGCACACGCCCCACTTCCCACCACACTTTCTTTTCCCACACATTGTAAGTTAAGGCAGAAATATTAATTTTTATGACGTTTATTTTTTTATGGAAGCTATGACTTCATGATGTCGTGAGATTTGGCTCAATCCCCTCCCCCATCCCCCAATCTCACGTGAGATTTTTCAAAATGCCTGTTTATTGTGTAAATGTGTAGTATTGGCCGAGCCCCCAAAATCCAACACATTTGATCGCGAAATTAAGAAAACGCTAGCTTTGATGACTTTCATGAATTATGCGTAGTTCATAATAAGTTTACCTTAAAATGAGCGTGAAATTTAATCATTCTGAGTGTATAATTATACTATGCAGTTATGAGGATGCGTGCCACGCGTTCTGCTCATTATTTACACGCAAGACGGTTTTACTAAGCTAACATTAAACGTTTATCTAATTGATTCGAAACGATCTATTATCGATTTAAAGCCTCTATTATATTTTAGATTTTTATCTGATATGTAAAACAGTCAATAAAGTGGGTTTTATCTGTGTCGTAAATAGGGACTAAGAAATGTATTTACTTTCAAGCGCCATGAAAGTAAATACTCTCCCTTATCTTTAGTCTTTTGGGACCTGGACCTAACTCAACTGCATAATCGGAAAACTCTTTATAAAACTTCTTTATATCAAATCATTGCCACAAGCCAATAAGCTCTTATAGAAAAACAAAGAATTTTTTGTTTGTGGTATAAAGGAACTATTCAACAGATAGATAATACTAAAATCTATTATTTTTAAAAGTGGTGGAAAGTTTATCTTTGGTATGTCATTCCATAAGGGCTTATTGACTCCTAGCAAAGATTAGCAATGAAGGCCTGAGGCAAACAACTAAGGTATTTCCCAAAACTCCATATGAGCAAAATCTCATAGTGAAAGTAATAAATGATTCATACATAGGAAAAAAGAAATTGATATTCTAAGAAGTCTAATAAAATATGTGGCACACTTCAAAGTAGGTTAGTCAGTGCACTCGTTACAACTAACCTAACTTATAGTTGATAAGATTGGACAGCTACAGTAAATTTTTAATCTATACTACCTCCATACCATGGGTCAATGGACTGAGATAAGAAGTAAACAAAATAATTAAATTATTAAGTTACAATAAATACAACTGCCGTGCGATTCTGTAACCATCTCACTGTGAAAGCTTGGGTGAAGCGAGCTTGGAGTGAGCTGTCATTCGCTAGGGATTAACACTATTAAGTGCTCACTTCACTTATGATTTCACAGTGAGATTTTTACAGAATCAACCGGCTGTACCTTAATAAATTTGCATAGGAATTGATTTACATAAGACCATCTATTAGAACATTCATAGCATATGTCTACGAATTTTTTTGGGTCATACAATGATGGTTGACACCAGAAAGGTAACAATCCCTAACCTCATCATACGTCGCATATAGAGGAAAAACTCTCAAATGAGACACTATAAATAAAAATAAAGAAGGTAAGTATACTTACATCCACCAATTTGGAATCTCTATCAATATCCTCAACAAGTCCCATTATTCCTTCCCAAATAGACGAAGAAGGTTCTACATCTTCTCCAGATACTATGGTTGCATTGAGATCTGTCTCCTCATCTGTGCTACCTTCCCCTTCGGGCTTCACATAAGCAGTTTCTATGACTTTGTCTGGTGATGGAGCTTCTGCTTCATCATGCACTCTGGTGATGTTGCCATAGTCTGTTCCATCACGGATGTAATCATCTTCGACTATGTCATCGTTTGTTGATGACTCAATATTGATGAACCTGAAAATGTTAAAAAGGCAGATGTTAGTATGTGGCAATGTGGATCAGAAACAACTAATCTATTGTGACTCAATTCTGGTTTATTACTTGACAAACTTGAATACTTCTAATATACTTGAATATTAAAACAGGTTCCGTAATCTATAAAAAATATGCAAGCAAGCATTAATTTATGATGCTAATTTAACATTATATTGAGACAGATAACATTTACAGAATATTGAGTTTGTCCTGCAGCTTTGGCATCAAAATAAATTACTATGCCTTAAAATAATGCGGAGGGAGATAAAGATTTTATTTTTTTAGCACAAAATGTGCATATATAATACTACAATGTGGTAACAAATCAACAACAAATTGCTTCACATGATTATTTTCTTTAGAACTTAGAATTAAGATGATGTAACTGCCATTGAACTTGTCTTTAGATAGGTTTAATGACCGAACAAAATTATCGTTATGATATCTGTAACTTTAACATCTGAATTGCAAATTAGGTTTTAAAAGAAACACTAATACAACTCTTGTACTTTTATATTTTTCATATGTAACACCACATCTTATTGTAAGTGTTCACAAATGTTTACAAACAAGTTAAAAGCTGTTTTAAAACAATAAAAATAAAGAATTACGAACACTACACTAACACATAAAGACTCCAATCAAGTAAAAAATCACAATTTACTTCGATATATTGGAGTCAATTAACATTTATGTATTCATTACAGTTTGAACAAAAACACATAAATAAATAATGAATAGTGCTTAATGGCTGTAAAATTGTAACTAATACATAAATAGAATATAGTCACAAAAACCAGGTCAGAAAAGTGTGCTAAAGGTAAATATGTATAAAAAATATTTGACCTATGACTTTTGCATATCTCTCGAATGGGTTATGGTGTTACTAGTTTTAGTTATTTCAAACTTGCATGCACAGAAAATTATATTATTACAGCATAGAGTTTAGAGTAACACTTGAAAGGTAAATATTTATTATTATTAAAATTTTTCATTTAAATCTCAAAAGTGATATTTATTTTGATGTTAAGATTAGGAATTTGATAACAATAACAGCATTTTGATAAAAAATATTCACACAATTTATTTTCAAGTAATCTGATGTAAATTAATATGATCTAATATCAATAGAAATAAATGAAATCCTGCTTATTGATTACTTACTTCAACAAAGTGTGTTCAGACATTTTATATTTTATGAAGCCTAGAATTCTCTATAAAGGCTACATAACCAGTTTGTTTAAAGAAATGCTTGTCATTGTCCAGTGTACAATAGTAAACAATATCTTACCCTTCAGTGGCTAACATCCCTAACATAGAATTGAGCTCTTCTTTATCCTTTTTCAGTTTCCTCTCCTTAGCATAACTCTGTTCAATAGTATAGTCCTGTGTTGGGTTCCTCATTATCTCAACCCTCAATATGCCATCCCTAGGCCACGAGTCCTTCACATGGTTCAAACATGTTGTAGGGGATCTTGAAAATGCTATGTGTATATACGCAAGGACAAAAAACGCAACCAGCGCTTTCAATAACACAAGGAACTCAAAGAATCTCCGTACAGGCCTCGGAAATGTCCGAGCATAAGCCAGTGCAAATTTAAAAAACAATGCATGAAATAACCTCTCCCTCATATTAAAGAGAGGGCTTTGAACAATATTCCTATTTCTATTAATTACTGGATTTATTATGGGACCTCCAGGCAACAAGTTGTTGTCCATGTTGACTCCGGGTGGTAAGTTATTCATTATCTCTGGCTCACCAGCACTCATTTCTTTGTTATTGTTTGTCTGTTTTCACCCAATATTTCCGTCAATTTGTTAAAGCAACGGCATTCTAATTATCTGCAAGTGAAAGTTTTAACTATAATAAAAACGAGAATATAATAATAACCTTTAGTATAATGTCAAAGTTAGAGGACACAGAGACAAATGATGCCAAGTAAACTAACTGTTACGTTGAATAGGGGCATCCAATTAATTATAAACGGGGCAGTAGTCGCATGAATTATATATCCAGCTCTGGACTCTCAGTGGATGATTTAATAATAACGACTTATGGAACGAGCAACCCCGATTTAAATAAACATTGAAACAATAAAACGGCGAAAAACAATTGCTGCAATATGGGCGATCAGCAATAAATAAGAAGCATTACTGATGAAGTGAATGAGTTTAGTATTCAATAATTTTAGGCCAAAGAGTAAAAGTAAGTGGGTAACATGTTAGCATACATACCCCTGAACCCAAGTCAAAAACGGTATAATCACTTGTTGATCCGTATTTCTAATATATTTTGAGTGATTTTTAACCATTAATGATTCTTTATATTTTATTTTAAACTCGCAATTCACTTTCTATTTGTTAATTACGAGATAAATAAAAAGGGAACTGTCAAATTCTTGACATAACAACTTGTCACTTGACGTAGGAAGCCAAAGCATTCGTTCAAGTCGTTTATTGGTGCATTCATATTGTCTATGTGGTTATGGTTAGTATAGATAATCTACGCACATAATTTTATTTTTCGATAACGAAAAGATAACGTAGGAATAGAAAATATTTATTTCGAATTCTCGTCATGATACCAAAGAACTTGCTTCATACAGGAATATAAAAATAATTGTATTTCTGTTTGCATTCCTTCAATGTATTTATTGCACTACCTCATTTAGTTCATGAAATACCTGCTAGATGGCACTACCCATCGGTTTCAGACATCTTACCTACCCTGGATAAGTATATAAAAATTAATGATCTGCTTACTGCATATAACTATATTTGTAGTTTTATTCGTTTTACCACCGGTTTTACCTACCTACCTATGTTATTATAAAACCGCAGCCGTCACCGCGCCGTATCTTCGTCTATCCGATGCGGATGTTGTAATATCTTTATCATCTTGGAAGGCGGCGCGCCTATGCATCGAAGTAGACTGCGATAGGCGATGTTGATTGATTGGGGACCCGAGGGCAGAAATATAAGTTCCTACCCATGGTGTCTGCTGTCATTCAACTGCACTTATGTAATCGTAACGTCGTCGCCGTCGTGACGGGTAGGTAGATAATTTAGATGTCATAGTTACTGACTCTAAAGCCTATCTATCGTTACTTGTGCCAGTGAAGTTTCTAATTTATAAACATTATAAACATTTATAAACAATAATAATGTTATAGATTCAATAATATTGTACCTATTAGGTTGAGTAGCTACCTATGGTATGGGTATACGAAATGGACCAGGTAGGTATCAAAACACTCCGTACTACATTGATTGATTAATGAATTCTACTTCCTACCTCCACGCCAAATTGGTAAAGACATTAGGCTACCGACTTAATAGGGTGATGATATAAATAAATAAATAGATCTCTACCTTCCTGTCCATTAGGATTCTTTGTTTCCTATAGGTAGGTACATTAAAAACCATACCGAAACTTCAAACTACTGGAGCAGGAACTACCGAAAATGAAGAAACAAAAGCCAATTCACAACCTAATAAATCTGTAGCATTATCTAAAGACTATAGCAGCATAATATAAAGCAGGGCTCGGAAACCGGTTGAAATTCTTAACCGGTTACGGTCATTGACCCCAAACCGAAATCGATTTAGGTTAAGGTTTGCACTTTACCGGTTTTTACCGGTTTGTGCGGGAAACCGGTTTTTCATGAATTTTGGTTTTGAAAGTGAAAATTAACCGGTTAAACACCCCCCGCCCCCTAACTAAGCAAGTCGCAACATGAATCTACCCGCACCATTTAAGTTCTCCGGTTGTATTTGACGTCCTCAGATCAAACATTTTTTTTCCTAATGTTTTCTGGGGTACTAAATGTACTAATGTCACTATAACTTGTTGGAAGTGTTAAAAAAGTAGACGAAAAATATTTACGACTTACGGAATTAACCGGTTAATTTGGGTGTCAAAACCGTTTGTGCTTATGTAACCGGTAACCTTTGTCATTTGGGTTACATATGAACAGTTCACTTGTTTAACCGGTTAATGAGGGAACGATATATTTACCGGTATTTCATCGAAATTAACCGCTCTTTTTAAACCGGTTCAGAGCCCTGATATAAAGTGCGAATGAATGCGTTCACATAAGGAAGCAGCAATAATTTAACGGATCATTTGTAGCACAAAGCATGGGATTTACAACTCCCGAGACATGTAGAGAACCTATGAAAGGACGCACTGTGACTGGGAACAAAACCCATGGAATTATAACAAAACCCACCATTACCTTTACAGAAAGTGTGATTGACGCTTAAAATGATTGTACACGTGACTTGTAAAAGGATTTTTTCATAATAAATGTATTGTCATCTATTCAAAGATATAATAGGGAAAGACTGAATGATAGATGACAGAAAAAATCTATTGAAATGTCGATCCGTGGAACCTTTTACCTGAGCACGTGGTGTCTGAAGTGGGATTAATGGGCTGAAATTAATGTAGGTGTAGGTATGTACTAGGTGTAGTGTTTTTAATGCTGGACATCCAAATTCTAGCCTGATTATTTGGCTGCCTCCCTGGATGGCTTACTAGTTTTTCTTGTAAACGTACCTATTATACTGGATGGTCTCATCATAGAATTTCCAGACAAAAAAACTTTTGTAAAACTAGCTTTATAAAACGATGATTGCCTACTAGAAAAAAGATAGAAAATTAAGTATTAAAAATTTACTGTTATTATTTTACCTCTAAGATGAGAACTTAGCCCATTATAGAGCCCACTTAATACAAGTATATGAACGTCGAAATGAACCGAGTTAGATAAAGGAACAGAGATAACAAGGGGTAAACTTAAATTACGGTCCGCTCACGTTATAAATATTCAAAAAGCGGTCCGGGCCGGTCCGCTTAGAAAAAATTGACGTCTCAATTATCGAAGCCTCGGCTCGGTTGGGACGAAGCTGTACGTACCTCTTAATTTATATTATTCTCACGACTTTTATTTCCGGTTGGCAACTCACTATACTTAAGATCGCACTGTGCGTCGGTTTGAATTCATCTCAAGAATCGTGGACATAAATTATGAATTTATTAGCAAATTATTTAAAGTAGACGTTCAAAAAACTAGATTTATTAACCACAGGATACCTATATTTATTTCTTGCAAATATAACCAAGCACGGGTTCAAATATTTAGGCTTACACAAATTATTAAAAATTCGTGAGCTTTTAGAAAATATCATCCTTGCTTTTGATTACTATTAAAGTAGATATTTCATAAGTCTCTATTACAACCCAAACTGAATTATTTCAATAAATTCTTCCGGTCAGCCGAATGTCAGCTCGAAGGTTCTTGTCGGGACTTAATAATATTTCTTTGAATTATTACACACTCGTTATTTATTGGAACTGTCATCGTCGTTAATATTATAATTAATATTAACGACGATGACAGTTCCAATACCGCGGTACAGATAGTAGCATCCACGAAGACGCGCCCCACTCTTCTTTTTAATGCTTACAGTACAAGTGTGCAACATTCCGCTAGTATTTTAGTTTTGTCGATACACAGTAATTACTTATTAGTAGTAAAAAAAAGTCCGCTGTTCCCTACATTTTGACGAGTTACGCGAACACAAATGTAGAGAATACCTATATTTTTTTTTCGAGTTTTCATGTTTGGTCCCATAGTAAAAGTTGTTCATAATGATGAGTACAATGAACCCTTAAGAGGTTATGCTTTATTTAAGTTAGACCTTGTATAGAGACTTGATAGTCATAAAAACCTGGTGCGATAGATTTGGGGTTGCAGTAGACCATAAGCTGTAATAGCCAGGCGATCATCATCGGAGTATGAGTAAGGTGGATGGGACAACCCTGCCACCAGTTCTCTTCAATAATACGATCGTTCCATTTAGTACTGATGTGAAGGACCTAGGCTTACACATTGATACTACCTTGAACTGACGTGGTCAGTCAGAAGGTTACTGGAACGCTGCGGGCTCTGTAACGACTGAAAAAAAAAATAGTACAAGTGAAGTGAGTGAAGACAATGCTTGTGCAGTCCTTAATTTCCCCTATCATCGATTATGGCGACGACGATGTGTGCTACTATGACCTGAATGCAGATCTCTTCGTCAAACTTGACCGTCTTCGCAATTATTGCATTCGATTTGTTTTCAATCTGCGTAAGTATGATCATGTCTCTGCGCATCGGTCGCTTCCAAAGTGGTTACCGGCGTTGACTATCTTGTTTTGATTTCATGACTCTCCCACTTCTCTTAGTTATCTAGCCTAGTACCTTCAGTACATTTGTGCCAACCACAATAAAGAAATCCGTTCATCAACTATCGCCATCTTCAATGTCCCACTCACCGCACAGACTTTATTCACTCTTCCTTCTTTGATAAGCCTATCCCCTTTCCAGGGGGAGCGCGTCTCATCAGGATGACAACCAACCAATCATCCTTTAAAGTAGCTGGCAGTATCATCACAACGTTAATGTTTTCCCATTGTTGGTCTGATTTGTTGGACAGGACCTGACCTCATCCTCGTCAGTCTGAAGCACTTGCTACCACTAGACCAACGAAGCAGTCAGTTTTTAAATTTTGTAAGGGAAAATACAAAATCTACGCGGATGAAGTCGCGGGCGAAGTGTTAGTAAAAAAAAAAGAAACTATAACTTTGGTTGAGCTTCTTTACATTGAGGGAGGATTATGAAAGACTTCGGTTTTCGGTTTATCATGGTTTCAGTTCAGCTGCGTACCTACTTTAATTAAACAAATATGGGACCGACCCTTCAAAAATATCGTTCGAAAGTTGAACAGAACAAAAATGGACAGACTCATCATCTTTTGGATTTAAAAAACATGACTTATACCATTTTTATCGAAGGGAATGTCCAAGAACTGTGTCACTTTCAACATCTTCATACAGTAGTTATTACCAAAAATGTAAGTTGATAAACGCAGCGGTGTGAACACATCAAGGAAAACCGAGACCGAAACATACAAACTGCATACATGACACAAACATACACACTGCAAACATGCAGTTGTGCGACTTTTTACACCGAAAAAACAAACCCAATTTACCGGGTGCCATATACAGCCAGTTACAGCAATATGACACGCAACGTTTTATTTTTTACACCGCTTCTCCGTAAGATTTTATCACTATATTTTATTGGCTCGAAAATCGTATGCACCATAAATTATTTTGTTAGATAAGTAAACATTAAGAACTCAATTTATTTGGACGAACTTAAACGAATGCTGGTAAGGTCGTAAACTTTACTGATTTACTTAGTTAACGGTACAAAATGTCCAACTTTAGGAATTAAATCATTTAAATACGTGGTTGGCGATCCTAAACTGTAAATTGCAGGCGAAGTAAAACCATAATCTTCATCATCAGTCTACAGCAGTCAACTGCTGGACATATACAAAATTCAGATCTTGTTTACTGTCCACGTAGCGTTTTTTTATTTTTTTATTGTGTAAGTAGTCGTAGCGTAGAATTTACCCTAAACCACATGCATATCTCACCGTCTATGTTGGCTTGCGCTCTTTGTGTGGAATTTTGGGCATCGTTAGGTGTCTTCGGATTGGGCGAGACCTGTCTCTGCTGGCAGTATTGAGGGCTATGCTGGCAGAGACAGAAAATTACACGGAATTAGTCTCCTTCTGTGAGACCGTGATGGGCATGAAGGAGGCCGCTGAGCGGGATCGGGAGAGGGCTGATCCTGCCCGGAGAAGGAGGCGACGGGGAGGCAACCACCTTGGCGCCTAATACGCCGAAACCCGCTTACCAATCAAGGTAGGTGGACCTTTGGGGTCGCGGGCGCACAGTGTGGGGACTCTGTCGGCCCACCAAGTGACCGCAGGAAAGACGGTGGTCACGAGCTGCCGTGCACAGCGAGGCTCAGGGGCGGCCCCTTCACAGTCTCCCCAGGGATGTGCCTTACAGGCGTTGCACAGGGGCGGTTCTGGAATTGGTCTTTTAAGAGGAACCTGGACGACCCCTATATGCTGATGGTGATCACCGAGGTGGATTTAGTGAGGTAAAAATCCCACACTCCCCGACCTCCCTCCCCAGAGGTCGGGTGCTTTTGAAGGTTTCCTTGAAAACAAATTTAAAAAAAGGTGTCATTGGATCAGCCGATAGACGTTCATACCAGGAGTTTGCCTCCTCGAAAATTCCCATAACGACCTGCTTTGTGTTGCCCGCTACCATCCATTTTGGGCATACGTCGGTAGCTACGATGAAAAAAAAATATTACATTTGGCACGAAAAAGAAGAAACAGCTTCATGGATCAAACTATCGTAGCTCGTAACCATAATTATTCTTACTCATATGCTCCTTATGATGCATTACATTGTAAACTCAGGCCGGTTCACTAACCCGACGTGGATGTTCATCTCAATTAAGAAGTAACTTTGTTCGCGGATGACAATGTGTCCGGTCGTACAATGGGCGTCTGCGCAACGCCCACTCGATTCAAATGCTTGCTTGAGTAATAAGCAAAAGAATACAATTATATATTAACCTTTTTGGACGAGAAGCAGCTGCCTTTGTAGAATTTTTCTCAGAATTTTATGCACTTGATAAGTTCACAGTTAAACTATATGTAGAAGTACCTACTTGCGTAGGTACTTACAGAGTACATAAATCAGTAACACACCATAAGTAGCAATGGCTTTCATTTTGACAGTTCAACAACATTCATTGCGTTATTTACGTTGTTGAGCAGACAAATTATTCGAACAATGTAGCAATGGATTAGATTGAGTGTGTTACGCAATCAGGGTGCAGAATTCGTCAGAATCGTCTACCTAACTGTAACTTTTACTCAATTTAGCGACTTGCCAGTTTTTAAAGTATTATGGGGCAAGGTGCTTTAACCTTAAACTTTTCAGACAAGTTGTAAGAAAAAAGAAAATGGCCATGTGCGTGTCGGACCACGTACATTGAAGCAACCCGCAGTTGGGATGAATGTATCCCATAAACAAACTTAACATTGTACTTGAACATCATACTCTCCCATCTCCCATACATCGATATCCTTCAAGATCAATTCTTCAACTGAAAATGTAAGTTAAACATCTCAAAAAAAATAATAATAAATGTGGTGATAAAAATACAAATCAACGATTTCCGGACTTTGCCAGTCCGAAATAGTGTTGTGAGACCTTGCTTCTTGCCAAATTTCATCATTCTAGGTCAACGTACCCTATAAGTTTTGATATATTTGCGAGTATCAAAATATGTCGCATAAATGTCCGTATTTTGTTAATACGATGACTTAGACGCTTGATTTTTTAAACCTCCGACCAAGGACCGTAGACCTACGTATTTGATATTAATATCAACTTGATACCTCCACGCGTTCCTGAGAAAAAGGATCTTGACAGACAGACGAACGGATGGACAACGACGTGATCCTATACGGGTTGCATTTTTTCTTTTTGAGTTATGTACAGACGCCAGCACATCAAGCTACTACAATCTGTAAGATTTCTTTAATAGATTTTCAACTTTATTGCTAAAGCATAAGGTTCAAAGTTGATTGGGAGAATCTGACAGTTTCGGGTAGCTTGATGTGCTGGCGTCTGTACAAAGCCATAAAAAACGTTGTGATAGCACTAATCTACTTAGGTCTTCTGTAACTTGTAAATACACAATTACCCATTATTTTCTTAAGGTTCTACAGAACCTTAAGAAAATAATGTAATTGTAATGTAATGTAATTGTGGGTCGATCTTTCAAGAACTGTCTTGAAAGTTCAATAGCGCCTGCGCGGCAGGTGAAGTAAACGAAAACAAAAAAGTATCTTACACTCATGTTTCTATTCCCGATATTGTGTGATGATAAGCCTTACTCCATGATTAATCACCTGACCATCGTTCGGTTATAGCCACTCAAAAAAAGCAATTTGTTCTTTATTTTAGGAGTGGTTCAGATTGCGGCCATGCTTTTTTTGTCCTATCAATTTATTGGTTGACGTGGATGTTCTTTTTTTGTATTTTGTCACAAATATAAAGATTTGAAATCTTATATTCGAATGGTTGTTTTTTTTTTAATTTGAATTATTTGGCAGCGGTATGTTCTAGGAAAGGCAGCTATGCTAATAAGTTTTATTTGAATCTCGAAGTGCATTATAAAAAGTTAATAAACTTGTCTAGCGATTTGATCTAAGTATCATCAATTCATCATATATCAGTTAAAGGAATTAACTACCTACCTACCTACTATTACAACAAAAAATCCCATGATCTCTTCAATAGCTGTTCATAATCGATGTATACAAATTCTGATAATCGAATAAAATCATCTCACAAAAAGTCGATTATTCTATTCAACTCAGTCACGAATTACAGATACTTAACCATCATTGTATCATTTTGAATGTTGATCCTATAATACCTACTCGGAGGCTCGTGGCTAAATATTTACAGCCACACGGATCGATTGAAGGTTAGGCTACGCTTACCAGTGGTTGGTTCGTGGATGGGGGATCAATCAATGTCATCCAGTGTCATCCATCTGCCAGTGTCGCAGGCGCATCACGGGTTAATTTGTATTCATGTATTGTCAATGTCAATTAACCTGTTAACCGGGCGGGACGTATAAATACGTCAAACTTAAACAGTAGCGTGTACGGAATTCCCCGGTTAACAGGTTAAATTATCAACTTAGATTAGAATTAGTCATTATAAAATATAGAATACAATCGAAACTTCAAATATATTTTATTTATTAACCTGTTAACCGGGGAATTCCGTACACGCTACTGTTTAAGTTTGACGTATTTATACGTCCCGCCCGGTTAACAGGTTAATGTGTGTTGTCTTTGGTCCCTGGCCGTGATATCAAGCAATGGACAAAATTGTCAACATTTTATATGCTTGAGTACGAGGCTTTTGACTACGTTGTATGTCTATATTTTATGTCTTTTTTTATATGTAATGTGCGTTTTGTTTGTGCAGAATAAACATATTTTCTTTCTTTCTTTTCATCCATTACATATCGGGACCCTCCGTGCCTTGAAAAGCACGTTATGCCATTGGTCCCGGCTGTCATTCGTAGGTAATTGGTAGTCGTTACGGATAGTCAGAAGCCCCAAAAGTCTGACAACCAGTCTTACCAAGGGGTATGGTGTTACTCGTTAACTGGGTTGTGAGGTAAAATAATGGTATTCAGCTACATCCAACCCACACTGGGCCCGCGTGGTGGATTACGGCCGAGAGGAGGCCTGAGTCCCACCAGTGGAAACATTATCGGGTGGTGTTGCCTATGCAGCTGCATCCGGTTAGACTGGAAGCCGAGCCCTACATGGTTAGGAAAAGGTTAGGCAGATTTGTTGTACAGACGCCAGCACACACAGCTACCCGAACTGTCAAATTTTCCCAATCCACTTTGAACTTTATGCTTTAGCGATAACGTTGAAAATCTATTAAAGAAAGACTGATTGTACCTAGTAGCTTGATGTGCTGGCGTCTGCATCTACACACGATGGAAATTATGATAGGCTAATAGATATTTGCTTTACTAAACCTACCTCTTGTCAGGAATAACGATGTTCCTTACTCACCAAACTGAAGGCTATAGAGCGTTAAAAATTAAAACGTTATTGTAAAAACGATCCACATTCAACACAGAAAATGCCTAGATCAAGTTATTTCCGGCTCAGACCGCAAGGTGAATAAGATAATCCGCCAGTTTCAACATTACTAAGATTACTCTACTGTTTGACTCCCACTTCACAAATATTTACACAGTACTCTGTAAACTAAGCGTATACCTTCACAAAAATAACTTTACTACACAAAGAAATACAAAACTACACTTAACATCGAAGTTATAGTGTTCAAAATCCAATGTCAGAGTCAGTCGTATGTGTAAAAAGGTTTCTTTACTTATTCAGGTTGACAGCTCCCGTTTTGGGAGTTTTTCTTTGTTTTTCTCAGTAAGTCGCTAATCTGTATTTATTTTTTTTGTTAGTTAAGTTCACGTTAGTACTTATTTGACTAATCACGATGACATGATCGCTCTGTTTGCTTGCTACCGTAGAAGCTGCTACATTTTACCATTTTTATTTTATTTTATTGGTTCTAGCACTTACCTATATACAGGTTGAAATTGAAAACATGCGACAAATCGAAATGAGAGATTGTACTCATCATTGTGAACAACTTTTACTATGAGATAAAACCTGAAATCGCGAAAAAAAATCAGCTATTCCCTACATTTATGTTCGCATAACTCGTCAAAATGTAGGGAACAGCTGATTTTTTTTTTTCGCAATTTCAGGTTTGGTTTCATGGTAAAAGTTGTTCATAACGATGAGTACAATCTCCTATTTCGATTTGTCGCATGTTTTCAATTTCACCCTGTATAAAGTTAGTCCAGAGCGGCAATTCTCGTAATTTTAAGAACGTTCACAGTCTGATCTTAGTCTCAATCTGTCAAAAATACCTCTAAGGGGCAGTTCATTTATTACGTAAGATGATTTGAAAGACGATTTGAAATGTGGGCGCACTATAGTATCTTTAGTGCACCCACATTTCAGATCGTCTTACGTAATAAATGAACAGCCCCTAATTTCCCTACGTTTTTAGTTTTGTCATTGATTATCACTGTGATGAGATTTCGACTGGATTTTTAACGTAACAACGAGAATTAGCGTTCAGCTTCTTTCTTAAAACGATAAACTAGCACTATCTGTGAGTTTAAACAAGACAGAAACAGGAACTTTTTCAAAACCACCCTCATTACCTATTCAACGCAATCATCCCTAATAAAGGACCACTTATTCGTAACAATTATAAAATGCAAGTTTCAATCTCAAAATCATCTCCGGGTATCTAATAAAAACCTACAACATACACATAAACTTTCTTCCTCAAGATGAAGACAAAAAAATAAACATATTTATTTGTAACTGCAGAGGAACTCGACAGAAATAAATAAAGCCTCCAACAAAAAAAAAAAACTTACAAACCTTACTAAAGCTTTCCTACAGATCAGAGCACAAAAGAAAAAGAGAGATAGATAGGGGTTGGTGTGAGTGCGAGAGGGATGGGTGAAGTGGGACCACGTGACACCTGCCGACCGCCAAATGAAGATATCGCAGCTGGATGCGAGTGGATCATAGGCAGGTATCGTCAACATTTAAACAAGACCAGACTATAATTAAAAATGAACTTCAAATAAAAGTTTCAACAACTGATTGCAATATTGTATTCTTGTCTGCCCTTGCTCTTGCTTGATTAAAAGTTGAAATGTCATAGACAAAACGGCTAATAGATAATGCAAGAAAACGACATGCTGCCCTGACCTCAAATAAATCGAGATAAGGATAGGAACATACAGATTAATGACACTCTAATCGGAATATAAACATCGATTTATATTGCGATTTTAAGACCCAACACCCTCGTTGTTTCTAAACAGGTACTTCAACATTAAACATTCAAAACAGCCATTTAAATATATAAAATCAACGCAAGATTGTCAATCTGCGCCTGAACAACACGAAGACTTATACAGATGCTACCATGGCACTAAGGTCGCGGTGTTACCGGGACTTATAAAACGAATACAATATACATACATGCAGGATATTACTTTAAATACGTTTGCCTTTATCGACGAGACATTGTCGCTCTGCGTCGTAAACTAGTAGGATTTAATGGCGTATTTGAAAATCCCATATTTTATGTTCCTAGTTAGATTTCCGATGCAGATGTCAAAAATAGAGTGGAGTAGAGGTGAAAAACATAGAAAGGTCTGTTACTTATATTTTATTTTTTATTTTAATCAAAAGGAACAACAAACAGCTACAATGTATAGTGTAAGAAAAAGAGATACATATAAATTTGAACAATATTGAAGCCCACAACGCTGTTCACAGATTAACTATGGAATATAATATATCATTAAACGCTAGGGAAATATTACGTAATAATATTAAAAACTAAACTTACTTAACTATCATGTTCATCAGCACTTTTAAACAAAAATCAAGAGAGCTCCTTGAGTATAAGATCTTTGAACCTACTGGGAGAACATGCGAAAATATCAATATGTTCGAAAGACCTATTGTAGGCATCTATCATTTTCCGAATAGGAGAGCGTAAACCAGTGTTAGAATGGCAGGTACGCATGGAAAATAGTCTGCCAGCGCGCACCTTTCGCTTGTGCCCTGTTCTAGGGACAACATAGCATAACATGTTGGTTAACTCAATGCAGTCAAATTTATTATTAACAATGTTAAAAAGATACATGGCTTCCAAGTACGTACGTCGATTATCTTGGATGACGTCCCTCTGACGAGAACAATGCGCACACTTTTGCCGACAGAATTGATATTATATTTTCTCATGTTCACTGAGCGAGTTCGCAAAGGTAACGTTACACGTGATATGTTTATAATTTGTAAATCTTGTGTTGTAAATCATTCCATGTACTGTTAATTAACTAAACACTACTGAGTTGGGACACTGTAATGGTAGCGTATGTATGTAATAAATAAATAAAAATATCAGAACAAAAGCTGATTAAATCAAACCAAGCTGACAAAGCACTTTCAGTTTGCCAATTGCTCAAACCAACTTTATTACTAATCTTGAGACAGTTAATGGTATTGGTGGTTAGGTGGTAGTAGGAGCGATATTGGCTTGGCGACTTCACGAAAAGTTGTATCCAAATCAATAAAAATATTTTATTTCTCGTAAATCTAAATGGGCATTTATGAAACGTCAAAGGCACGGTTCCCATTAGTTGCTTCCTAAGAAGAGCTAGCAAGAAACTCCACGGTTACTCTTTTAAAAATAATTCGTTACAATGTATTTTTAAGTAGGTATGAGAGGAGAGTGTAGGCCAATAACAAGTAGTAGTAATGAGCAGTTGAACATAAGAAATACATAAATAAGTACCTCTTGATTAGGTTCGCTACTTACTAGAAAAACCATTTGCCATTTAGAACCCTATCTTGCTTTTTTTGCGCAATATTTATAGGAACTCATTAAGCCGGATTAATTCTTAAAAGGCTTAGAGCTCAAGTGTTTATTTGGTTCCCTTTATAGAAGCTTTCAGTGAGTTGACATTTACTGCTAATGAAGTTTCTCCATCATTACCCAAGTAAAGGTAGGTACTTCAAAGTTTTAATGGAAGCTATTTAGAATATGAGTACTTTGTTTTTATGTTTTCTATCAAAGAAATATTTGAACAAAAGAGGGATGTGGAGATTATTGTAAAATAGAATAGTATAAATAATATACTTAATAAAAGTAAAAGTAAAAGTGTAAAATCATCCTGAAAAAATAAAATTATCCTGCAGTAAAAGCGCAGGCCGGATAGCACGGCACGCCAGCATCAATGATATCATCCGTCGTGCTCTTGTCACCGCCGGGGTGCCAGCTGTTTTAGAACCCAATGGCTTGGCGCGCGACGATGGGAAGAGACCAGACGGAATGACCATAATGCCTTGGATGGTAGGTAGGCCTTTGGTGTGGGATGCAAAGTGTGTCGACACCCTTGCGCCATCCCATCTTCCAAGCACGGTGGGCTGTGCTGATGCGGCTGCTGCAGGTGCGGAAAACCTCAAACGGCGCAAATACTCCAACCTCTTTGGAACTTATTTGTTCGAGCCGTTTGGGGTTGAAACACTAGGGCCATGGGGTCCGAGTGCCCACCTATTATTTCGGGATATCGCCAAGCGGATGGTCGACTCTTCACGTGACCAGAGGGCTGGCCTATTTTTTGGCCACAGAATCAGCATTGCCATACAACGTAGTAATGCTGCCAGTCTTTTGGGCACGTTTCCTATTGACAGCGATACGGACGAATTTTTTGATGCCCTTTGATTATTTGCCCTCCTTTTTATATACTTACTTGTACATATTATTATTATTATTATTTTATGTCTGTTAGCTTTTTAATTAATTAAATGAAAAATATACTTAATAATTATTATTTTTATACAGGTGAGTTGGTGTTTTGGTTGATGGTTGGTTAATTAGGTTTCTTACACAGATTCATTGAGCCTTTTCTAATCGAAACTTAATCTGATGTTGCAATAGAATTTACTGCAAGCCGAAAACATAAACATTACGAAAACGTTTAAACGGTTATAAGAAACAAACTATCCAAATTCAAAAAAACTTTGCTAAGTACATATGTTGGTATCCGCACTATCAAAGAATGTCATCATCTGCCTAGCCTTTTCCCAACTATGTTGGGGTCGGCTTCCTGTCTAACCGGATGCAGCTGAATACGAGTATTTTACATGGAGCGACTGCCTATCTGACCTCCACCACCCAATTACTGGGTAATATGATACCCCTTGGTAAGACTGGTTGTCAGACTTTCGGGCTACTGACGACCCGTAACGACTGTCAAAGATCCACGAATGACAGCCGGGACCAACGGCTTAACGTGCTTTCCGAGGCACGGAGGGGTCTTGGTATGTAAAGATGGTCACCCATCCACGGACCGACCGCGGCAAGCGTAGCTTAACCTGACCGATCGACCCGTGCGGCTGTTATTATTACTTAGCCACAAGCCCCTCACTATCAAAGAATGTATCGGTACATTTTTAGTTTAATATGGAAGAAAATATTTGTTACTAGCTGTGAATACCCTTTTCGATGGGTCATTTTTAATTGTATAGTTATTTGTTAATGTTAATAATCTATCACTACTTACTTCATAATCTTTTCATATATTCTAAACATTTTTATTAATGAAGAAGTGGTGGGAGGCGCCCGACGTGAAGGCACAGTGAGCTGCGCGCGGTACTGGACAGTACTTGGAAATTCCAACATTACTTTATTTTTCTAAAATAAAAGTAGCCTAAGTTACTCCTTATTACATCAGCTACCTGCCAATAAAAGTCCCGTCAAAATCGGTCCAGCCATTTCAGAGATTAGCCGGAACAAACAGACAGACAGACAAACAGACAAAAATTGTAAAAAAATGTTATTTTGGTGTATGTACCGTATATATATTCATATGCATGTAGTAAAAAACGGTTATTTCAATATTACAAACAGACACTCTAATTTGATTTATATGTAAGTATAGATTATTTTTCTATATAAAAGACATCAACGACTTCATAAAATACCCATTCACTGAGCAGTACCGCAGTGCACTATGGAGATAAAAACATGCAATTTTATTGATATTTTATTATTTGGACTTTACACTTGACATAAAATCCCTTCGCTATTTCTTTTGTAATTTTACCGAGACATGCAGCATTTTCTTAGCATGGCAACAGAGAAAAGGGTTGCAAGTTTTAAAAGGCATCCTACCCATTTACTGGTATAAAGTGATTAAGCTATCAAGTTATATTACAGTCGGCAATGAAACTTATTATACTGTATCTTTTATAGCTCTATATACACTTAGGTAACAACGAACTTTATACGTAAGGCCATAGAACTCAAAATTCGACTTGCTTACTAATTTAACCGTGTAATTAAAGAAAGTCACTATGAAATTGTCACCATAAAAGTAGTTTTGTTTTGCCGTCATGTATCGCTTCACCAATAATAAGAATAGCTGTTAAGGAAGTGGTTCGTAGTAACTCAACTGTCACCATGAGACACACAATGATGAGACACGATTACTTTTTTATTGTTACCGATCTCTAGGAGATTTCTTGACAGTGCTCTTAAAATAAATCAAACTTTAAGAAAAACAACATTCTTTTAACGTGTCTCATTTTTAGTGTTAGACTATAGCCGGAATATTCTTACCTTTTGAATCATGGTCTAAAGTTGTTATATTAAATACAGACGCTAGCACATCAAGCTACTACAGTCTATTAAATTTCTTTAATAGATTTTCAACTTTACGGCTAAAGCTTTAGGTTCAAAATTGATTGAGAAAATTTGACAGTTTCGGGTTTGTACATCTTTTAATAGTGGAATCTAGCATTAGGACTGGCTGTTGCTCGATTATTTTTTTAGTAGGTACCAACTTCTTACCTACCTAATAATAAGGATAAGTAGGCACATCAAGACAGACGCTCCAGCACATCAAGCTACTACAATCTGTCAAGTTTCTTTAATAGATTTTTAACTTTATCGCTAAAGCATAAGGTTCAAGGTTAATTGGGAAAATTTTACAGTTTCGGGTAGTGCTGGCGTCTGTACCTACAATAAAACTACTTTTTTGAAGTGAAAACTTCTTTAGCAAATCATAACGATGCAGAAACTCAATGAAACGAAAAAGCGACAGTAAAAAGAGATAAACACATAAATCTATAGGATTTAACGTGCGAGAGAATGAGATAGAAGGCATTATACAGTGTTTCTTATATTTGTAATCTCCTCTTTGTGCGCTGTCCATACCCTCTTCCATCTTCATACGTTCGGGAATATTCTTAAGTCTTCGTAGATTGTCGGTACTGCTCTGGGCACCTTCAAGCAGAAACCTAATAACATTTTTGAAGGCTTCACTTCTATCGCGTGTGAACTGCATACTTTTTTTTTATTATATGTATACAACATTGTAATCGCGAAAATATTATCAACTGTTCCACACAAACTCCAATACATACTCGACTCGATAAATATGTATATGGGACGGCTGATTATTTTTATGCGATTACGAGTACAATGTTGGTCCCATGGAGAAAGTTGTTCTGTTTGTTTGTCTGTACCACACCCTTAAATATGACTACATCTTTCTGATACATGTTGTATATTTTATATTATTTTATAAGTATTTATGCTAACGAAGTACTTGAATATTAGTCTACTTACTCTATACTTTATTACTTAAGGCCATTTTTTATTCTCTTTGGAATTTATAACTTTGAATCTTTTTTTTTTCTCAGTAATTGGAAGTCCTAGAACTGGTCTTGATCTCGTCTCATAAACGATAATGAAGTTGTTACCTGGGACACGGACACCTAGCAAGTATAATTCAAAACATAGTAAGTATGCAGGTACCTAATGTGATTTTACTAACTTGCTTAGAAGAAACATACAGCTAGCTACACAGTCAATAAAAACATCATGAATAGTTAAGTACTTAGCACGACCGACATTGACAAATCTAAAAAAAATGTGAGATTGTATGTAGGGAACCACTAATCCGATTCCACAAACTCGACTCACTTACAGGAAGTTACAGAATTGAAACTTGAACTTGACAGTAGTTGAAACTTTGCGGAAGTCTCTTAAAACAAGTCGCATCCTTCAAGTATCTGGGCCACTGGGTTTCCGAAGACCTTAAAGACAACCTGGACATTGAGCGTGAGCGCAGGGCGTTGGCTGTCCGCTGTAATATGTTGGCTCGCAGATTTGCGAAATGCTCGACTGACGTAAAGGCAGCGCTGTTTAAAGCGTATTGTCAGTCGTTTTATACATGCAGTCTGTGGGTCAACTATACCCAGAGGGCATACAGCGTTCTTTGCGTCCAATATAATAATGCGTTCAGGATGTGGATGGGGTTGCCGCGCTACTGTAGTGCTTCCAGCATGTTTGCTGAGGTGGAAATGATGGTGATTTTCACGCAATAATGCGCAAGCGATGCGCCTCCATTATGCGCCGGGTACGCGCCAACCCCAACAGCATCCTGATAACCGTAGCGGACAGGTGGGATAGCTCCATACTGGGACATTGAATTTGCCTACATGCCGCTGTGGCTTAGGTATACTTTACTACTTTTTTTTATGTGCCTATATTAACCAATTAATGGACTCTGTCTGAAATATAAGATTTTTATTTTATTTTTGCCGAGTATCCAACTCAAACTGAAAGCATTTACAGCCGGTCGATACTGTAAAAATCTCAACGTGAAATCATAAGTGAAGTGAGCACTTAACTAATAGTGTTAATCCCTAGCGAATGACAGCTCACTCCACGCTCACTTCACCCAAGCTTTCACGGTGAGATGGTTACAGAATCGCACGGCTGTTACAAAATATTGCTTATCTACATAATTATCATTCATGTTGAAGTTATACATGTGAGAACGATGTTCACTTTAAAAGCGTCAATCGTTATGTTAAAACAAGAAATTCCACGAGGACGAATCAATAATAAATGTTTTGATGATTGTCTTCCATGTTTCCTCGAGCTAGAGGCACTAGTCTACTGAAATTCACTAATGTAGTCGTTCGCTATTTTATTTTATCCTCCAGACAATATTCGACGGAATGACAAGGCAGTAAATATCGATTATTATTCACCTTTTCCTAAATATTTTAATGTTATTAAGCATTTTACCATCCCACACCTAGATACAACTGCATGAAGGCCCCGTGGCTAAATAGTAACACCCGCATAGGTCAATCGATCAGGTTAAGCTACGCTTGCCGCGGTTGGCCTGTGGATAGGTGATCATATTTACATACCGAGACCCCTCCGTGCCTCGGAAAGCACGTTAAGCCGTTGGTCCCGGCTGTCATTCGTGGATCTTTGACAGTCGTTACGGGTAGTCAGAAGCCCGAAAGTTTGACAGCCAGTCTTACCAAGGGGTATCGTATTACCCAGTAACTGGGTTGTGGAGGTCAGATAGGCAGTCGCTCCATGTAAAATACTGGTATTCAGCTGCAGTCTGTTAGACTGGAAGCCGACCTCAACATAGTTGGAAAAGGCTAGGGAAATGATGATGACCTATATACAACTGCTTCTTACATTAGTGATAATCTTTCCAACTAAATGGAAAAATACACCTCCAGTCGTTTATGTCTTTTTTTCCATTTTGTTATTTCTCTCTCACTGCTTCAATGTAGATAAGATGGCGATATAGAACTGGTATTCGCTCGTTAGCGCCGATGAAGCTGTTACACGACACCTAGTGACTACTACATCACATAGGTATTTAATTAAGCCTGACTAGGTAGAATATAATCTGTGGTTACGAAGATATTGCGGTTGTGAGAATAAATGCAGGTGGTAAAGTTGTAAATAAGATCTAGTTACTCAATATTATGTGTTTATGCCAGACATTTTGGGTAAATTGGGTCGATATTTTTATGCCCAATTCCCCCACATTTTAAAATACCGATAAAGATGTGTAGTGGTTGTTGCCTTTTTTACTGACCAGCAGTGCTATTCTGTAAAAATATCACCGTAAAACTTAGGTGAAGTGAGCGGGAAGTGAGCTCTGTCATTCCCTAATGATAAGGATTAACACTATTAAGTGCTCACTTCACTTATGATTTCACTGTGAGATTTTTACAGAATCGACCGGCAGAGAGTGATTTGAGAAGTCCTCTCCTGTCCTTGCACGTACCACGCTTCGCGCTCCTTTTCCAGTCTCAAACTGGTAGGTTTTAGAAAGCTATGCGAAGCAATAGAATAATCAAATAGGAACACATAATTTTGATGAACATTTTGGTCATCAAAATTACGTGTTGCCTTTTCGTTTCGGCTATTATTAAAAACATTTTTCTATCAGAGAAATAGAGATGGAACCTTCTTAAACCAAAGCATTAATTACACAGCCACGTTAATGAGTAAGCTGGACACATAATATTATCTGTCATTTTTTTCCTACACGTCTCACGATAAGGTGGCAAAGGCGGCGACTTTAGAACGTGAACACGTTCACGCCGATGAAGTTGTTATACTCGTATACCCGCTGTTGCTGGTTCGCGCGTTTTTTCTAAGAAAAGATCGAGTAATAAGGAGCGTGTTTATACAACGTGTAACGTTAAATGCGCAAAACCTCAGACACACCAACTGATTTTTAATTCAATTGACCTATTTCAGAGAGAAAATAAGTCATTAAAAAAATTGTAAAGGTTTTATGTGCTGTTTTAGTTTTACTGGCCATTCTGGTCGTTTATCGAGGCTTTATCGAGGGAGGAGTCGTCACCGGGCCGGTGCGCCGCGCTGACATTGACTTGGTTGACCTATTAACAAATAGACACTGCACCGTGATTTTTTGAAAAATGTGACCTATATTAAAAAGTGGTTCAATTAATTCTGCTCGTTATTCTGATCAAACTATTTTCAGGTTTTGCGCATTTAACGTTACACGTTGGGGGACTGGAAATTGCAGTGGAGACATGTGTATTTAGTCCATTTTGATGTTATTGTATTGGAAAACTACAGACTTTTTAAATAAAACTTTCAATAGACCTTAATTAGATATACAGAGTTGATACGACAGAGGGGCTTTCCTTTCAACTGCCTATACTAGGTACTATTTTGAAGCTCTGTACCAAAAATCAATTAAATAGGAGCAGTAGTTTAGTCGCAAATGAATTTTTAAGTTTTTGCCCCGTTTGAACACGATGTATCTTTCCTAACAGCTGATTATGTCTATACGCATGGGTCATGCACCTTAAAACGATAAATCTGAGTATAACCTACGATGCGTTGTTGCCGCTCTGACGCAAGTCACAAGTACAACCAAATATTTCTCGCTAAAAAGATGGCAAAGCAAACAAGGAAGCAATAAAAAATACACACACACTTGCACTTTCATTACGAGAGTGACAATCATAGCAAAACATCCCGCGCGTAAAAGAAATAGAAATAGGTCAGTGTGTCCTTGCGAACGGTAAGTCCTCAGTGCGCCGACGCTATCCTTTCGGAACGTATGTTACGTCACGGAAGCTCCTGCGCCGCTTTTGTTTTGCCGAACTCGCGCGCAGACAATAATTGTGATTTTGTTTTGTTATTGTGATAGGACACTAAATAAGTTTAAGACAGTATTTCTTTTTTTTATTGTGATAGGACACGTAATTAAACTTTGGTTGTGTGTGTGTAATTAAAGTGTTCAACAATGCCTCGTGTAACAGCCTTTAGACGAACTGCCTTTAGCCGTTCATCGCACGTTGTGGTACCAGCTGGACGGAGCGCCTCCACATTCTGTGACGGCTTCCAGGGTGCGGCTCACAGAAATGTTTGGGCAGCAATGGAACGGTCGATTGGGAGCTGTTCGGTGGCCACCACGATCTCCAGACCTCACTCCCATGGATTTCTTTTTGTGGGGGTACATTAAGGGTGAAGTGTATGCCTCAGAGGTAATACAATTGTTGAACTAAAAAATAGGATTATTTTAGCATTTCACAAATTAAAGTCCTTAGCGACGAACAGTGATATAATTACAAAAATAAATAACAATATTCTCCGTCGGTATAATTTGTGCATTAATGTGAATGGAGAACTCTCGATGTGTTCTCCTGTTTAAAAATTTAGTGTATTTGTGTGCGTACCTATTTCAAAACCTTACCTATCATAAAAGAAAACGCGAGCGGAGGGCTAAGTCGTCGCCCGCGCCACCACTGGCCGCCCGCCTTGACACGAGATAACACATGCCGCGCTCCGGCGCGCGTGCGACGTTGCCGCTTTGTTTCAGTTACAAAGGGTGGTTGCGTTTTACTCTGATTTGTAAGCTATTTAGTTAGTTTGAAAACAAAAAAATCTCATTTTTGTTGCTTTTTATTTTTACACCGTGTCGAATTAATACTAAACACGTATGGTATACGTAGTTTAATTTAATGCCCCTCTGTCATATCAACTCTGTATAGATTAGTAAGTATCTTAGTTACTGAAAGCCTTTTCTTATCAGGTGTTTTGATTGGCTGACCCTATTTCACATTATACATATTTGTAAACGAAGATATCTGGGATTTGGTATATAATATGGGATTTGACTAGCATTTTGGAATTAGACGATTAGCATTTTGGAAATCGGCGATCAGCAGGCAGGACAGTTCAACAACATTCATTGCGTTATTTACGTTGTTGAGCAGACACATTTTTCGAATATTGGAGCAATGGATTAGCAATATGCTTCAAATTGAGAGTAATAGTGTGTTACGTAATTAGGGTGCCGTTTTAATAACAAAACATGAAGTGTTAGGCAGACAGAGGTGTACACCCATATTTCGCCGCAGTTATGTTGTTGTTGTGTGTATCTACCTAAGTCGTTATAGAGATATACAAGGTGTAACTTAAATAACGCACAACCTCTTAAGGGGTCATTGTACTCATAATTATGAACAACTTTTATTATGGGACCAAACCTGAAATCGCGAAAAAAAAATCAGCTGTTCCCTACATTTATGTTCGCATAACTCGTCAAAATGTAGGGAACAGATGATTTTTTTTTCGCGATTTCCGGTTTGGTCCCATAGTGAAAGTTGTTCATAATGATGAGTACAATGACCCCTTAAGAGGTTGTGCGTTATTTAAGTTACACCTTGTAGAGGGGACCACAAAATCAATGAACAAAACTCCTGACATTAATTATGTCGATGTACCCACGTACGAGTGAGTATGGAAAAATACACTGCAATTACCTTTTTTGTCAGTATACTACTTACTGAGCTTCAAGATATGGAACATGCTATTGCTCTCGTAATATTATGATGCTTAGTTTCTTCCGCAACAGTTTTATAGCCTTCGGGCCTCGCCTTCCTTGTAATGACTTCGCGGAATATTTGCCACGGAGTCATATTTCCAATCTGACGCGTGTTGTGTAGTGTGTATCTGCATGAGCCTGGTTTAAGACCGCCTCCCAAATACCGTTACAACGGTGATCGAGAAGGGCTAAAGCTACGCTTTCCTAGAAGAGGGGTTCCGTCTTTTAATAAACGGTTTTCACCAGTATTTGACATTAAGGTGCCAAAAGACGCTCTGTATTTGGACAGCTGTTATTGTGCGACCGTTCACCGCTTTCTTAGGAAACCAAAGCCTACGGGCTAATAGTGAACGGCCTTTTTAAACTGACTAGCGAAACTTCACAGATGTGCGTGTACAACACGCACATCTGTGTACAATGTATTATTCTACAATTTTCACTTTTTTTTTTTGTATAGTAGTTTCCTACTTTATAAAGTATTCATTTTGTGTTCAAACCAACAAGAGCGTTTTATCATTACCTATTGATTCAATGGTTGACTACGAATAAAATTTCCATTAATTATAGTAGACGTACATATTTATTTCATGTCCTAATAGTTTATAGATAAGCCAAGCAATAATAAATCATTCTTGCAAAATTATCATAAACATAGCGAAACATTGTGAACACAATAGACCGCGTTGACACATGAAATACAATACCCGTTCAAGGCGCTCCACTTATACGGCAAAGAGACATAAAGGGTGAGCCCACATTCCGAAAATAACTAATTAATTCCATGCCCTTATTAGTCCTACATTTGGAAACGTCATTGGCATTAACCACACATACTAATATACAAGCTGTAATTTAAATAACGCACAACCTCTTAAGGGGTCATTGTACTTATCATTATGAACAACTTTTACTATGGGACCAAACCGAAAATCGCGAAAAAAAAATCAGCTGTTCCTTACATTTATGTTTGCATAACTCGTCAAAATGTAGGGAACAGCTGATTTTTTTTTTCGCGATTTTCGGTTTGGTCCCATAGTAAAAGTTGTTCATAATGATGAGTACAATGACCCCTTAAGAGGTTGTTATTTAAGTTACACCTTGTATAAAGGCGTTTCCTCACCGCTAGCATGCGCCAGTAATGTTAACCACGACACCATCAGCACGGCAACATTGGCATCGGCATCGGCGTCATTGAAGAGCGGGGCCTCCTAGCACAGGTATACAACGTGTGACGGAAGGGGGGTATCAACCCTGAAGGAGGTGAATGTGCTCATGAAACTCAACAACTTTCCCCAAAGAACATAGGTCGAAATATGAAAAAAAAATTTGGCCCTCCCATAGTAAATCAATCAGCTGGTAGTCAGTTTTGTAAGGGAGGGCCAAATTTTTTTTTCATATTTCGACCTATGTTCTTTGGGGAAAGTTGTTGAGTTTCATGAGCACATTCACCTCCTTCAGGGTTGATACCCCCCTTCCGTTACACGCTGTATATTTACTTAAAAGGTACAAATGCGGACCTAATGCCTTAGGCATTCTCTACCAGTCGACCAAGGGTGGTGAAGAGATTAGATGGCAGGTGCTTTGGTTGAACCGAACCAAGACAAAAAAAAACTATTAAAATTGTTGAATTATAAATGAAAAAAAAAACGTACACAAATACAAAATATATATAATATACATACATACTATTTCCGCCTTTGTACCTTTTTGTATGCGAAAAGTTTAAATAAATAAATAAAAGGAGGTCCCTATGTAAGATTTACTGTAAAAGTTGTACATGTTACTGCAATAAACTTTCTTGTATTTTTGTATTTTTTTGTATTTTGTACCTAGCCATGTTACTTCTACCTATTTAATTATATGTATTAATTTAGCTTGCTTTTTCATCTTCGTGTCGCTAGCACGGCTGTATGTCAGATGTTGTTGGTCTAAAACTTCTCCACTTCCACGGCGTCAAGGCAGCGCAAAGGTCATTTTGATTGCATGTTTTAGGACACAGAGGGATACGAGATGGAGCATACTTTGCGACACAGCTGCACAGCCATACCCTACTGCTGTTCCGTTGAGGTAGCCCCACTTTACCAGATTGAACTTACATGTTACCACTTGTGTCCGGAGACGGTTCAGGGACTTCCAAGTGGACCACGAAAGTCCACCTGCGCAGTCTATTTACAAAGCCCTAGCCGTTACAGCAGAATCTTGGATTGTTACATTACAGGTGATGAGGTGAATGCTCCTGGTGAGGGAACTTACCAAAATTGCTATAGAATTTTGCGTAAATGTAAGGGTGCGTCTAGATTATGTTATACAACGTGTAACGTTAAATGCGCAAAAGCTGAAAATAGTTCGATCAGAATAACGAGCAGAATTAATTGAACCACTTTTTTAATATAGGTCACATTTTTCAAAAAATCTTCATTAAAAACGTTGCCGTGTCTATTTATTAATAGGTCAAGCAACCCAATGACGACTCCTCCCTCGATAAAGCGTCGTCGCAGACGCAAGAAACGATCAGAATGGCCAGTAAAACTAAAACAGCACATAAAACCTTTACAATTTTTTAATGACTTATTTTCTCTCTGAAATAGGTCAATTGAATTAAAAATCAGTTGGGGTGTCTGAGGTTTGCGCATTTAACGTTACACGTTGTATAAGACATAAACTTATGTTGTATAACACGTCCAAACTATTTAACATTGTTAACTTCTCTATAGAAACATGTGGTATAACTATGTTTTATAACATGTTCTGTCATATAATATGGACAAACCTTAAGGTATTTATGCTCGTGACTGTAAATCCATAAGTGGGTACCTGTCCCACCGCCGGCGATTAACGAGAAGCGTGTAAAGCTAGCAACTAAAAATTAATCGACGAGCAACGAGCAGGAAGTGTGCGACGCAGTGACGGCAACCAGCGATTAGTCGCTGGTATGCGTATATTACTAAGCGTGAGTTTATGTTCTATGTCAGATAGTTTGGTTTCCACACATAGTCCTTCAGGTGGACCATTGTGCGTGGTCCATAACGGCCGTCGCTAATTATTCCAACCAAGCTCGCTGATAGTTTCCTACATCTCAGCGAGTTTTCTGCCCGCCAGGCGAGCGTCGCATCAAAGAGAGTTCTCGCATTCTCTCTTTCATAGCTCTTGCCGCCGCACCAAACAAGTATTCGCTGGCAGTGTGAACATTTAGCGATCAACTGTCTCTTAAGAGGGTTCATGCGTTAGAGCCATGCTGGAGTCAAAATTGATGATTTCCGACGGATAATAAAACCATAATGTGTTTAATTTATAGATGAGATATTGACGTCATATTATTGGGAATTTTATAATCTAGTGTATGGCTGAAAAACATTTTCAATTTTTTGTTTAGTTTTCTCATCAGAACCGTTTTTATGCAAGCCTTTTTTAAAACTAGCGATCGACGGTCTAAGCAGATGCTAGATATTAGTAAAACCATATATGACAAACTTATTACAACATTACTTTATAAAAAATAAGAACATTTTTTAGTGCATGGCTGAAAAAAAAACACGATTACTGTAAGTTTTCATTCAAGAAAAGTATATTCAAAAGTGTCAATTGTAGCCACTTTTCGAGATATTAAACGTGTTAGTTTAGGATGAAATCTGAAATATTTATAAATTTTTTTAGACCTAGTAAATTAAGACATTTATGTTCTAAAACATGGTTCAAATATTTTTTTAATAACTTATATGTTTATTTTACTATGAATTATTTAGTATTGCTATATAATCGGCGCGGATTCACGCCACCGCTCATTGCCGGCTGAGGCCTTTCAGAGACAGGACGTGTGTCGCTCCCATCGCTGCGTGTCGCGTAAAATTTTATCGTACTTTCGCGAGTTTTTAGCGCGACTGGGACATATTGATACTTTTTATTATAATATATTTTTATTATATTACAGAACTTTGGTGAGTACATATTTTAATGTAATGGTATTCAATTAACTTAAGAAGATTAAATTAGACTTCTTTATGTATGTTTCGATTTTACTTTTTTTTAGATATGGCTAACAAAAGGCGCTATACGGGAATAAAAAAGAAAAAAATATGAAAATTTAGCCAAGGCTAATGAAGCTAAAAGGTAAGTTACCGAGGAGCCACTTTTTAACCTTCAAGCGGGCGCGCGGACATTTGTAACGCCAGCGGTCGCGCGTAACCTAAAAGACCTATAGGATATTTCAGGGATTTAAAACACTAATTATTTAATATTTTTTGTATTTATCACATTATCATTATGTTAGGACATAAACAAAATTATAAAATCAAAATAATATTCTAATTTTCTTTGGATTTGTAAGCAATTTGGCATCATAAATGTATCGAGAATCGATCGCATCGCGGTCGATTCGACGCCGCGCGCCCGCTTGAAGGTTAACTATGTAACAGATTATAGCCAATTCATATTTTTCTTACACGGGGATAGAATTCGTAATAATTTGCGTTTATACTGTCTTATAATCTCATAAACTGAATTGACCATTCTGGGGTTTTCAGTTTTGGATAGTTGAGAATATACCACTGAAACGAGGTGGGTTCTCTACTTATAAAAAAAATATCTATATTAGAGCAGTGTTCATAATCTCAGATAATTTACATTCCATGGCCAGTTATTCAGTTATCTACTTTAGCGATATGTATTCTAAGTTGCTTTTTGCGTGACCATTTGTAACAAAAAGGTCCTAATAAGTTTTTGGTTGCAATGGAATTTGAACTTTGTTAAGTATGACATTCAGTTTTTTGTTCCATAACTTGAAAATTATCTCAAATTCCTGGCTCTAATATAGGTGTAATTAGTAAACCATAAGAAACAATATTATACTTACTACTTTCTGAAGTCAATATATTTTTTTTAAATTACTTTTTGTCTACGTATTTTTATGAAACACAGTAGTAATAAGATAAAATTAATATCCGATTCGTTGTTATAGGCAGAAAAGAGAAGTTCAAATATTTCGAAATGCTGTTGTAAGTTTTATTTTTTTTTTACTTCTTCATATTTTATGGCAATTTTTGAGATTTTATATCTAAACAGACACGTGTTTCCTTTATTTTGAATTAGCACCTATTAAACCAAAACTAAATAAGACATTTCTTCGTTATTTATTTATCTCAAGCCGACAATCGATCGCCTGTCGTGGTGCTTCTTATGGTTTGTGTCACTTCATATTATACTCTGCATATTATTTTCAGACTCAACAAAAAGAAAAAGTCACTGAAAAAACACTGGAAATTCAGGAAAACTTGCAGGCGTTAGAAACGGTTCCAACTCAAGATCCTGACGCAGGAAATCTTGTAAGAATGACATGGACATTTGTAAACATATTTTAGCACAAATAAAACATTGTTGTGTCTCAAGCCGACAATCGGCCGCCGGACACGATGCTTACGGTTTGTGTCACTAACCGACACAAACCGACCAACATGTTATTTTCAGACTCAACAAAAAGAAAAACTCAGTGAAATAACGCTGAAAATTCAGGAAAACTCGCAAGCATTAGAAACGGCTTCATCTCAAGATCCTGACGCAGGGAATCTTGTAAGAATTACTTGGTCGTTATATACATATTTTAGCACAAATAAAACATTGTTGTGTCTCAAGCCGACAATCGACCGCCGGACACGATGCTTACGGTTTGTGTCACTATGTTATACCTACATGTTATTTTCAGACTCAACAAAAAGAAAAACTCAGTGAAATAACACTGAAAATTCAAGAAAACTCGCAAGCATTAGAAACGGCTTCATTCCACTATACATAGAGTACTCACGGAGGATTTATGTCTGGTCAATAAAAGTGCAGTGTGGGTGCCCCACACTCTGAACACGGATCAGAAGGAGTTTCGTTATGAAACTGCGCGTAGCCATTTATCGTGGTATCGCCGTAAGAAAAATATACTTAATAGATTCATATGCCTTGATGAAACTTGGGTCGAATTTTATACTCCTCGTCAAAGACATCAGTCACGATGTTGGGTGGAACCGGGCACTTCAGCTGAACATTTACCACGTGCAGAGCTACATGAACAAAAAATACTACTAATAGTACCTATGGATGTCAGAGGCATTGCTTTTTGGAGAACTTATGATGAAAATACAACTATGACTGGAGAGCGATATAAGTCATTTTTAGAAGAAAATATTCCTATTTGGGCAGACGAACATCATATAACGAGTCCTATAATTTTACATGATAACGCCAGACCGCACAAATCAAAAATAGTTCAGAATTTAATTGAAGAAAAGGATGGATTGAAATTATTCAGCCGCCATATTCCCCGGATATGAATCCTTGTGATTTCAATTGTTTTGGCCATGTGAAGAGGAAATTGTCGGGTACTCGATACAATAGCAAAAAGGAGTTAGATATTAAACTAAAGAGCATTATTGATGAATTAAATGAAAGTGGTACTTTAAATGGTGTTCAAGATTTGCCAGCAGTCTGGGAGCGAGTGATTAATAGTGGTGGAGATTATTGATTAGTGTCACAAGGTTATACAGCGTGTAACGGAAGGGGGGTATCAACCCTGAAGGAGGTGAATGTGCTCATGAAACTCAACAACTTTCCCCAAAGAACGTAGGTCGAAATATGAAAAAAAAATTTGGCCCTCCCATAGTAAATCAATCAGCTGGTAGTCAGTTTTGTAAGGGAGGGCCAAATTTTTTTTTCATATTTCGACCTATGTTCTTTGGGGAATGTTGTTGAGTTTCATGAGCACATTCACCTCCTTCAGGGTTGATACCCCCCTTCCGTTACACGCTGTATAGTATAGTAGTCAGTTTTTGTAAAATAATAATAATAAGAAAATATGACACTGGAAGTGGGATGACCTAATATAATATTAATCGTTGTAGGACTTTACATTTGTACTACATTTCTAAATTTCACCCCTGATTAGTATATATAAACTTTATAAAGTATCCAAAACTGCCTATTTATTTCACAAGGTTGTAATAAAAATAAGAATAGTAAATAAAAATCAAGTAACGGTTAAATAAGTATCAGTATACATAACTCAACGGATCAACATGGGTTAGTTTGACTATAACGACAGAGAGCACACCAACTCTACGCACACAGACACGCGCGCATCTGTGTGAGTGCAAAGAGCACTGCAATTACCTAAACTTGGTGCCGCGGATTTGGCGTTAACGCTCTTAAGACACAGGTTTACCCAGTTTAAGAGGCAAGGTTATAATAGTTGAGTAGGTACAGATTTTAACATAGAGCCAGATGTATACATACAGTACCTATTTCATAATGAATCACCTAGGTTCCTATCTGTATTTTTTTTATGGCAAATATATTTATTATTATTACTAGCTGCGCCCCGCGGTTTCATCCGCATAAGTGTCGATCCCGTAGGAATATCGGGATAAAAAGCATCCTATGTGTTAATCCCGGTTATAAACTATCGTGTACCAAATTTCGTCCAAATCCGTTTAGCCGTTTGAGCGTGAAGAAGTAACAAACATACAAACACACACACACAGACTCGCAAACTTTCGCCTTTATAATATTAGTGTGATTAACTATTACGAGTAATATATGTATGTATCTCTTTTACCTTCACGGAACCTACAATCATGTGTATGTTTCTAGAGCATGAAAATCGTTGATAGCTAAACGCTTCCTCGGCGGCGGCGTTGGGACAGGAGGCTTAGGTATTGGTGCTCGACAGCCGGTGGAGTTTCGAGCCCCACTTCCGGCGGCTGGCGCCCAAGTTGTTGGGCGCTGCTGGGGCGCTATCAACGCTGCTTCCCAATTTGGGGGGCCCGAGCGCCGCCTGCAGGCGGCTCTACGTGGGGATCGTGCGATCCATGGCCCTGTACGGGGCCCCGGTGTGGGCTTCGGACCTGACGGCCGGAAGCATCGCAGTTTTGCGAAAACCGCAAAGAGCGATGGCCGTCAGAGTCATCAGGGGGTATCGCACGATCTCTTACGAGGCGGCTTGTGCACTGGCCGGATCCCCGCCCTGGGACCTCGAGGCGAAAGTACTCGCGTCGCTATATCGGTGGCGCGAGGAAATGAGGGCACGGGGCGAGCGACCGATGCAGCGACACTGGGAGCTGCGTCGGTCTCAGCTCCGCGAGGTCCTGGTGGCGGAATGGCGGGACAGGCTTTTACGCCCTACCGCCGGCCTCGACACCATCGAGGCGGTCCGGCCGGTGCTCGAGCGCTGGCTCGGGAGGAGGCACGGCTCCCTGTCGTTTCGTGCGACGCAGGTGCTCTCGGGGCATGGTTGCTTCGGGAAGTACCTGTGTCGCATAAACAGGGAGCCGGACGCCCGGTGTCACCACTGCGTCGACTGCCGGGAGGACACGGCGCGGCATACGCTCGCAGAGTGTGCCGCTTGGGAGGAGCCGCGCCGTGCCCTCATCTCAGGAGTAGGCAGTGACCTGTCGCTGCCGGCCGTGGTGGAGTCTATGGTCGGCAGCGAGGAGTCCTGGGACGCGGTGGTTTCCTTCTGCGAAACAGTCGTCTCGCAGAAGGAGGCTGCGGAAAGGGAGAGGGAGATCTCGTCCCCTCACCCGGCCCGCAGCAGGCGCACCGGGCGTCGGCGGAGGGCGGATAACGCCCTCTTCCAGCCCCCCTAAATGGGTCCAGGGGCGACGGACTTGGGGACGTTCGTCGCCCCCCACACATCTGGACCCGAGGCGGCGGAGCGTAGTGTTCCACGCGCGCCCCTCTTAGACGTCGCGGGGAGAGTTTAACACCTCACTCCCCCCCCTGACACGAGGAGAGGCCCGCAGGAGCGGGCCAGCACTAGCCGGGGGTTGCGGAAGTATCGTTCGTTCCCGCGACCCCCGGCGTAGGTGAGAGAGGGAACACCGGGGTGGTTTTTAGTCAGTAAGAGTCTGACAGACCCCGCCGCCCGCCCCAGGGCGGCGGACATCCATGAGGATTTTCCACCCCGAAACAAAAAAAAAAAAAAAAAAAAAAAAAGGAGGCTTAGGTATAGGAAACAGGGAAATAATACAATGTTAAGTTCAGTGCCAATTTGCAACAATGTCGAGAAAGTATGGGTTGATTGGCCGGTTTGAAATTGGCGCTAGCGTTGTGGCTTCATCCAGGTGCAAGTAGTCGTCAGTCGTGAGTCGTGTTTTAAATAAGGGGCGTTACACCAATTTTCTGCTGTGTGAATGGTAATTAGCCCCATATTATGTTCTTCTTTGTGCGCTCCGGTAGCACTTGTCCGCGAAAGCGGCTGAATACCACATCCTGTGGCCAAAAGCTTTCTTCCATCACCTGATGCATGTAGCAAGTTGGTATCCGCAACACAAACGCCTTAAAGTTTACGTTGCGATGCGACTCCAGCAGCTGCACTCTCGGCGGTACTTGAGGTTATTTGATGCATATCAACAGAAGCCACTTCTATATTTAAATATAATGTCTACTTCACATTTCGTAGATGTTTTTTTGTTTTATACCTTAATCCAAAACAAAACAATACATATAAGCCAACTACCACATAACATAATCGTGATTCGTGAACGACAAAAACCGATCAAAATAAGCAATAATTTACATTACATTATAATCAATTCGAGGGATAACATCCGGTACACGTGTGGATGGTACCTACCTACCTACGTAACTACCTACGTACTGTCCACCCACGTCCACCCCCCTTTTGGATGGCGCCTCAACTTAAGCATAGACAATTTAAACGCAATTGTATTTTAATTAGCCCTCAATGAATGTAAGCCTTATCCTTTTGGAACAATCAACGGTATAATTTTGTATACTAATTCCGTCTGTGGAATAGGAAGACGCTTATAAGGTGTGATGACCCCGATTTTTTCTCAACAGTTCATTTGAAATACTACTGTTGTGGTGTTTCAGAGAATTTATTATACTTACATAATTTCAGGTTATTTTCAAGACCGAACAATGTTAAAGTGGTTTGAAAAAAAAAATCCAGGATTAGCTGACAACAGCTTGGCAAACCTAACTACTTAAGTCTTTATTCGAAAGTCTTTCATCATCATCTCATCACTACCCAACTATGTTAAGCAAGTATACTTTGCTATTTGTCAGTCGATTTTGACTTACTGTATCACTTCATGGGGTGTGGCGAGTAAAACTTTGCTGTTGCCCATTGAAAGAGCATAAAGAGCTATTCTCAAAGTGGCTACTTGCCGACCTTTCCCCACTAACACCCTGTATAAAGCTAGTAAAGTACTTATAGTTCGACAGTTATGTATAATGAGCACTGTACTAAAACAACACGCGGCGCTTCCATACAGCACTGAATTTACAAACAGGAGACGGAAAGATATTGTTTGCCCTCATAAAAGTACAAAGCATTCTTTCACAAGAGAAGTTATTAGGTGTGCTAAAGTAAATATTGTTCGTAATATATAATTTTATAAACCTTTTACATGTGTACCAATAAGATAAATATGAGAATTATGTGATTATTTAATAATTTATTGTTACCTCCAATCGCCTGAAACACAGGATTACCTAGTTCAGGCACAAAACAAGGGTGAACTTGACATAGATTTAAGAAAAACTCTATTTAGCGTTAGTCCTTATATTATTGAATAAATTTTATTGTTTATTATTATTATTATGTTGGGATCGGCTTTCAGTCTCTCCGGAATACCAGTATTTTACATGAAGCGACTGCCTATCTGACCTCCACAACCCAGTTACTGGATTACGATACCCCTTGGTAAGAGTGGTTGTCAGACTTTCGGGCTTCTTACGACCCGTAACGACTGAAAGTGGAATTATAAGTCGATTTATTCGAAATTCTTTCTTTAATAAAATTTGTCATTGACTTAAATTTTCGAACATAGAAGCATCTTTTTAAGCTTCGTAGCACCAAGCTTACGTAGTAACCGAACGAGAAACCATAAACAATAAAAAGGTAACCCAAGTAAACTCCACTAACAATGTTAAAAACTATAACAAAACATAATAATATTTTGTTGAATAAGTCATACGCGAAAAGTTTTCAAACCAAGCTGAGAGGAAGCGTAAAAAAGGCATGCCGCGAGCTAAGGCAGGAAGAAAATGATATACATTATGGTTGGAGGCAAGCGGCCTCTCCCCGCAAACCACGCTGCGCCCGCGCCGCGCCCAGCTCGACGAGTTAATCAGCCATCCGACTGCGGAGCTCAAAGTTTCTGGATGTTGTAGTTCTATTTCAACATTTTGTTAGTTTTTCTAAATGTACGGGGTATCACTGCTGAGGGGTTCTAAATGTTTTAGGGAAAGCTTGATACAGCTCATAGTATTTCACAGCTTGGCAATAAAATATTTGACTCTACTTTCCCAGGGTTTATGGGTCTCCTTAGTCCTTGCTCTCTTGAGTAGGCAAATCTTACGAGAAAAGCTCATGGCGTGGTAAACGATTACCTAGCCCACAAGGCTGGTTGCATTCGTTGTGGCCATGGTTGATTCCTGGCAGTAAAGAAGGCCTACTACGAGTACCTCTCGTTGACCCAATTATCATTTTATTTTACAAATTTACCTCTGTTTATTAATATAATTTATCCATTTTCTTTTATGTATGTTCTGTTCCTGATTTTTCTTTTTTTTCTATATGAAATTATCAACAAACCTTGATCAGATTAAATTCTTACGCGATCACTAACTAAAGTAACACATATGTTCCTACATCTATAATTAGAAGATTTCGTCTTTATATCTCACCGTGCCTCGGAAAGCACGTTAAGCTGTTGGTCTCGGCTATCATTCGTGGATCTTTGACAGTCGTTACGGATAGTCAGAAGCCCGAAAGTCTGACAACCAGTCTTACCAAGGGGTATCGTATTATCTAAATACTGAGTTGTGGAGGTCAGACAGGCAGTCGCTCCATGTAAAATACTGGTATTCAGCTGCATCCGGTTAGACTGGAAGCCGACCCCAAAATAGTTGGGAAAAGGCTAGGCAGATGATGATATCTCACCAGCAACAATTACTGTTGAAACAACATTATTAAATTTTAATTAAGTCTTCAAATATTTCAAATAATAAAATCAAAGCACTCAATTTGTTACAGGCACTCATACGAGTATTATCAACTGCAGATATATTTTTGACCCATTTTTTTACGTTTTAACCATATACTTTTGGAACAAACTATTGTATATCTATTTGTGTTGGTCTGTATTTTCCGCTTGTGGAAATTGAAATCACAGTATTTCACCTTCGATGATTCTTAAAATGTTTGCTCCAAAACTTTGAGGTTCAGTGTAGAATAATGGAACATAATGACTCTATCGGCGGCGGCGAGGCGGCCAGCGCTCGCGGCCCGGCCACACGGCCTTTTTCTACTACCAATGAGTAAGTGCTCATTCTCGGAATAATGTGTGCCTGCCTTTAGAAGATATTCAGACTTCTGAATAGTGTGCACGCAACGCGTAGGTATTTTAAATGCAAAACTTTAAAACTGCTACAAAAAGCTTCATGAGAATTAAATGTAGTTTTTGACCAAGGAGTTGTGAATCATAACACCATCCTCAATAATAACAAATAATTTTTATCTCACTTACGAAAATTGACCTATAATAATCACACACCCAACACTCGTTATAAAAACATTCAAGCAATTACCCAAACGTCAAATACAATAATACGAAGCAATCAAACACGTAACCGAACGACAGATCAAAGCTGAACTTTTTAATGAAGCCTTCATAGACGCGCGTGCAAGCGGCTCCACAAAGACAAGCTCCGCTTTGATGTCGCCGACGCGCCGCGGCGACAGCGGAGGCGATGATGCCTTTATAAAAACTCAATGATTTATTCCGGCTTTAGGATCGTTCGGTCGTTTGACGAGTCTATCAACGACTCTATCCGCGCTTGCGCATCCCTGAACTATAAATTATTGTAATAACCTTACGCGGCAGCGGCAATCGCGATTTATGACTGCAGCTCCTTCGACCGCTCAAATGGGCTAAGGTGTTAAATTTAACGTTTTATCAATAAAATTCAAATTAGGGCAGCAGATGCTTCGTTTTTCCCGTGAACTATATGCTCATTATATTGTTCTGAGGAAAGCATAATTTATATGAAATCGCATAAATCTTGAGTTGTAAATAAAAAAACTCGTAGCTAAATTCTGGGCTGTCTAAATTTAGATTGCCATGGACACGTTTAGAGAACGTATTTTATTTTTCTGAAACTTTTGAGCTACCGAAAAGTTTATGGCACTCCTGTTGAAAGTCGTTGTAGAAATACGAAAAGCTTTGAAAGCGATTGCCACGTATCATCATCATTTTTCTGCCCTTTTTGTATTGAGTGGAAAATTATCAAATAACTTCTCCCGCTCTGGGCGGAGCAGAAGGGCGTGTCAGACTTTTACTGACTAAAACCCAGCCGTGTTCCTTTAGTTGCCTGTGCCAAGGGTCACTCCTTCGAACAACCCGCGACCCTGGCAGTATCATTCTTCTGCCCTTATCCCAGTTTATTTGGGGTCGTCGCAACATGTCTTTTTCTTCCATACTTCTCTATTAGCCGTTATCTCGGTTTTCACCGCTTTTCGCTTTTTCCGCTTTTTTTTTTTTCATCATTCACACAGTTTATCCATCGTTCTTTGGTCTTCCCCTACTCTCATAGCCATCGACATTCATACTCAAAACTTGCGATTGCCACTTATACAGCATGATTTTTTTACCGCCTCCAAATTTTTACAGGTTGTTCCACCCATGAATCTAAACAACTTTTACTATGGAACCAACTCTGAGATCACGAAAAAAAATCAGGTGTTTCATACATTTTGGTCAAGTAGGTAACTTTTGTATTAAACAGCTGATTTTGTTTTCGTGATTTCAGAGTTGGTCCCATAGTGAAAGTTGCTCATATTTATGAGTAGACCACCCTGTAAAAATTTGGAGCCTGTAAAAAAAAATCATCCAGTATAGGTCTATAAAGTCACGGCACAAAAGTCCCAAAAGTTCTATCTAAACTTTTACTAAACTCATATCATTACATCCAATGCACGTATCTCGCACAACTCACTTAGTATCCTGCTTTATTCTGTAAGTGTAAACAGAATTAATGTCTACAGCTGTGTCTTGCATATTCCGTAACAGTGTTAGTGCATAATAATATTGATATGCGCATCCACGTCTTCGCATTTTTGTTTCTCAACGACTTATTAGAAAACCGCCATTCAGGTTGATTGGCTTTCATAATTCAGTGCTAAAAAGCTTGCGTAATCTACCCGTCGCGAAAATGAAAAGAAAAGTAATTAGGTTAACCCGGAAATAACTATAAAAAAATGTATTAATAGCGAGATCATGGTCCTCTTGCATTTGTCCTACTAGACATACATTAAAGAGGGAAGCACAAACAAAAAGCTCGCCTTTGTAATAAAGAAAATGTTAATTGCTAATACAGACAATGAAAGAGATTCGCACCCTTATTGCGTAGCACTATCTATATCAATCAGAATCACTTTGACGGATTTTGCTATTTCATTGATTCTTATGTTTGAAAAATTTGTCTGCATTTCTTGTCGCAATGAATGTTGACTTGAACTATCAAAATGAAAACCACTGCTACTCTTAGTCAATCAATCAATCAATCAACTCAGCCTATCGCAGTCCACTGCTGGACATAGGCCTCTCCCAGACTGCGCCACAACACCCTGTCCTCCGCCTTCCGCATCCAGTCTACCCCAGCCACCTTCTTTAGGTCGTCCGTCCATCTAGCTGGGGAGCGTCCCACACTACGCCTGCCGATACGCGGTCTCCACTCCAAGACTCGTACATATTACCACAATGCCTTCGACAGACATAGGCTACTGTTAGTATGTTACGCAATCACCCCGCCGGTTTCAGTAGAATTTATACTATATCCGTAGAATTCCGAAAATGAAACTTAAACCACCATTCCCGCGTTCTTGATACATACACTACCTAGTAGTTTAAAATTGAATCACGAAACAGCCCAAAATCTAAAACATCGACACTTGATGGTATGACTACTAGCTAGGTACTATAGGGATTATTAAATGATAACACGTTATAATGATTACGTATACCATGCGAACGCACGATGAGGTGAACACATCAACGCGCCTATTATATCACTGTTTTTTCGAAACAAAAACCTATTGGATCTCATTTCAAAGCTTATTCTAAGCTCGCTTGAATGTTCGACTGCAACTGGAGTTATTTTTCTGCCAGCCTGCACAACATAAGGTTGACTTTTGCAGACAACTTTTACAGTAGGTACTAATGCTAAACACATGTTCAGAAAAAAATATTCAATACTTCTTCCTCCTACCAAGCCAAGTCCGCATCATTGTTTATTTTATGTTGTTATTAGTGGTTCTCGGAAGGGTGAACAAGAGAAATCATAACAAACCTCCAGTGGCCCCTTATCTACACAATAATAGAGACGCAACTCCTTTTGTTTGTAAACTATCATCCGTATATGTTGGACCATATTGCTTGGTCGTACTGAGATAAGGCAGATATGTAATTGAGTTTAAAGAAGAGGTGAAAGAGAATTTTATACAAAATAATATATGAGAACGAGATAGCTGATCAAAGAAAAGAGCCATTTTTAAGAGAGCAGGGAACAGACCCCAAAAATTTTTAATGTTAGATCATCATCATCTGTCTAGCCTTTTCCCAACTACGTTGGGGTCGGCTTCCAGTCTAACCGGATGCAGGTGAATACCAGTATTTTACATGGAGTGACGGCCTATCTGACCTCCACAACCCAGTTACTGGGTAATACTATACCCCTTGTTAAGACTGGTTGTCAGACTTTCGGGCTACTGACGACCCGTAACGACTGTCAAAGATCCACGAATGACAGCTTGGTGACCATCTTTACATACGAAGACCCCTCCGTGCCTCGGAAAGCACGTTAAGCGGTTGGTCCCGGCTATCATTCGTAGATCTTTGACAGTCGTTACGGTTCGTCAGAAGCCCGAAAGTCTGATAACCAGTCTTACCAAGAGGTATCGTATTACCCAGTAACTGGGTTGTGGAGGTCAGTACTGGTATTCAGCTGGATCCGGTTAGACTGGAAGCCAACCGCAGAATAGTTGGGAAAAGGTTCTAAACATCCAAGAAACGTCATCATATGCCTAGGCATATGATGACGTTTCTTGGATGTTTAGAACTAAGCTTCAATGACCATTCGCCTTAATCCCCTTCAAACGTTAACCGTGGTCTATTTCAAAACGTAAACAAAACATATTGAACCAACAATAATACAGCCACTTAAAAAAATATTTGCAAGGATTAGGTACTTACCTGCCTTTCAATCAGCAAAAAAAAAAGCATAAACTTGAAAACCCTCAGTGTTAAGTACCCTGTAATTACGAAGATTTCGGTGGATCTTCTTTTGTTAAAGAAAAAGTGCCAAACGACGCGACGAGGACGGTCAGCTACTAAATACAATAAATTCATACAATCTTCAGAGATTAGACGGTAATCTTTAAAAACTCCGGCGACCAATGTTGAAATAAGCAGGAAACGCACAATACTAATAAGCAGGCATTAGTAACAATAAAGAACATAATCCTCTTTTAGCCGACGCAGTTGGGTAATAAGTAACGCCGGTAGCGGATTGAGGTCGGAACTCTTAAGAACTTATTCGAAATTTATTATTCGAAGATTATAGCCATGAAAATGACATAAACGAAGATAATTTTAGAGTTTTTATGACCGTTTGGATTCCGGAAATATTATTCTCTTTGTAGACGACGTTTAGTGTTTTCTTTCTTGGTTCTTTTTTTTATAGCATCTTTGGAACAGCTGCCTTTATTTTCGGTGCCTGGCTGACTGCGACAACAATTTGACAGCCAGATTTTTGATTTTCGAAGGTCCTGAACCAGCTGTTGAAAGCTTTTATGTTTAAGCAGAATTTCGTAGTGAATGCAGCCGGTCTCACCGTGAAATCGTAAGTGAAGTGGGTACTTAATAGTGTCAATCCCTACCATTAGGGAATGACAGAGCTCACTTCCCGCTCACTTCACCTAAGTTCTCACGCTGAGATTTTTGCAGAATAGCACTGCTGTTCTTGAAAGAGCCGAAACGAATTAGAGGAAATGTCAAGACCCAGTCTGTCCGTCTGCACTAGATATAAAAAGAGCTTTTCTGCTTACCAAATATAGACATAATTATATTCGTAAATGTAGTTGCTGGTGAACTTGCTGATCAGGGACCACTCGTAGGTGCATAATACACACTTTTATGAACCTGGATAAACATCAAATCCTAGTCTTTTCCCAACTATGGTCGACTTCCAGTCTAACCGGATACAGCTGGTTACCAGTATTTAACAAGGACCAACCACCTTTCTAACTTCCCGACCCAGTTACTAGTAATACGATACACCTTGGTAAGACTGGTTGTCAGACTTTTTGAGCTTCTGACTACTTGTAACGACAAAAAAAAATTTCAAATGGCAAACAAGTACGAATGACAGCCAGCAGTGATATTCTGTAAAAATCTCACAGTGAGAACTTAGGTAAAGTGAGCTGTTATTAGGGATTAACACTATTGACTGCTCACTTCAAGCTCACTTCACTTATGATTTCACGGTGAGATTTTTACAGAATCGACCGGCAGCACTTGCTTTCCGAGGTGCGGAGGGCCCTCGATGTGTAATGGACGGTCACCCATCCACGAGCCAACCGCGGCAAGCGTAGGCTAGTTAACCTGTTTTCGACCCGTGCGGTTGTTATTATTTAGCCACGAGCCCCAATCTGGGTAAACATTAAGAGCTCTTGCGCACTATGTCCGATCCGAATCCAATCAGAATCCGTGAAAATACGGTCCGGAGTAGTCGTAGAACTATTTGTATCGTAGTTTACGCACTAGATCCGATTTCCGTCATCCGTGAATCTCCATCTCGGAGATTATTGACGGACCGAAGTAGCCATAGTATTATTTTTATGAACAGTCGCGCACTGCGTCCGAACCGAATCCGAGTTGCATTCCGAATGTGAACGCTCTGCTGTGGCTTTGCGTAAAATGACGTCTGAATCACGCATTTGGATCGGAGGTTGTGCGAAAAGCAATATCCGATTTCGGTTCGAGTTTTCTAGATCTGTATTTTCACGGATTCGGATTGGATTCGGATCGGACTTAGTGCGAAACGGCTCTAAAATGTTATTAAACATCTCAAAGAAATCAATCAACTGCAGTCAATCTACGACAAAAGTGACACCAAACAAGTAAGAACAACTTTCAATAATGATATGCTAATACCAAACAATCCACCACGATAATGACGCCAGCGCAACTAAACCCAATCTATTATTCTCGTTTTTCGATAACACAGCTCTACTTCTCGTGAAACACGACATCCATATCTCAGATAGTGGCCACCTCTCCATCACGGACCCGCTATAACATAACCAAATAAAGACTGCTCGTGGTTCTACTTTTAACTATGTTTCTGATACCTTACCTAACGGTGTTACAACATTTACAACACGGTCAGCTTAGAATGTCGACTGTTTCAACTTTTCAAGTTTGGCGTTTAACAGTAAACGTGGTCACGCGTTCATTCCAGACAAACGTATTCCTCTTTTTTCTTCCGGTAGTGACACTAGAGCAAAAGTTCGTATATGTATTTGGTGTCTGTCAATACTTTTTTTTCCTAAAATAAATTTAAATAAGTACGGGACATCGACGCGCAATCCGCACCTTATTTGCGTAACACACTATTACTCTCAATTTGAATAATTTTGAAGCATATTGCTAATCCATTGCATGTTCCAAAAACGTGTCTGCTCAACAACGTAAATAACGCAATGAATGTTGTTGAACTGTCAAAATGAAACCCATTGCTACTGATAGTGTGTTACGCAACTACCCCGCTACTTTTCTAATTTACCACTCCACAACTTCCACAGAGGTAGTCTTATTTATTTTGCTTACGTCGAAATCTGCTCGAATACGTAACTGTTTGTTTGAACGGCTAATCTCTTGAACTAGGTACCAGTCGGATTTGAAAAGTTCTTTTTGCATAATTGATGGCCCAACGCAATTACCCTGCTGTTTCTTATAAAAAAAAACCCTGCTGTTTCATAGAAAAGTGCAATACCTACGCGGTAAAAATGTATGGAACAGCAATATAATATGTTTTTAATACCTAACCGAAAAAAATGCCAAAAAAAAACATCACGTGATTAATGGACGGCCCGAAAGGCTTGGGCAAAGGGTACACTCACATTTCGCAAGTTGTTTGAGTCTCATGTAATAGGAGACGAGACTATTGCCATCAACTGGGCACAAATCCAGTTTCCGAGCTGCTACTGACAAGGGGAGTATCAAACTTGGGAATCGCAGATTCCCATCGCTTTTATATTTATGTTATAGGGCAGATCCCCCCTTATTGTTTATGTAAAGTTGTAGAATGCAATACGCTTTCATTCTCGAGAAATATCGATTCAAAGTACTACGTGTAACTTAAATAGAAGTAATCTTTACACTACTTGCAGCTATGGTTGTGTGGCGTAGCGGCAACGCTCAGAAACTAATCACCCGATTTTCTGCTAGAAACCATCGGGCAACATTACTAGCCCACCATTAATTATTAAATATGATCCTCAGTCAGCATTAACTGTAGTGTCACTTTTGAACTTTTGAGTGGTAAAAGGTAGGCCATTTCCGTTAAAAGTAACGGTATGGCCCACAGTGTAGTATAATGTAAGGTATAGGGGAAGGTCGGGTAGCCCCGGACAGAGGGTAACCGCGGACATTTAAATTCCTAAGAAACTAAACGCGTTGCGTAGGCAAAGCGTTATTGTAAATGTGTGCCCTCTAGAGTAGAAACAAATCCATATCAGTCGCGGTGCGGGTGCCGAATAAGTTAGTCGTTAGTGAGTTTTTTGTTTCCAGCTCAACAAATTTATTAAAACAGCTCTCGCCATTTCCTGATGCGTTAACAAAACGCCTGTTAAGGCGAGCTCGAAAAACACAAAAGAGCGAGATTATAACCTATTCACCATATAAAAAAGAAGTAGAAAATAAAAGGGAAAAGTAGAGGCAATAAAAAAGACCAAGAGAAAAACAAAAAGTAAAGGTCCTAAAAAGATGTAGAAAACAAAAAAATATTTCAAACTCTTTCTCAAGAAGATCGAGAAAAGGAGACCGAATGTATCCGGAGAAACATTTGAAATAGACTGGATACAGTACCAAAAATGTAAGGACTGGGCCAATGAAGACTGTTTATTTAGATTCTGTGAATATTTATTACATTTGTGACGTTTTTAAGGCCAAGAAACGATTCGGTCACGATTTATTATTATGTCCGGGGCTATCCGTCATTATTTGTTTCACCAAAAATATAACAACAAATAATTCGTACTACATTACTTTAAAATATGTGATATGATTAGTAATTTTTAATTAATATTATCAAAGAAGTCCCTAATTTAATTTTAGGTACAAAATAAAGACAGAAATTTCATTAATTGCACTTTTATTTACAATTTATTTAAGTGTCCGGGGCTACCCGACCTTCCCCTAAGAACTGCACGGCACCAGTGTTTATTGCGTTACTAAACGTTAAATAGGTACTGTTAACTACGGGAACTATGAAGTACACTATGAAGGAAATAACTATGGGCAATTTTAAGTGCGAACATATTGATTTCAGCTCATTTGAATGATTGTGTGTGTGTGTGTGTGTGTGTGTGTGTGTGTGTGTGTGTGTGTGTGTGTGTGTGTGTGTGTGTGTGTGTGTGTGTGTGTGTGTGTGTGTGTGTGTGTGTGTGTGTGTGTGTGATGAAACTCTAATCGTGAAATGAACGTTGAATGGTTTCTTAGTTATCAATCGAGAGTACCTTTCTTCCGAAATTTCAGTCACCAGAGTCGTGCGTGACAGACAGGGTTACTTCAAAAGCAAAAGCTCAAACTCAAACAAACAAACAAACAAACAAACAAACTCAAACTGCTAAAGCTAGTTCTTGAACGAATAGATGCCTGCATGTTTGATATGTGTTCTTCTTCTTCTTTTCGCGTCGAAGGTAATTTGATTTAATATTATTATATTGTTTGAGCCTCGTAGGTGGCCAGTGTGGCCACGTTGATTGCGGCATCAGTGGCATTCTTTAGGTCATCAAAAGTACAAGTGAACGGGAACTTAGAACAATCCAAAACCTGGTTTAAGTACAGACGCCAGCACATCAAGCTACCCGAAACTGTCAGATTTTCCCAATCAAATTTGAACCTTATGCTTTAGCGATAAAGTTGAAAATCTATTAAATAAATCTGACAGATTGTAGTAGCTTGGTGTGCTGGCGTCTGTACATATAAATAATGGAACTATTATTTTAGCTGCTCAGTTTTGATTTTAGGGGTGGGTTTTCATAGTCAAAAGTACATAATTGTAGCCTGTTCCAAAACCCTGTTCAGGTTAAATTCTTACGCAATCACTCAGTAAAGGGAATTAGTAACACATTCATCTGTGTTTAGAAGGTTTAAACTTTATATAGCACCACTTTTTCCAGCAATTATGGTTTGTCTTAAAATTAACCTTAATTCTCAAATGAAAAACATCTTTAAGGTGATATAAAATGACAATTTCAGGTTTAACTATTCAAAATAATCAAATCAAGGCAATCCATTTATAAACTAAGTGCCACTACAAATTTGCGTTCATAGGTATGCTTTCTGATTCATTTGTTTACATTTTCCTCGATTACTTTTGGAATAGACCATGGGTACAACGCCTCTTCAATCTATGGGACACCATACCGCCGTAAGCGCACTATGACTCTCTCTTACTACTCGTACACCATTAATTTTCGGGAATTACATGCTCTTACCGTAACAGTCAATGTGAATGACATCTACGCCACACACGCAGCATCAAATCATGGCGCAACGCAACAATGACGGAACTATTCAGCTGGGGCATAATTACTGGGCATCATCAGCGGTCATTATGTGGTACAAGCGAGTAATGCTTGGTGACTGAAGGACCACCCACTGACATACTGGACCAACTGTACGAATTACCTCGAGGAAATAGTGCTAGCCTATTTTTGTACAAAAATATTTATTTTTATTTTTCTCTGAAAAGCGAGACAAATAAAAAACTAGGTAAAATTAGGTACCTACGTCCCGAGATAAAAATGAAATGACCCTGAAGACACCATCGTCTGAAGTAAGTAAGTTAGATACTAAATGACGCTATGTTTTACTATTGGAGCATCGGAAAAAGTATCTAGGGTTATACAGGGTGAAATGAAATTAGCTAATGAAACTCTTCAGACGTTATGGTTATTGACATCTAAACACACATAAAAAATAACTGTAAATAACCAACCGTTGGTAGTACTTAAAATTATGAGTTGAGAAAATATGCCGGTCGATTCTGTACAAATCTCACCGTGAAAACTTGTGTGGAGTTAGCTGTCAGTGTCATCCCACTGATGCTAGGGATTGACCAAGCAAACATTTACAATCATAATTGAGATTTTAATATTTTTATGCTAATTCTATTGATAATTTTATATAATTTTAAAGCTACCCAGTAACTGGGTTGTGGAGGCAGTTAGGCAGCCGCTCCATGTAAAATACGGGTATTCAGCTACATCCGATTAGACTGGAAGCCGACCCCAACATAGTTGGGAAAAGGCTAGGCAGATGATGATGAGATATCGATACCAATCACGTCTGCAGAGTTCCGCTAGCTAATTTAATTTGACCCTGTATAAGCCGTATGAAACCAGTTATCATTTCATGTTTTTAAAACTGAAGTGCATATACTTAACTTACCTATCTACAGACTTTAATACTAGACTTGCAGATATTTGACTGTTATTAAGTATTCTATTTTTTCAGCACTAAATAGATCTTCATAGATGTAGCACATGCCAACACGAAAAGATTAATGTTAGTCTGCCAACGTGTGAGATAGATTAATTGACGACATTATGCTGTTGCAAAACTGGATCTAAGAATAACCTATTTCGACTATGAGTAATACGCAAATTAATTACAGAGATCAACTAAAAATAAATGTCTCAATTAAGCTTGTGGAATTAATGTTGGTTGACCTCGAACTTTATGGAAACAAATGTTTTATGAAACTGAGTCAGCCAACTGCATTGCAGGTTATTACAATCATCATCAGCGGTGAGGTGATTGCGTCACACACTAACAGTAGCAATGGCGTTCACTTTGACAGTTCAAAAACATTCATTGTGTTATTTAAGTTGTTAAACAGATAAATTTTTCAACCATGTAAAGCAATGGATTAGCAATATCCTTCAAAATGATTCAGATTGTTATTGATCATGTGTTCCGCAGGTCTCAGTCCCTAAAACCACTGCTAAACGTGGTCATACGTTTTTATTCTGTTGGTGATTGGGACAATGTATAAAAGAGTTCAAGAAAATTTAGCTGAGAACCTCCAGAAATATGTCAATCAGCCATAGGTAGGGCTGGTAAAAGTATTTCTGGAGTTCATAGTAACTCCTTGAATAATTGAATCAATAGTAAAGTTAGTAGTAATAAAGTATTGTGTGAAATGAGCGAAAAGTAAATATCGTGTCCAAACAATTATGTTCAAATAAGACTATTTCGTTGAAATCCATGTAGACGTAGACACAGCCTACAAAACACAACATAAAAATATTCAAAGCACATAGATTACCAATCTGCTTTTGTATATTTTGCTAAGGAAACAGAATAGATTATACAGGCTGTTCCAACAATACTTGCGGAACTTGAGTCTTATGAAAATAGATGCTAATTCCTTTGTTGAAGTAATTGTAAAGTAAGCAATGTGCGTAAAAACGGCGGGAGGTTTCAAAACGTTTGTCAGAAACGTGTGAAAGAACATATTTACATGTAAAATGTATGACAAGCGTACAGAAAACACGTGAAGGGCTGCTATTAGGCCGGCAAAGTCGCTGGCATTGCGGATTTTCTCCGGCATTTTCTTGACGACATGCAAATTAATGGACATCATATTTCTCTAGAAACCATTTGAGTTCCTGCTGCTTTCTATGGCCCAGTCAGTACACTGGTTTCAAAATTAGCTTAAATGTAACTTACCTGCAACTTTAGCTATTCTGTAATGATCTCACCGTTGAAAACGAAGGTGAAGTGAGCTTGAAGTGAACTGTCAATCCCTAGCATCAGGTGGAATGACAGCTCACTTCACCTAAGTTTTGACGGTGTGATTTTTGCAGAATATATATCAGCTGTTCCATTTTCTTCTTCATCTTCTTTACGTTCCAATGGCAGTCTAGATAAGAATTAGCACAGAACTGGCTTCGTTGCTATCATTAACGATAATAGCAATTCTTTCTTCACATTTTATAACCATACAGATACAGACTAACACTCCCAACGCATGGTAACTTTACCTCAAAACACAACATTGTCATAGACAGACACACCATAAAAGCTAGTTTCGCAATAAGCACAATCGTTCCCATGGACCACAGCAGGAAGCTGTAAAACATGGAAGCTGCAACGATCGAGGAAACGACAAAATAATTGATATTACAAAATAAACACCAAACTTGTTTAACATTCGATATGTTTGGCTTATTAGTCGATTCGCACGAATTTACTCGCCCGGGCGCTTTTAAGTAATATTTTTTTTTCTATAAGCGAATCGCACGATATTAATTGGACGAATCGACAACTCCAGAAATATGTATTAGGCGATTGGCTCATTTTGAATTTTATGAAGTTAGTAAAAACTAACGCAATTAAGTGATAAGAGTTAAATATTATAAATCGTGTGTTTGTGCGAATCGTCATAACGACTAAGGCCCGATGCACATTGGCGGTTAACTTTGAAATTTTGAACTTTGTTTCCATACTATTAACTTATATTTTTATTCGTCGCTAAAAATACCTTGCCATGCCCCGTACCGCCAATGGGCACCAGGCCTAATAATAAACCATATATTTTTGAAACTACGCGTAAATTAGGCACAAAAACTAATTGATTACTTGATTAGTTATTTAAGTGTATGTAATTTTTCTATTAGATTTGTATGATTTGACTTGACAGAGCTAGACTTTGTTCACTGGCCAATCAAGTTGCTAGGTTAAAAAAAGCTTTTACAATATTTATTTGCTACTTGGTAGATGTATGTCCTTTATGTAGATGAAGCTATATAAAAGCAAGTCGGTTAAAACGGGAATGGGTTTCGCTCCCTTTACCGGACTGCGGTGGAGTCCAGAAAGATGGGGTAATCAATACACTCATGTTAAAATCTGCGGGTTAATTCCGTAACACTATCAGTAGCAATGACTTCCATTTTGACATTTCAACAACATTCATTGCACAATATTTTCAAGCATATGCAGAATGGATTAGCAATATCCTACTTCGGAGACATCAAGAAAATCGAACTTCGTATATCTAAATTAATATTCCGTTTACGTTACATAGGTAACGTAAACGGTGTAACACACGTCAAAAGTGTCTAGTAATGAAGTACTTTTTTAACTATAAAATATTATCCAATTAATATTTACCAAATCTAATCTTCCAGACTGGCTTCTTACTTTAATTCCTTTGTTTAAGTTAACCACTTATTATTAATACTCTTTGTAATTTAATTTTTTAATTAATTTAATTTTGTAAAAATTAAGAAAAATTGCAATTTTCGCAAATTGTGGGAAATTAACCTAAGTTAATGTCGTCAATTAAATTGCAAAAAAAAAGGCAAAAACGAGGATTTTTACATTTTTATTGTAAAGATAAAAACAATAATAATCTGTTTCCACCATTGACACGAATCATACAATCACAGCGATTTTGTATGCGAGCCCAATGTAAACGTGCCCTGCGATTGCGGGGTGCAAACATGCACTTCACGTAAACGATTTCGGATGATTTTGTCGCTTATCAGTAAGCCTGAAGAGCTGTGGAGCCTCGTAGTCAACATCATGGCGGTCATGGTACAATTCCGTAAAGCAGTATTTTGAATGTACCGGTCTTGTCTGCGAGTGATAATGCCTGATCGTCCTCCATGTCGCTCGTCCACGCTGCCCGTGATTCGGTAGCGTGTCCAGAGGCGGCTTATGACGCTCTGTGTAGCCACAGTACGTTGCCTGGAAGCAGCTTGCAACATTCCGAGGGCTCTCGTCATCTCTTCTCGTGTCAAATGATGTCGTCGCTCCATATCGATGCACTTTTTTCAATTCCGATGCAGAAATTGTAACGGTTTTGGTTATGGTCAAAACAACAGTTGATTTTCTATTTTGAATCAAAGTTTAAAGAAAATTCTTTATTCAAATAGTGAAATTAACTAAAAAGAATCAATAACAATCCAAAACAGTTAAAATAATAATCCACAATTGCGGCGATACTCTAAAACGTACTTGATCCCTACACTTTTGATATGTGTATTTCTACTTAACTCCACTCTACGCTTCCAAACATTGAACTCTATTAGGCTTATCCCTTAATACTTTTCCATCCAAAGTTATGAACATCTAAACATGTAAACGTCGTGTCGTGCTTTGCGCAAGAGACGCGGATTAGAGGCGTGGAGCGTCGTGCGCCCGCGCAGGCTAGCGCGGTGGTCCACCGACGACGACTTCATTGCACCACATTTTAATCTCGCTGATGATTCAGTGCCTCTTAAAAACTTTGATAGACGTAGAATACTATTATTAAAGTAATAGAGACATCAAGTTCTTTGTAAGATGGTAGAGTAATTTGCAGATAAGTTACGACTGTTTTAAGAATTGGTTTTAATTAGGTAGGTTTTATGGTTCTCGCTACTTTGATGACTCAATTTACTTACTGTGTGATCTTTTTGTGCGAGATGAGTTTTTTGGCAAACTTTTAATTATTTTTCTAAAATTATGATCATATAAAGCACGTTAAGCCGTTGGTCCCAATTGTCATTCGTGTTTCTTTGATAGTCGTTACGGGTCGTCAGTAGCCCGAAAGTCTGACAACCAGTCTTACCATGGGGTATCGTATTACCCAGTAACTGGGTTGTGAAGGTCAGATAGGCAGTCGCTCCATGTAAAATACTGGTATCCAGCTGCATCCGGTTAGACTGGAAGCCGACCCCAACATGGTTGGGAAAAGGCTAGGCAGATGATGATGATAAAATTATGATCATGTTATTAAACCTAAAGTTTACCAAATATAATTAAGTATTACCATATCGGTACCTTTTGTAATTTTTTCCCCAGTAATCGCTTGACCATGAAAAAATAATTACAGTTAATGATATAGCCATTAATTATGATGACCAAAAATAGTTGGCTGATTAAGCCGTTGTTGGAAATGTAGTAAATAAAGCTGCGGTATTCTTAAAGCGTAGATATTTTAAGAAATGCCGTGACCGACAGATCTACGGAGCCAATTTAGGAATTCCAGCTGACTATCTAATCATTATATTTCATAAAGAACACGCACAATTTCGGTTGTTTTTTTGTCTCCCGCGTTTCTTCCTATACAAATGGTCAACTTTACTTGAAGTGGTAATAATTAAGGTTACATGAGTCGTACGTGGAAGGCTCGCTACATGTAATTGGGACCACCCGCGGAGCCCTGGGGCCGCGCTGCCGGCTCGGGGGTAAAACAATGCATTATGCGAATTTAGAGCGCGCTCTGATTAGATAATATCGTTATAACCAATAACTGCTTCCTTTGAACTGCAATTGAGTAATTTTCTGCGCTAAGCCATGCAGCTGCTGATTGGATTGTGTAGCAAATTTTTTACTGCTCTGCAATTCTTTAAAACACAGCATCAGCATGATTGTTCATACAACAGAATCTTAGTCAATACACAATACATGTTCAAGTTAACATAAGTACCTAACCAGAACTTAAGTGGTGGTCAGTGGCGTAACGACCACCACCACCAACCACCACGGGCCTCCAACCAGAGGGGGCCCCCGGCCCGAGAGGGCCATGAGTACAGGAGGATCTTAACATAAATATAGAAATGCAAACTTTTTTCGACCACTGGACCATCGAAGCATTTAGGTATTAAATTACGAAATCTACCTAGACGAAGTCGCGGGTGAAGTGACAGTAAAAAAACCTATAACGTTGGTTGAGTTTATTTACACTGAGTTAGGGCCCTATCCCATGAATTTGCCACGGACCTCAAAGGGTACAGTTACGCCACTGGTGGTGGTGTTATGAAAACATTAAAATAAGACAGTTTGACAGGTCAGACAGGTAACTGTCTCTAAAGATTTTTGTCTGTCAGTTAATTTACGAATGTCTACGTGGAAGTGTCTGCCTCTGACCATTTTTCCGCTTTCACACCACATGCTTTTAAGTAATTATATTTTTTCAAGCACATTTCCTACACTACGCGGAGATATAAAGTACAGTGACCACAAAACCACAGACTGTCCGGCTGTCCAGCGATGTAATGTACCGCGCTTGACTTTGGCAAGATAATCGACTCGAATCGTCGAAACCACAACACACAAAAAATTATTTGAAGTTTAACTTCGATTACTATCGGGAATAAGGTTTTTAATGGTTTGTTATTGGGAAATCTCATGGAAACAAAGAATAAAGTCAGACACTACAGAACGATATGTGCTAGGTATGTTCCTTTGCCTCTATCTACGTTGATATGTCGTCTCATCACCTTGCCCTGAAACGTCTGTTCTGTTTCTGCTGACTCCCATAGGAGCAAGGCGTGAGTTAATATAGGTATGACTGTTGTGTAGTGTTCCACGCGCGCCCCTCTTAGACGTGGCGGGGGGAGTTTAACACCTCACTCCCCCCCTGACACGAGGAGGCCCGCAGGTGCGGGCCAACACCAGCCGGGGGTTGCGGAAGTATCGTTCGTTCCTGCGACCCCCAGCGTAGGTGAGAGAGGGAACACCGGGGTGGTTTTTAGTCAGTAAGAGTCTGACAGACCCCGCTGCCCGCCCCAGGGCGGCGGACATCCATGAGGATATTCCACCCCAAAACAAAAAAAAAAAAAAAAAAGGTGTAACTGTTGTGTAAGTTCGTGCATAAAATTCCCTAAAGTGCCCTCCGTCATGGTCTTTCTCAAATGATGAATGATTTCATTTCTGTAAGTAGGTTTGTACAAACGGACTACTCTGAGAAGAAAGGCCGAAAAAAAAATTGTTTATTGTCTCTCAAACGGTCACATTTACAAATGAGAATGAAACAACCCCAGTAATGTCATTAATACTTGTGTCGGGATTGTCTCGCTCCTTCCCTTAATTGATGGTTAACAATATTGAGACTTTATAAAAATTTAATTTAAGAAATAAACTCAGAGGTCTAGTCTCTTTTAAGGAGACATACTTAATATTGATCAGATGATATGAAGACATTCAGATATTGGTGTGTGAAATGGCTTTCAGGGTTCCGTACCTCAAAAGGAAAAACGGAACCCTTATAAGATCACTTCGTTGTCCGTCTGTCAAGACCCCTTTTCTCAGGAACGCGTAGAGTTATCAAGTTGAAAATATCAAATACTCAGAGCTGCAATTCCTTGACGCCGTAAAAAAAACTAAACTTCTAAATCAACGCATTCAAAAGTTACGGACGTTTATGTTCCGTTTATGTCGCATATTTTGACACTCGCAAGGGAATCAAAACCTATTGGGTACTTCCCGTTGACATAGAATAATGAAAACCCGTAAAGTAGTCACATTACAAAAAAAAACCCGTGATAAACTATTTACATGCCTAAAAGTTTGTACGAAACCCTCGGTAGGTACGCGAGTCCGACTCGTAGTTGACCGGTTTTTTGAGGAAAGAACCGTACAGATTTCAGTGGAACTACACGCATTTGTAATTAATCGTGTAGAATATTATCAACACCGTGGTCATTCTGCTACAGCTTGAGGATCAAGTCAATCGAAGGTGGTTTACCTTCAACTGGCTTGATCTTCAGGTTAGTGGGTTATTTAAATTAGTATTGGGTAGGAACGACTAATGATGTCCCAAATAGTTGATCGGCGATTAGTAGCATTTTTTACAAACCAACCAAGTGCGAGTTGAACTTGCATACGAAGGGTTCCGTAGCCACCGTATAATAATGAACACTACTTTTTTTTTAAACACGATTCTTGAATAGACCCCTCTATTCAAGAATCGTGTTTTTTTTTTAATTTTATTTTTTAAATACCTACCACCTCTGTGGAAACTTCAACTGTCTACCTATTACGGTTCATGACATACAGCCCTTTGACAGATAGACGGATGGACAGCAGAGGCTTTGTAATAGGGTTCCGTTGACACCCTTTGGGTACGGAACCCGAAAAACAAAAACTGCATGCCAGTGAATCACCGAATGTAAGTTAATCTTCAGTAACCATCACCGAATATATACCATTCGGACACCATACCATTGTTGAGGGGCCCGTGGTTTAATATACTACAGCCCACAGGTCGATCGATCAGGTTAAGCTACGCTTGCATCAGTTGGCATGTGGATGGGTGACCACCTTTACATACCGAGACCACTCCGTGCCTCGGAAAGCACGTTAAGCCGTTGGTTCTGGCTGTTATTCGTGGTTCTTTGACAGTTGTTACGGGTGGTCAGAAGCTCGAAAGTCTGACAACCAGTCTTACCAAGGGGTATCGTATTAACCAGTAACTGGGTTGTGGAGGTCAGATAGGCAGTCGCTCCATGTAAAATACTAGTATTCAGCTGCATCCGGTTAGACTGGAAGCCGACCCCAACATAGTTGGGTAAAGGCTTGGCAGATGATGTATACCATACCTTTGTTGCCGTTCGTAAGGTTGTAGGTGTGCCATAAGTTTGTAGGCGTGTGACTAAATTAACTGTTGTAAGTACAGACGCCAGCACATCAAGCTACTACAATCTGTCAAATTTCTTTAATAGACTTCCAACTTTATCGCTAAAGGATAAGGTTCAAAGTTGATTGGGAAAATTTGTCAGTTTCTGGTAGCTTGATGTGCCAAAGTGTCTGGACATATACCTACAATGAGTTTTTAATTACGTTACCACAATAATGATGACAACATCATGTCGTGTAGGTGTAGAAGTAGAGTGTAGACCACCCAAACTCTTATCGTAGGTGTTTTAAAAGGCAAAAGTTACAAACAAAATCCGAGATATGCTCGGAGTTTCTTTGAAGGATAAAATCAAGAATGAAATTATCCGGAAAAGAACCGCAGTAACCGACATAGCTTCCAGAGTAAGCAAACTGAAGTGGCAGTGGGCTGGCCATGTCTGGAAGGGCCGATGGCCGGTGGAGCAGACGAGTCCTAGAGTGGAGACCGCGTATCGGCAAGCGTAGTGTGGGACGCCCCCCAGCTAGATGTACGGACGACCTAAAGAAGGTGGCTGGGGTAGACTGGATGCGGAAGGCGGAGGACAGGGTGTTGTGGCGCAGTCTGGGAGAGGCCTATGTCCAGCAGTGGACTGCGATAAGCTGAGTTGATTGATTGATTAACAAACAAAATAAAATAACGTTTCCGAGCCCTTTATTAGTTTGCATTGCGATAAATAATAATCACACTAATAGTATAAAGGCCAAAGTTTGTGATTTTATGTGTGTGTGTGTGTGTCTAGGTTTGTTACTTCTTCACGCTCAAACGGCTGGAGCAATTTATAAATAATTATTTTTTTGAGTTTTATAATAAACTAGCGACCCGCCCCGGCTTCGCACGGGTGCAATGCTGATCACTATCACTACATAGTATAAAACAAAGTCGCTTCCCGCTGTCTGTCTGTCTCTATGTATGCTTAGAACTTTAACCCTTAAATGCATGATTTATTTTATCGTATTGCAAAAAATGCTATTGTATAGGTATTTTTCTATAGAATTTAGATAATAAATATATAATAATTATACAATAATATTAATATTCATACAGTATATATATTGTTTTGACAAAAAGAGGTGCGTTCAGAAACTCACAGCTATCACAATCTTAAAAAAATTAAATGACGTACTTTGTTGCCAAATGGCAACATTATGCATTTAAGGGTTAAAAATAAGCAACGGATTTTGATGCGGTTTTTTTTTAATAGATAGAGTGATTCAAGAGGAAGGTTTATATGCATATAATACATGCATAATATTGTAGAGAAACACTGATAATTTTAGAGCCATTATTTCTCTTAAAAAGTATAGGATAAAAAATGGTTATTGTGGGTTATCCCTAAGAGATAGACATATACCATCGCGGACTTTTATGTAGACCTTTTTAAGGTGTACAATACTGTAGTACATTATTTTGATCTATCTCGTAGGGTTAAGCCAGCGTTTGCAATGTAAGCGCAAAAAAATGTGTTTATTTACGACATCACATTAGAAACCCCTAAAATGATCAGTGTTTCTCTACTATATTATGCATGTATTACACATATAAACCTTCCTCTTGAATTACTCTATCTATTAAAAAAAACCGCATCAAAATCCGTTGCGAAGTTTTAAAGATTTAAGCATACATAGGGACAGACAGCGGGAAGCGACTTTGTTTTATACTATGTAGTGACTAGCTGCGCCCCACCGTTTCATCCCCGTACGTCTCGGTCCCGTAGGAATATCGGGATAAAAAGTATTCTGTGTTAATCCTGGTTATAAACTATCTGTGTGCCAAATTTCATCAAAATTAGTCGAGCTGTTTGAGCGTGAAGAAGTAACAAACACACACACTCACAAACTTTCGCCTTTATAATATTAGTGTGATAGTGTGGTAATAGTAATCTTTATTTTTATTTAAAAGTAATAATTTATTATTTCACCCCCGTCCCACCCCGTCGCATCGCATAGCCTGCCCGCGCTATAACTTCGTTTTCGCTCAGAGTTCTTCCTGACTTTATGTCTTTTTGCTCAGCTCATAAGGGCTTCATCGTGTTGTTATTTTGCTTATAGCCTTCCTCAAGAATGGGGCTATCCAGCGCAAAAAGAATTTTCAAGTCCGACTGGTATTTCCAGAGATTAGCGCGTTCAAACAAAGAAACTCTTTAGCTTTATTAACCCGTGAGAAGGCGCGCCTAATTTTCTTACACGAGTAGGCGCGTGCGAGCAAATTGCTCACACTATCATAAATGTTTATATTTTTAGTGTTTCTAATATATTTATTGGCTTATAATGTATTTAAATAAATAACACAAGGTTTAGTAAGTAAGAAAACAAGTATTTTAATCAAAACTATTAAACATAATAGCAACTTCTAACGCAAATAACAAAACAACCTAGTATTAATTAATTTTTTTGGCACGTTTCATAAAAATCACAATAAAAACTGTTCCATAACAAAAACTAAAAAGTGTTATTCAGCCATTAAATCTACACTAATGTGCCTCTCGAAACACACTGAACACATGTATTTTACATGTTCGGTGCAAAGTAATTGCTGGGCGCGTGATGAGCAAATTGCCGCACGTTGGTACACGGCCTCCACAAACGCCTTGCTGCGCGGTCGCAACGCCACTGAGCTGATCGAGAATTGCGTCAGGGGAGAGGGGATGAATATTTAGGAAGGTACTTAAGTGCTTGAATTGGTGTGGCATGGGAAAGACAAAAAATTTTTGAATTAGATTTTTGTGTGAGCAAATTGCTCATAGCGCGCCTTCTCACGGGTTAATAAGTAGTATAATAAAATCAAAATCAAAAGTCATTTATTCAAACTAGGCTGAGAACCAGCACTTTTCGAACGTCAAAATTACAAAAGACAGTCCCCCAAAACTCCCGCCCTTCACCACTTCCTAGTGCTTTCGCTGGGGAGAAGAAGTGGCGCAACAAACGCCCCAGCAGCACAGCTGTCTGTTCAGTTAGAAAATACTTGATTGAATACAATACAAGGTATGCAAAGTAATTACCACTACAAGACACAGAACACCAAATTAAATGATTTGCTACATGTCAGCTAGCCACGCCAATATACCAATAAATACTCAAGCAAAAAAAAAATTATATATCAAAATTAAAAATGTAAACAAAAACATACTATCTAAATTAAAGCCTCCTATGAGCTTTGAGTAGTTTACAAAAGTTCAAACTACTGCGACACGAATTTACCTACAACATACTTAGGTATCAGTCCCTTTTATATCAGCCATCTTCAAAGTTCGCTACATTTTCACACGCTCCTCAATTCAGCGGACATAGCTCTTAGCTCTCGGGAAATATGCTCTACCGTTGAGTGCTAATCCTCAAGCACCTCTCGACGGTCCCTGAGTTAAGTGGCTCCGTGGCTCAGTGGCTCCATGGCTCCCTGGTCCTTTGACCCGAGTGGCCGTACGTGATCTTTTGCCGAGAACAGATTCGCAAGCCATGGGAACGGATGTGCTGAGTTGCGTAACACTGCTGGGGGTAATGTTGCAAAAAATGTTTCCGGGGCTTACTCGTATTAGGGAATATGGTACTTTAAGTATCATCTGTGTAAGTAGGCAGATACTTATAATAAAACTTTTGTAGGTAGGCTTTGTAGCTTTTCAGGGATTCATCATCATCATCTGCGTAGCCTTTTCCCAACTATGTTGTGATCAGCTTCCAGTCTAACCGGATGTAGCTGAATAGCAGTAGTAATGTAGTGCAGTGTTTTGGTATTTCAGATATAATTGGACTAGAATCCGACTCGCACTTGACCGCTTTTCTTACTTAGCGTGCAACCTCTTTTCACTATAGGTACCTACAGTTTATGTGAGCGTTTTTACTCAGTATATGCTTGCAGTTTTCCCGCAAGCTTCCTTATTTATATTATTGTTAATATTGAAAGAGTACAATTATTTATTTAGTCATGCCACATTACCTCCATATTAAATACTTACATAATATACTCATACGATTATCAACAACCTTTGTAAGAGCACAGAATTATGGCGTGTTCTTCCATCTCCTGTTATCTAAAAAGACGGGCTATGCCTGGAGCAGTTGATTCCAGTCTTGTCAAGTGCTTATAATTTCTTTAATAATGTAGGGATTTGCCGTGCGATTCTGTAACCATCTCACCGTGAAAGCTTGGGTGAAGTGAGCTGTCATTCGCTAGGGATTAACACTATTAAATGGTCACTTCACTTATGATTTCACGGTGAGATTTTTACAGAATCACCGGCTGCTTATATTTTCAGTTCTTACTAGTTTGTGAACAAACAATCATCATCTGCCTAGCCTTTTCCCAACTATGTTAGGGTTGGCTTCCACTTCCAGTCTAACCGGATGCAGTTGAATATCAGTATTTTACATGGAACGACTACCTATCTGACCTCCACAACCCAGTTAATGGGTAATACGATACCCCTAGGTAAGACTGGTTGTCAGACCTTCGGGCTTCTGACTACACGTAACGACTGTCAAAAATCTACGAATGACTGCCGGGACCAACGGCTTAACGTGCTTTCCGAAGCACGGAGAGGTCTCGGTATGTAGATGGTCACCCATCCACAGACCAACCGCGGCAAGCGTAGCTTAACCTGATCGATCGACCTGTGCGGCTGTTATTATTTAGCCACGGGCCCCTCTCTCTCTGTTTATGAACAAACAATAACCTAGGTATTAAAGCTGCACCCTAATTGCGTAACACACTATAAATCTCAAACTGAATAATTTTGAAGGATATTGCTAATCCATTGCTTTATATGTTCGAAAAATGTGTCTGCTCAACAACGTAAATAACGCAATGAATGTTGCTGAACTGTCAAAATGAAAGCCATTGCTACTGATAGTGTGTTACGCAATTACCCTGCTGGGTAGGAGTGTAGACCACACAAACTCTTATCGTAGGTGTATTAAAAGGCGAAAGTTACAAACTGATTAAAATAACGTTTCCGAGCCCGTTATTTCTTTGCATTGTGATAAATAATAAACACACTAATATTATAAAGGCGACTGAGTGTTTGTATGATTCAAATTGAGTGATTCAAATACGAGTATGTAGTGTGTTACGCAAGTAGGTTGCATGCCATGAGCTCGAAGTAGTCACCAATTGGTTCAAAATTTGATACTTATGCTATTCTGGGACATTGTAGTTAAATAAAGTTTAGAAAACAGAAAATTTATTGCAATTTTGTAAAATAAATACAATTAAAATTCTTAAAATAATTGTACAAAACGAAACAAAATACAACAATTCTTACGAGCTAAGCTTCTAATTAATTCAATAAATTATTCGTTTTATTCTAAAATACTTTGTACGAATTTTCATAGTTATAAAACAATGCGATGACATAAAACTAAACTTACAAACTAAAGCTATTTACAATTCTTGTCCTAATCTAATAATCTCACTTTGGTAAACTGTGGTTAATGAGTTTCTTCTCTTACAATAAAACCTAAATTATTATTTATCTACTTATTCTAAGGAAAAACTGGAAATCGTGTTCGAATGAACGCCGGAAAAAAACCTTAGAAATCACAAGGGTTATTCGCAAACATTCAAAACAGTTGAATCAATTTAGAATTTACATCAAAACCAGCGTTTGAATAATTGAGTTCTTGAACTTTAATCTCGATGCATAGCACAAGCATACAAAGTCACACACACTAAAATAGTATTATATTAACAACAAGCTAATGAACACATACAAAAATATGTTTAATTTATTGAGGCATAATCTACACTGTATTGATTGAAGTATTAATATTATATGTATAGAAAACTAAAAAATGCGTACACACATGTGTAATGAACGAGAATATTCGAAAGGGTAAGAAACTTAGCAGAACTAAAAACTTTGAAAGTGGTTGTTGGGATGTAACAGATGATGTCGGACTGGAATTATTAAAAGAAAGTGTCTTTAAATACGGCATGATTTTTTTTACAGGCTTCTGATTTTTACAGGTTGTTCTACTCATGAATATGAACAACTTTTACTATGGAACCAACTGTGAGATCACGAAAAAAAATCAGCTGTTTCATACATTTTGGTGAAATAGATATTGAACTTTTGTATTAAACAGCTGATTTTGTTTTCGTGATTTCAGAGTTGGTCCTATAGTGAAAGTTGTTCATATTTATGAGTGGAGCAGCCTGTAAAAATTTGGAGCCTGTAAAAAAAGCATCCTGTATAACGCACGTTGTCTACGAGTGAAACCAATGAATTCAGCCATTTTCACTACTGACTGGTTATAAGTACGTAAATTATATACGCAAAGAAATTAAATTGGATAGTCATACCTCGCAAATTCACAGTGCCATGTTACACAAATTACTTGAACAACTCAATAAATCCAACTAATGAGACGTGTAAACCTTTACACAAGCAATTTTACAAACATGTATATTTCTCAAGGCAATACCTACGTACAGAGTCAAAATCAACGCCACTTGGTATTCTGCGCATAGCTGTTACATTATACATAAGGACATGATTCGGGCGACGAGACATTAGTTCGCCGTCTACTGCGAGATGCATACAAAGTGTTCCCTGACACTTGTATGAGAAGATATATGGCTGCTGTGACGACATCACCTTTGGACTACCCGCGCAAAACAACCTTTAATGTATCTTCTATGCAAACTGCGCACTTGATGGTCGATATACAGCTGTCGCAGGCGCATCTTATTAAGATTTGTATCTTGCAGTTGTAAGAATTGTATGGGAAAATATTTTATGCATGGGATTTTAATACCTTTAGAAGATTGTGTTACACACTTCATCGGCTTACAATAAATTGCAAAGAGCTCTTGAGGATTTGTAAAACGATTTCAATATTTTATTAGGATTTAATTGAATAAACGTGGTGTCACAAACGCAATGGTGTAGGAACAAAATCTAATATTTGTTCACACTATGGTGCATCAAGCCAAAAAGTAACAGTCGTGGCAGTAGTTTTGACTGTGCTGAGAAGACAAGTCGACACCCCATCTGCCGTTAATCTCATACCTATGCCAAAAGTGATGAGAATTTGCGTGAAGTAATATTTATATTCAAAGGGGTATGCAATATTATAGGGGCCAATTTTGACAAACGACGCTACTTTCCTCAATTAAATAATGGTGGCGATTCCCTCGTTCACAAACTAAATTAAATTTTAGTGCATCTTTTTCTTTCTATTTCATTAAGAAAAGGACGGAAGATAAATATTATTTTAGTCCTGTCAAATTAAGATACTCCATAGACCAGTTTAGACGTGATTAAAAAATTGGCTACTAAAAATACGTCAATTTACGTCAGGCGCTCACTAATTTGACAGGACTAAACTAAAATTCATCTTATGTCCTTTTCTTAATGAAATAGAAAGAAAAAGATGGACTAAACTTAAATTTGCGCCATTATATTCTAAACGATTCCTTGATTGAAACACCTATTATCCCATAGATTTTCCTCTTAAACCTTAACATAACTATTTCATTCACGTTGCTCTGATTTGATCTCTTGTTGCCAGCTCTCCGGGGCCTGAGACCGGTTCCCCTCTTCATTACTGACACACGGTACCGAGAAACGGACTTACCAACAATACGCACATTACTTTTCCACTACTTTACGAGGTCCACGTACCTACGCTTATAACATTTTAAATTATATACTTCGAAAAAAATCAATGGTTTCGTGGTAAAACAGATATCTCAATCTTCGTGTACAATGTGGGAATTGGTCAATTCAATGAGGAAAAAATGAGTTGGAATGCGATTCAATTTTCATAAATTGCTTGAAGTATTAAGAGGACGCCAGGCAATTTGAATCAAACGAAAACAAATCACTTGGTCTTGTTCTCTATTAACCCAGCAGGTCGGCCACACACTCGATCATTACTGACAATAAATACTCCACTAATTGTTGACAAATCTAAACATACGGAAGAACACACATTCATCCCTCAAAAGCAACAAATCTACTAAAAAATAAAACACTTTTTCAAACGGATGTCAAAGAAAAGAATCAAAAGATGTTCGGAAAAAAATCTGGCATCCCATGCCGCATATTTGTAAAACGTTAACCGACGCCCTACATCAGTGGGAACGATTAGTGCCGTCTACCGGATTTAGCCTCGACTATATCATTAGATCAGCCACTTCCCTAATCCATACAACATCTCATACACAGCTCTACTAACCCTCCATCCCTTTCAGGTCGGGCGTTAAAGAAAGAGATGCAAGAATTTCTCTTTGACGTAAATGCGTGAGGATGATGGTGTTACCGGAACAGTCGTTAGATCAATCGGCGTGGCGCTACATGGGGAACAGACCAGCATTTGTCACCGGACCACCGGCGCCGCCGTATTTATAGCGACGCCTGCGCAACCCGTGGGCGGCGACACATCCACGACACATATTAAAGACAATAGTTAAAATATAAACAACAATCTACATAATTACCCTTGATTCCCTCACGATAGCCTTAAGTTAACTAATACTGTTTTTACATTATGTTCACTACATCGTACTGCACTTCAATTTAACTCCTACTAGCCGAAATTATCTATTTAGAAACACTAAAGAATCCTTCACACGAATAGTCTCTTTTAAGGCAGTGTCCTTATCATTATAGTTCTTTAATATACACTTTAAACTATTAGAAGTAAACTTCTATCACGTAATGAAACTGTAACTAGACACACATATCAACGCGATGAGTCCTGACATTCGAACATAGTTCGCGGCACTGATCGGCGGCACTTGTTCTATGGGGAGTTTTTTATGTTTCTCCCCATGTCTATCATGGTTCTTTGTATGGTTCTTCATCTTATGGTAGCATAGCCTCGCTAAATTGTTCTGCATTCTTGGACAGTCGTAATCATTGCCGTCGCATTGGCACGCTGTTAATGCAGCCGCTTTCTCTTGCTTTCTTAGGATTTCTATGGAGTTGAGGCACTTGTTGGAACACTTTCTGCCTCGGAACATGGACCGGCAGAGTCTGTGGTAGTACTGAAGGGCGGTGGCACACTGTGCGTCGGCCAGGCAGATGAGTTGGGACAGACTACACGAGGAGGTGGCATTAGCTGCGCCCTTCAACACTTGAGGTCGGCAGATGTCTATGCGTTGTTTCGCCTCCAAGCAGTACTCGTCTTCGCATTCACACTGTAACAAGAGAGATATAAATTAGTTTATATTAGTTACTTTTCTAGATGTGGTATTTGTGTACAGTTTACGTGGCCGAGTTCTTTCTTTCCATATTAACTATCTGTCTCTAGGATCTACACAGGAAGGAAATACTAATGGTAGGTAGGTTTGAAACATTACATAGATAGAAAATTAATACCTATAATAACAAGTGGGTGTTTCTTATCAAATATTTCAACCTACTGCCAACCCAACGTTCTCCATTGAAAAACTGCATTCGAGATTGTAAAAAAACACGTTATGTAAAAGAAAATCTATTAATGTGTTATTTTTTGTAATAAAATTTAAGGGAAACTCGTAAATCCTCGCGGTCCATGGCGCATAATAATAACGTTGAACGTAAAATAAATTTTACGACATTCCCGAATCTATCCACTATCAAAACATGGCGTGATTTGTGAAATTTATAACTCGACACGGATTAGTCGAACATTAACTCAGCTTAAATATATGGCCCATTAGTTCAGCTTACTGAAATTACCTATAGAGATTATTCCAAGGCTTTTAAAACAAATGACTGTGCATTTAAATGGCATGCATTAACACTAAAATTTACCAGAACAAACGAAGGATCACAGAACACATAAGAATGCACTCATGAATACTTAATACCGTATAAAATCGCAGTCTCGCAAGTCTCGCTCGAAACGAAGAGAAACGACCTCGAAAATTGCAGTTGCTTCGTTAAGGTGCAACAATCGGTTACGCTCTCAAAAAGGTCAATTTACCGGATATCTAGCGCGGATTAATGAAGACACGGCCGCCCGTCTTACGCTTAGTTTTTTGTGAGAACGCAGCAACACCTGCACATGAGGCGGCGCTGCGGTAGGTCCCGATCAAGACGTCAAATCTCAAGGCTGTGCGCGGCCGCTCCTTTGCTCTGCCTTTCGATATACATTGCCTAACGTAGTACTCGTAATCACACTCGCTACTACGATATAATAAGGTTCGACCGGTTTTGGTTCAAATTGCTGCTTTATCTATGCATAGTACGGACCAAGTAGAGAATATGTAAACGATAACACTTACAAAAAACGCACCTGCTTTATGTAAAAGTGTAATAACAGCAAAAGTTAATGGATATTTAATTTGATAGTACGAAAGTAGTCCTTAAAATTCGTGTGCAAGATGTAAATAAGTTCGAATATGGTGTAATATTTTCTGTAATTTAGTGCGAGGAAGCACCTGCGCGTCTGGGGGGTCCATGAGTGGCAGATAGGAAGGCTTTTTGTTGATACAATTGCGAATCGTGGTACAATTTCATTACTTCGTTGACTTTGTTTGTCAAAGGTCAAGTAAGAAAGCTTTATAAGTAAGGGCTGATTTTTCAATCGACATATTATAATTTTTATTCGTGGAACAAAATTGACGTCTGACAGATTTTGTATGGATGAACTGTCAAAATTTCAAAATTATTCCTCTGATAAAATTATCGGGCGTTGGAAAAGTCAGCCGTAAGACGTCTTTATTTAGTTAAGTATTTCGTATTTATTCTTTACCTACTGCTAAATGTTTCAATTATTAGGTATAAGTACCATCAGTTCTCCTGGATAAAATATCTGAAATCATTCTTGACTTCCAGGCATCTCATCATCTGCCTAGCCTTTTTTCCCAACTATATTGGGGTCGGTTTCCAGGCATCTACAGGATGAAATTAAATTCATGGGCATCCTTTTAAGGGGTCATTCTACTCACCATTATAAACAACTTTTACTATGGGACTAAGCCTGAAATCGCGAAAAAAAAATCAGCTGTTCCTTGCTTCACATAAACTCGTCAAAAAATGTAGGGAAGAGCTAATTTTTTTTTCACAATTTCAGGTTTGGTCCCAAAGTAAAAGTTGTTCATAATGATGAGTACAATTACCCTTTAAAAGGATGCCCCTGAAATCGATTTCACCCTGTATAAACTAACTGAAGTGTGTGTTTGTTTGTTGTGTGACTGGACTAAACTAATATTTATCTTCTGTCCTTTTCTTAATGAAATAGAGAGAAAAAGATGCACTGAACTTAAGAGGGTTTATCCCTTAGAGCCATGTTGGATATTCAAAATTGATGATTTCCGACGGACAATAAAACCACAATGCGTTTAATTTATAGATGAGATATTGACGTCATATTATTGCGAATTTTATAATCTAGTGCATGGCTGAAAAACATTTTCAATTTTTTGTATAGTTTTCTCATCAGAACAGTTTTTATTCAAGCCTTTTTTCAAACTAGCGATCGACGGTCTAAGCAGATGCGAGATATTAGTAAAACCGTATACGACAAACTTATAAAAACATTACTTTATAAAAAATAATAACATTTATTAGTGCATGGCTGAAAAAAAAACACGATTACTGTAAGTTTTCATTCAAGAAAAGTATATTCAAAAGTGTCAATTGTAGCCACTTTTCGAGATATTAAACGTGTTAGTTTAGGATGAAATCTCAAATATTTATATTTTCTTTTAGACCTAGTAAATTAAGACATTTATGTTCTAAAACATGGTTTAAATATTTTTTTTGATAACTTATATGTTTATTTTACTATGAATTATTTAGTATTGCTAGAGCGGCGCGCTGAGCGGTGGCGTGAATCCGCGCCGATTATATAGCAATACTAAATAATTCATAGTAAAATAAACATATAAGTTATTAAAAAAATATTTGAACCATGTTTTAGAACATAAATGTCTTAATTTACTAGGTCTAAAAGAAAATATAAATATTTCAGATTTCATCATAAACTAACACGTTTAATATCTCGAAAAGTGGCTACAATTGACACTTTGAATATACTTTTCTTGAATGAAAACTTACAGTAATCGTGTTTTTTTTTTCAGCCATGCACTAATAAATGTTATTATTTTTTATAAAGTAATGTTTTTATAAGTTTGTCGTATACGGTTTTACTAATATCTCGCATCTGCTTAGACCGTCGATCGCTAGTTTGAAAAAAGGCTTGAATAAAAACGGTTCTGATGAGAAAACTATACAAAAAATTGAAAATGTTTTTCAGCCATGCACTAGATTATAAAATTCCCAATAATATGACGTCAATATCTCATCTATAAATTAAACACATTATGGTTTTATTGTCCGTCGGAAATCATCAATTTTGAATCTCCAACATGGCTCTAAGGGATGAACCCTCTTAAATTCAGTTTAGTTTGTGAACAAGGGAATCGGCGTCAATGTTATAAATCTTTACGAGACAACTAAAAACACTCACAATCCTGAAGCTAATATATTAATAACAAAAATTAAAATTACCAGACGTAAATTAGATACCGTAAAACGAGGTGAATAGGAAATGCAGGGGAATCGGGATTGAACTTTTAAATGGATTTTAACGTTTCTCATAATATCGTTTATTATAATACTAGCGACCCGCCCCGGCTTCGCACGGGTGCAATGGAGAAACACTGATAATTTTAGAGCCATTATTTCTCGTAAAAAGTATAGGATAAAAAATGGTTATTGTGGGTTATCCCTAAGAGATAGACATATACCATCGCGGACTTTTTTGTAGACCTTTTTAAGGTGTACAATACTGTAGTACATTATTTTGATCTATCTCGACGGGTTCAGCCAGCGTTTACAACGTAAGCGCAAAAAAAATGTGTTTGTTTACGACATCACATTAGAAACCTCTAAAATTATCAGTGTTTCTCTACTATATTATGCATGTATTATACATATAAACCTTCCTCTTGAATCTTTCTATCTATTAAAAAAAACCGCATCAAAATCTGTTGCGAAGTTTTAAAGATCTAAGCATATATAGGGACAGACAGACAGGGAAGCGACTTTGTTTTATACTATGTTGTAGTGATAGTAAACACATTAGAGACCTTTTGGCAAAAACCTATATTATTTCAATGTTAAAATCCATTTCAAAGTTTCTTCCCGATTCACCCCTGCATTTCCTATTCACCCCGTTTTATTGTATTCTTAACCTTCAAGCGGGCGCGCGGTCATTTGCAACGCCAGCGGTCGCGCGTAACCTAAAAGACCTATAGGATATTTCAGCGATTTAAAACACTGATTATTTAATATTTTTTGTATTTATCACATTATCATTATGTTAGGACATAAACAAAATTATAAAATCAAAATAATATTCTAATTTTCTTTGGATTTGTAAGCAATTTGGCATCATAAATGTATCGAGAATCGATCGAATCGCGGTCGATTCGACGCCGCGCGACTGCTTGAAGGTTAACAATCTTACAGCAGTTGCTGCTAATTCATGTACAGACGCCAGCACATCAAGCTACTACAATCTGTCAGATTTCTTTAATAGATTTCAACTTTATTGCTAAAGCTTAAGGCTCAAAGTTGATTGGGAAAATCTGACAGTTTCAGGTAGCTTGATGTGCTGGCGTCTGTACAATGTTATTTTAAACAAAGTAAACATTATGAATATTGTATGTGCTTATAATAAAACGTCTGTTCTTAGATAATAATTAACTGTTGGCATTCGCTTGATTACCTGAAAATCGTTTTACAGCCGGTAAATTATGATGGTTCCAGTAAAGGATGGTACGGCAGTGTTTGCTTCGCGCTCGACTTGGCGGGGGCACTGCCGTGCCCCCCCCTATGGTGCAGAGTTGCAGACAGTGTCAACAAAACGGGGTAGCGGGTTAAGGGGGGTCTGGCGGCCCCCACCGAATCTGGTAAAATCGTTCCAAAAATCTTGAAGAGGGTCGAAAAACAAGCAGTATAAGCTTTTTACCGACATTACAACCCCAAACGAAAACACAGTAATGGCGAAAAATATGTTTTTTTGTGATTTTTATTTTTTTCAACCAGTTTAATTTATTTTTAAATGGTTTAAACTCAATTAAAAATTGTTTTGGATGTGTGGAAGTCCCCTGAATTTTTTCAGATTTTTTGGTCAAGTAAAAACATGTGAATTTTAGGTTTAAATGCGAAAAAATCGTGAAAAACGCTTCATTTTCAAGATACAACCCTCTTATTTTTAGGGTTGTTTTCATTTTCCCGAGAGGTGCTGTATAGTATAAATAGCGGCAATTGTCTTCTTTCGAATGCAGCAATTGGACTCAATTTGGTCAAAACTGGTGAGCGGGGCGATTTTTTGAAGAAAACTCGAATTTTCAACTTTCGGTAAATTACGGCGCGTAGGTACTTGGTATGATGCGTCTTTGCTATAAAAAATACATCTCTATAGGGGTTTTTGAGATCGCTGATCACGAATTTGAGGTCAAAAAATTTTTTTGACAACAAATTCACCCATACATATTTATTAACACAGGTTTGATAATGTAAAAAATATCATTGAATCACAGCATTTATACAATTTTAATATCGTGTTCAACTAATATAATCAATGAAACTAAATTTTCTGGTATAAATCATATTTTATTTAAGCTTGAATAAAATATGATTTATACCAGAAAGTACAAGAAATAACAATTCATTACCTTTTATCAAATTCGTGATCAGCGATCTCAAAAACCCCTATAGAGATGTATTTTTTATAGCAAAGACGCATCATACCAAGTACCTACGCGCCGTAATTTACCGAAAGTTGAAAATTCGAGTTTTCTTCAAAAAATCGCCCCGCTCACAAGTTTTGACCAAATTGAATCCAATTGCCTGCATTCGAAAGAGGACGATTGCCGCTATCTATACTATACAGCACCCCTCGGGAAAATGAAAACAAACCTAAAAATAAGAGGGTTGTATCTTGAAAATGACGCGTTTTTCACCATTTTTTCGCATTTAAACCTAAAATTCACATGTTTTTACTTGCCCAAAAAATCTGAAAAAATTCAGGGGACTTCCACACATCCAAAACAATTTTTTAATTGAGTTTAAACCATTTAACCTTCAAGCAGTCGCGCGACGTCGAATCGACCGCGGTTCGACCGATTCTCGATACATTTATGATGCCAAATTGCTTACAAATCCTAAGAAAATTAGAATATTAATTTGATTTTATAATTTTGTTTATGTCCTAACATAATGATAATGTGATAAATACAAAAAATATTAAATACTTAGTGTTTTAAATCCCTGAAATATCCTATAGGTCTTTTAGGTTACGCGCGACCGCTGGCGTTACAAATTACCGCGCGACCGCTTGAAGGTTCAAAATAAATTAAACTGGTTGAAAAAAATAAAAATCACAAAAAATCATATTTTTCGCCATTACTGTGTTTTCGTTTGGGGTTGTAATGTCGGTAAAAAGCTTATACTGCTTGTTTTTCGACCCTCTTCAAGATTTTTGGAACGATTTTACCAGATTTGGTGGGGGCCGCCAGACCCCCCTTAACCCGCTACCCCCTTATTTAATTGGGTGTAGGACGTTTAAGTGCAATTTTTTAAGATGAGTTATTTATTTAGTTTTATTCACTAGCGACCCGCCCCTGCTTCGTACGGTTTTACGATTTACTATAGATCGCGATTTATTAGGTTGTCTCATAAGTTCTTGCCATATTTTATTTTTCTCGAATTTTCTCGTATTTAACCTTCAAGCGGGCGCGCGGCGTCGAATCGACCGCGATGCGATCGATTCTCGATACATTTATGATGCCAAATTGCTTACAAATCCAAAGAAAATTAGAATATTATTTTGATTTTATAATTTTGTTTATGTCCTAACATAATGATAATGTGATAAATACAAAAAATATTAAATAATTAGTGTTTTAAATCCCTGAAATATCCTATAGGTCTTTTAGGTTACGCGCGACCGCTGGCGTTACAAATGTCCGCGCGCCCGCTTGAAGGTTAAACTAAAGTGAATTCAAGAAAGTTCTAGATCTTTCTAGTAAGGATGAGTATCTTTTATGGTGAGGGTATAAAATAGGCGCGAACGCAACGCAATAATTAGTCTTTCGTGAAAATGGATCAGCGTCAACTGCGAGCTATTATGCTATATGAGCATCGACTTAAAGTCTCTTCAACAGAAACGGCTAAAAAGATTAACACTGCATTTGGACCGGGTACTACTAGTGATCGGACTGTTCGTTTCTGATACAAGCGTTTTGACACCGGTGATATAAGCTGCGAAGATCAACCTCGCCCAGGCCGACCCACCAGCTTCGATGAAGATGCTTTGCGTCACGAACTTGAGCTACATCCAGACTATAGTACGCGCGATTTAGAGAAGGCGCTTGGACAATCCCACGCGACTATAGATCGTTATCTCAAATCGATGGGATATCGCAAAGTGATGTCATGTTGGACACCTCATGGGTTAACGAACCATGACCGGGCCGTTCGTGTGGCCATTTGTCAAAGTTTGTTACTTCGTCCGCACAGACGAGACTTTCTCATGGACATTATTACATGTGACGAGAGCACAGAACATATATACCCTACAGAGGGACGAGAGCTGGATGCATAATGAAAATAACACGCGTCATGCCTATTGTATTCCTCACGGGGAAAACCCACCAGCCCAGTCTCAACTTAATGAACACGGTCGTAAGATTATGTTGTCTGTTTTCTGGGATTGGCAAGGAATGATTTTCTGGGAACTCCTCGAATCTCATCAGACTATTAACGCCAATCTGTATACGCAGCAGCTTCGCAAACTAGCAGAGATGTTAAAAATTAAGCGGCCAAAACGACTTGGAGTCGAACTTTTGCATGACAACGCATGACCTCATTGCGCCAAGTTTTAACACATAAACAGCTGGAGGAGCTAGGATTGCTGACTGTTCCACATCCACCGTATAGCCCGGATCTTGCGCCTTCAGACTTTCATTTATTTCGAAAATCCGAAAATTCTGGAAGTATTCAAATTGAACTTGAAAATTTTTTCGAGTCGCAGCTTGCCTCATTTTGGGAGAAGGGTATTAAAATTTTGCCCAGTAGATGGCTGACTGTTGTTGATAACGAGGGAGACTATACAGCGTGTAACGGAAGGGGGGTATCAACCCTGAAGGAGGTGAATGTGCTCATGAAACTCAACAACTTTCCCCAAAGAACATAGGTCGAAATATGAAAAAAAAATTTGGCCCTCCCATAGTAAATCAATCAGCTGGTAGTCAGTTTTGTAAGGGAGGGCCAAATTTTTTTTTCATATTTCGACCTATGTTCTTTGGGGAAAGTTGTTGAGTTTCATGAGCACATTCACCTCCTTCAGGGTTGATACCCCCCCTCCGTTACACGCTGTATAATTGATTTAATGTGTTTTTAGTAATAAAAAAATATTAATAATAATTTGTCTTTTAACTGGCAATAATTTATGAGACAACCTAATATTTATTACAATTATGTAAGTTTAATATGAATGTGTTATGCACTTAAGCCTTTAGGAATAAATTCTCGAAATGCGAAAGCCTAACCAAAAATGAGTTGCGAAGTTAACAATTATTAAAAAAAAAAAAACATAAAGATTACAAAGTTTAGCGGTTAAACAGACAGACATGAAAAGCGACTTTAACTAATCATAATTATGTATCCCTTTCCAACCGAGTTGACGTGATCGTGAGTTTCGACTTTACAAAATTCTGAGCACGATCGAGCGACTAGCACATTATTTCTGAACCTCACGTATGTGAGGGTCTGACTGCTGAAGACCAGCTTACATGAGATTTTTTTCAGTATTTTTCCCAGGACCTGTGAACACTTTCCACAGGATTAATAAGCTTTTACTGATCTATGCGAGTTTTTTACTCCCGGTTGCAAAGGGGTATGGACGTAGATAGGGTTTGTAAATTAGAGAAATTAGGGTCTTGTCGTAAGTAAAGTTTTTAGTGTGAATGTACAGATTTTAAGAGAAGGAAAGTGATGAAAACTGGTATGATCACTGAAAGAGACTCTACTGTAAAAAAGAAAATGATGTGCTTTGTCAGCCCCAAAAAAATGTATAACGGCATCATCATCATAAGCGGTGGCAAGATGACCTGGACGCGTAACGCGAGGACTGACTCGAGGTGGCGCGGGAAAAGGGTTACAGGGTCCGTACTATGACGTGTTAATGCCATCGTTGGTCCGTTGTGAAAAAGAGATAGCGCTATTCATCCTGTATAGCTGTATCTCTGTCTGACACTGGAACAACGATGGCATTAACACGTCATAGTACGGACCCAGGGTCCGTACTATGACGTGTTAATGCTGGAAGGGAAGGAAGGAAGGGCTCGGGGGAGGCCTTTTCACAGCAGTGACGTGGACAGTATAGGCTAAACAAAAAAATTATCCTCTTAGTGATGACGATTATAAAGGTATTATTTATTTACTTTATTAGATGAATTCTTCCTCATCTTTTCGTGGCGATTGACTACTCATTTGTCCGACCAGCAAGGTAATTGCGTAAAACACTATCAGTAGCAATGAGTTTCATTTTGACAGTTCAACAACAGTCATTGCGGTATTTTCGTGCTGTAAGAAGCCACCAGCACCCTAATTGCGTAACACACCATTACTCTTAATTTGAATCATTTTGAAGCATATTGCTCCATATGTTCGACAAAAGTGTCTGCTCAACAACGTAAATAACGCAATGAATGTGGTTGAACTGTCAAAATGAAACCCATTGCTACTGATAGTGTGTTACGCAATTACCCTGCGGGACTATAAGGGCCTATGCACACCACGTTTTTTAAACGCGCCGTCGACGCACGTTTGTAGCGATACAGACGCGATACGCACGCAAGTCAGACGCAGCCTGTAGACCTTTGCACACCTGTATAAATACAGACGCGCGTGTGTAGCGATACAGACGGTATGCAAACGCGCGTGTGTAGCAAATACAGACGCGATACAGACGCGCGTGTGTAGCGATACAGACGCGATACAGACGCGCGTGTGTAGCGATACAGACGAGATGCAAACGCACGTGTGTAGCGATGCCACACACGCGCTATTTTGTGAGCTCACAAAATAGACTACATATTTGTTCCCAGGCATTTTTCTTTAGCACTTTATTCGAATAATCCGGCAATCGTGAATTTCACAATATTGGCCGGTTTTGAATTTCAGTTATGAAGTTTTCTGTGTCGAAAGGCTCAATTTTTTTGTTCCAAAGACGTGCGGTGCACCAAATCGCTCGATTGCTACTAGCGTAGATTCACACTTCCCTTTCCCTCGTTGCGGGGGAAACCCCGTCCGTAGGGAAAGCGCGCGCGCTAGCGCTCGTATCGGTGTCGCGCGTTTGAATCGATACAGACGCGCCGGTGCCGCGCGTTTGTATCGATACAAACGACAACAAACTGCTCTGCAGAATAAAAACGCGCCGGCGACGCGCGTTCCCAAAACGCGCGTCGACGGCGCGTTTATAAAACGTGGTGTGCATAGGCCCTTAGATGGCTTATAACGATTTATTTTACGTTAATTTACCTAAGGAAAGGTTTTCTGCTATTCTTTTACATTTTCTGGTGCCATGGTAGTAAGTAGTCTTTTTGTGACATAAATCATGTCACAAAAAGACCACTTACTGACAATGATTTTTAAGATTTAACTCCCAAAATTAGGAACGAAAATCAGCCGCCCACCATTCTTCGATGAAAGATTCCATCTCTATGTGGATATATTTAGACCACATTTCCAGAACTAACGATGATACACTCTCTCTTTACAGGAACATCGTATCAGCTAGCCGTTTCACTGCTGCTATGAGTGCATTAGCACCACTTGAGAGTCCACATGTAGCAGTGACGTGTTAATTGAAAGATCAAAATTGTGCATAAACATTACCAGGTTGCTCCTCCTACACGGTGGAGTTACACGGTTATTGAGATTGGTGTTTGATTTGAATGGGAGTGCTTCTAAAATCAATGAAAGAAGAAACTGAGTTTCTAGTTTTTTAAAAGGAGAAATCTCACTTTTCTACTCCTATTAGATACTAAGTTTTAGCTTCAAGGGGAAGAAATTCTGAAGTATTAATAATTTAGGCATAAAAGACGTCATAACCGAGTTCTTTAGGTCTTTACTGATTAATACAGTGTTTAACCCGTGAGAAGGCGCGCCTAATTTTCTTACACGAGTAGGCGCGTGCGAGCAAATTGCTCACACTATCATAAATGTTTATATTTTTTGTGTTTCTATATTTATTGGCTTATAATGTAAAATTAAATAAATAACACAAGGTTTAGTAAGTAAGAAAACAAGTATTTTAATCAAAACTATTAAACATAATAGCAACTTCTAACGCAAATAACAAAACAACCTAGTATTAATTAATTTTTTTGGCACGTTTCATAAAAATCACAATAAAAACTGTTCCATAACAAAAACTAAAAAGTGTTATTCATCCATTAAATCTACACTAATGTGCCTCTCGAAACACACTGAACACATGTATTTTACATGTTCGGTGCAAAGTAATTGCTGGGCGCGTGATGAGCAAATTGCCGCACGTTGGTACACGGCCTCCACAAACGCCTTGCTGCGCGGTCGCAACGCCACTGAGCGGATCGAGAATTGCGTCAGGGGAGAGGGGGTGAATATTTAGGAAGGTACTTAAGTGCTTGAATTGGTGTGGCATGGGAAAGACAAAAAATTTTTGAATTAGATTTTTGTGTGAGCAAATTGCTCATAGCGCGCCTTCTCACGGGTTAATAGTGTAGTTGGCATTGTAAATCTTGTAAGTAAATCTAGATTAATTACAATGTTAAATGCGGCCCAAGGAATATCTGCTATAAAAAAGTAAACCCCAATCATTTCAAGGATTAGAAACAAGAAGGTTGGATACAGTTGTGTAAACTGCAACCTCAACCGTAATTTTCTGCCACCGGCTGCCACGAAACGTTTCACACGTTCAGTATACAAACATTCAATAAAGTTTGTGGAAACAATAATAAAGCTAAAAGTACGGCAGCTCTGTTTATCACGTGCCTCTACCACGTGAAGTGATTCGCCAGCACTCTTCACACATTTCTTCCCAGTTTAGAATCATGAAATCTTTATAGCCCACATTAAGATGGAGAAATGAACGCGGAACGTTAAGATGGCGTTAAAGTATTCAAAATGGCGTATTCAAATGATTTTCGGTATTTGCGTTTGGGAAATTTGATTTCGGAAATGTTTAATTTGTTTGTAACTGTAGTTCGCGCTTTGGTTTCGAAAATTGTTTTAATAGACTATATTAGTTTTCAGGTAAATGTTGATCATTATTTGAACTTAAGCAAACAACTTCATAGTCGTGCTTTCCAATTATATGGTATACCTGCGTAAAATAATAATAGATTTCAAACACTCATTGTACTGCACATACTTTTCGTTTCATGTCCAAGAGCATGAAATTTCAATGTGACACAATCATATTTGTTTGACAGCAGTCGCAGGCGCACAGAATTGTTACTTGGTCCAGCGAGAGGCGTGCTAGGTACCAAGTTAGTTCACGAACGAGGTCGTCAACCGCGACCCTCGAAGTTCCTTCGTGTCGGACAAATCTGCCCACAACGTCTAAATTAGATTTTATTGCGGGGCGTCTGCTACATGCACCTATACAGAACCAAGTAAGCAAGGCCTCTTTTCTCCCATCCTGCTTAATGAACTGCGACTCATAAGTTACTGGTCGTATCCCCAATTGAGTGAGGCGTAAGCTGTAAACAGCTGTTATGAGGAGTAATTGTGACAAGTCTGAACTCTGAATAATCAATCTGAATAGAAACATGCTGCAGTTTATAAATAGATGATGATTGCAGTTTACAAGTGGCTGTTTATATGATAGAGAGTTTAGTATTTATTTGACAGAGAGTTCACTTTCAATATCGATTTCAAGATCGAATCGACTTAATTATTTAAACATGTTAGCTATGCACGGCCTACTACCTGGACATACGCATTCCACCCGCGACAAAAGCTGTCTAGACCATTTCATTCTCAAGCTTAGACCTAACAAAAAATCAGCATTCATAGCAATTATCGAGACCACTATCACCGATCACTCTATGATTTTCCTAAAACTGTCCGAATTGATGAACAAACACAAATCTTTTAAAACTAAAACCTCAATTGACGTCGAATATTCACTCGAGCTCTTAAAAAGTAGCAACATTAACGACCTCTTAGACCTAACTAACCCTTACATACTAATAAATAACTTAATAACTTTACTACAAAAATGTCTCACTGCCGGTACACTTGTAATAAAAATCCCCATTAAAAATAGATTAATCAAACCTTGGATGACCATAGGCTTGTTGCGCTGTATACATAACCGCAACAATATGCAAAAAAAAGTTAAAACTACTTAGAGCCTCATAATGAGATACTAAAAATCACTTATAGGAGATACAGGAACTACTGCAACAGCGCCATTAAGAAACAAAAACGTAAATACGATCGCGAACAGCTTTATAAGACACAAAAAAACTCTAAAAAGCTATGGCAAACAATAAACAGTATTTCCCAATGAAAACCACCTAAGACACAAAACACAGAATTACTGGAATCAGCCGCTACCCCTCTCGAGGCGGTGAATAAAGTAAATGAATACTTCTCAACCGTTGGAAGGCATCTTGCTGACGAAATAATAAATAATCCTGAGAGACAGGCTAACAACGACCCCAACATACCTACAGACGTTCCAAACCCGCCGGTCTCATCGTTTGTACTACTCAACTCTGACGCTGAAGAAGTAGCAACCGTAATTTCGAGCCTAAAATCCGACAGTGCTACTGGCTGGGACAAAATCCCCGTAAGTTTTTTTAAAATCTGCCAAGTTCATTATTTCACCAATAATTTCACACTTTATTAACCTATGTTTTGAACAAGGATGCTTTCCCGCGGCCCTGAAACAAGCTGTAATAACACCTGTGCATAAGTGTGGTGACAGAGGTGATCCGTCTAACTATAGGCCGATATCCGTCCTCCCGTCCCTGTCTAAAATTGTCGAAAGATTAATAAACCAACGATTAAATACATATTTAACAAAACATAAAATAATTTCACCCTCACAGTTTGGCTTTAGACAGGGAAAGTCTACAGAAGACGCGGTCCTAGCGCTGACCTCTATGGTCACTGACAAAGTGGACAATCGAGAAAAGTGTCTAGCCGTCTTTTTGGACATCAAAAAAGCCTTCGACACAGTCTCTGTCCCCACGCTTTTACATAGGCTAGAAGACATCGGTATAAGAGGAGTACCACTTAAACTTTTCACGGAATACCTGAGTGAGCGCAGGTACGTAGTTAAAATAGGACCATTCACTAGTTCCGAAGAAATAGTGACTTACGGAGTAGGACAAGGTAGTGTGCTCGGGCCGCCGCTGTTTCTCATTTATATAAACAGCCTATGTAACATGAGTATCGAAGGTGCTCACATATTTTCTTATGCTGACGATACAGCAATTGTTTTCTCGGGAGAAACATGGGACAGCGTCGGTCGCATCGCCGAACGTGGTCTGTCTACAATATCTACCTGGCTCGATCGGAACCTTTTAACCTTGAATATTTCAAAGACAAATTACATCTGCTTTTCCATATTTAACCGTACCCAGCCATCACAAGATCTGCAGATTAAAATCCATACCTGCTCCAGCTCCACTAACACCACCTGCTCTTGTTTAAAAATCAATAAAGTATCCAGTACTAAATACCTTGGTGTTATGCTTGATCAAAGGCTATCGTGGCACATGCACCTAGAATTATTAATGAACAGAGTTAGGAATTTAATTTGGACGTTCAAATCTCTTCGCCACGTGACCACTAAGGATCTTATCCAGCAAATTTATGTCTCCCTGGGTCAGTCTATACTGACGTACTGTTTGCCAATTTGGGGCGGAGCGTCTAAAACTAAATTTTTGGAGCTGGAGAGGGCACAGAGAGCTTTACTAAAAGTCATGTACTTTAAACCGATTAGGTTCCCTACAGAAAGTTTATACTCAACCTCAAACCTTTTGTCAGTTAGGAAACTCTATGTTCTGCAGATTGCATTAAAAAAACACAAATCTCTTCCCTTCATTACTTCTAAGACACATTCTAGGAGGAAAAATAAAGTAGCTGAAGATTGTCCAGTGAATACTAAATTTGCTACAAGACAATTTTTTAAACAATCTTCCCGCATATATAACGCTCTCAATGAACAATGTGCCATCTACTCTATGACATACCGCGACTGCAAAAAAACACATACTGAATGGCTCAAGAGTAAAAGTTACGAAGAAACGGAAGATATCCTACACAAGATCACATAACTAAGAAACACATATAATTTGTACACATATACACACCACACCCACACGTCCCCGCGCTACACATACCACATATCTCACACACATCACTCACTACATCCCAACACCTACACAAACACACACACACAAACGAACCCACACACACATACATACACTCACAAACATTTATTATATACCCAGTGCGCTCCCTAACTGATATAAGAATTATAAAGTGTTAATTAGTCTTAAATTAATCTTTTTGCTTATTTCTCACACATCTGTAGAATGATTGTAAACTGGAGGAGCGGAACCACCTAATACAAGCAAATCTTTGCTTAAAAGGTGACTCCAAACCTAACATAGTTATATCCTTAAGTGAAGAAATAAACATTTTTTTATTTTTTTATTTATTTTAATATGGAAACGTTTGAAATTGATTCTATCCAGATTGTTTGTGACTTGGAAAACTGTAGTGAATAATAATTGTTGCTTTATGTAAGTATGTATTTTAAACCCTCATTTTAATTTTAATAATGCCCACTATCTATATCACAAAATGTAATAATACTTCTAACGATACACTAATGTCATAAAATGATATTACGGGATCTTGGCTTTCTAATACAATTTCAGCGCACTGTGCAGGCAATGCATGAATGATGATATTCTTCGAACAATGCTCCATTACTAGACCGAGTGAATGAAGCCACAGTGTCCGATACATATTCAACTATATTATTAGATTGCATATGGCTGAGCATACTCGTAGTTTTGTATTTGCATACAGGGTAATAATCTCAGTTTGGACTACGATTTCCTTACCGTCTTTTTGGAACGATGGCCTGTAGAAGCATAAATGAGACTATATCTATGAAATTAGATGAGGATATTGGACATCCTATCCATTATCCTCATGTAATTTCATAGATATGTTTAGGTACTTTTTTTTTTCTTTACTTTACTAATAAGGTTGAAAAGAGCTCAATAAGGAGGTTTACTTCCCTAAGAACAAAATAATAAAACCTTATATCCGAAGCAGAAACGGACTAGGTGACTCCGTAACTCGGCCGAAACTACGGACTACGTAAGTAGTAAACCCCCAGAACACAAGGACATTGAGCAGTTGGATTTTGAACAACTTGATCCCATTTGAAAATCCTAACATAAGTACATACAACATGAATTATCTGTTCATAGATGAGCTATCTAAACAGATACAAGCCTCATGGGTCATGACTCCCTACCCTTTACGTTCAAGCTTATAATAATGTGTGCTTACAAACGCTGGACGGCTAACTTGTCACTACATTACACAATCGTTAAATCTTTCAATGTTAATGTTGGACATCCGCCAAAGTATGTATCTCCGGCAATCTCGTGTTAATTCACTTTCCACTTTACATTTAAATTATATTTATATTGCATAAAGTAAATAATGAGGTGTCAAAATTTATATTTCTATTTATTGAATAAATAGAAATATGTACATATTTGCATTTTATATTTTATTAGGTATGTATTCTATATTTTTTTTTTTTTTTTTTATTTATTTGCAGAAGGTAGATTAAATTAAGCATTCCAGCAATCTGTTATCGCATCACAAATCCACTACATTTATACATAGATACTTACGTAGGTATATCAAAGATGTATCTGATTGAAGCGTATAAGTAATATGATTGAAGCGTTCATTAATTTACATTCTGAGACCTTTACTTTACAAGACCTATGTTAGTTAAGCCAATACTAATGTTTATTTGTTACCGAAGATAATATAATATTAGTTGATTGTCATGGTTTTTGATGCAGTTACCCACTCGAACTTTATAAGGCTACTATAACATTTAGCACACAAGTAGAATAAGTAGGAATTTCTTCTAACAAAACTCTACTCACATTCATAAGCTCCTTCCCCTCTTCCGTAGAAGTCAAAGCGATCAGCGCATTTCCACACTCTCTGGGACATGCGCTGGACTCCGTGGGCTCAGTCAGCACGGCTTCACACATCATCATGTAGTTGCCGAGCGCGGCGCCGCAGCCGGTGCGGTAGGCGCAGCGCGTGCGCGCCTCGTTGCACGACATCGAGCCGCACACCGCTGCGCACGCGGTCAGCAACGCCGCCACCAACCACATCACCTGGAAAAAAGATAAACGTTATTTGTCTGTAAAGATTTCCAACTCTATGGGTTCTTCTGACATGCTGGCATTGAGGATAGGTCTGCTTCAGCCTTCAGGCAAGACAACATATCAAATTCTGTGGTTTCACTGTACGAGAATGTTTGATCAATTCTAAGAATTTTCAGTCGACGCAATGCCTAATAGAATTATGGTCTCTCTGATGAATTAAGTCTATTAAAACAAATTTCCGACGAGGCAACCGTGAAAGTTAGTTTCATCATTACATATCGAGTAAAATAATTCGAAACCAAAGAACAGGCAGTTTATTATCCCTTGTATACCTATTACCTACAGTTGTAGAGGCTATACAGGGTGTCCCTGGAAGTATGGATCAAATCGAACAGGGGCGTGGGCAAAGTCATTTCCTAAAGTTTTAACCCTGATGAATGTCGGTGAATTTTTTTACGGTTCAAAAATGATTATCAATTTTTGTTTTTTTCAATCACTTCACATTGTGCTCAAAGATAAAACTCATAAAAAAATCTATCACGGCTATCAATTACATTTTTTTTTCAGTACGTTGTGGAAGAGTGGACCTTTCCTAAACTTACCTTTAGAAAACATGTTTTCAATAAGAAAAAAACATTTAAGTACTGCAAAGGCTACGTGATGGCAAAAATGTTATTCAATTGCACCGACTTTCTCAGGGTTAAAACGTTTGGAATTGCCCACGCCCCTATTCGATTTTGATCCATACTTCCAGGGACACCCTGTATTGCGGTTCTTGCGCAAACGCAAGCTCTACTCCCAAATATACACAACATACCAAATCAAGTTTACAACTTAAGTTTATTACAACAAAGTATTAACTACAATGTATCGATAATGAAGCCGTTTCCGAGTCCGACGCGGTGTTACGTTCCCTGCCTTCTCTCGTCGTCTCTCGACATCTCTCGACATCTCTCGGTAACTCTCGGGTAATCTAGCGCTTACTCGGGCATGTTCTCGGAAGAGCCGAGCCGCTTCGTAAACAAACAGAATCGCGTCACGTCCACTCTTCACTCGCTACTAACTTACACGTTTACCGTAATATTGAGATAGGGTTGACGATTTTAGTTGGTCTAGTATGGGCATCAGTTAATTTGGAAGTTCACGATGTAGATTATGTGAATAAAAATTATCTTGATGAACCGTTTATATTATACGTAGAGCCCGGACTCGGCCAATTTGAGTGTACGTGGGAAAATTATGTGAAAACAACATTTTCTCTGCTAGTTTCAGCATTTTTTTCTAAAAAAGAAAGCTAATAATTTTGTACTTGATGTTTTCAAACTATAGGTACTTTTTTATCATAAAAAAGGCCTTTATTAACTATACTCTAGCTCCAAAATTCGTTTCCTGAAAAGCAGGTAACTACATATTACCAAACATAAAAAAAAAAACATCCCTTGACAACCCTAATATTCAGAGACCCAGAGTATAAGTAAGGTCGTCGTCCGGCGAAGAGTCCCCGATGCAAAAAGAAAACAAACTGACAACTTAAGATGTCCACCACTCCGGCAGGAGCGAGTGTAACATTACAATAACAATTGTTACCTGCATTAAAACATAGCCCTTATTAACATACAAATAAAGACTACGCCGCAGTAGCTACGGATAAACAGCGTGTCCTACGTGAGCTGTTTTCTTTAGTAATTCAATTACATAATAGAATTACAATCAAGTCCAATATTTGAGGAGTACTTAGCGCGTAATTTTTAGAGAGTAGAGGCACTTCGATGCTAAAGTTTAATTTGAAGAAAAACATTTTGACTGTGATTCTCTGAATCGAATCTTATGCATCATCTTGACGAGCATTATATCCACGTATACTCGTACAAGTAGCTCTTACACTTTTCGTATGTAACACTATTTCATCATGTCAATGTTTGTGCAACGCCTCAAACCCGCTCGACCAGAGACCAGAATGGAAGTGTCTTTGTCTTAATAGTATCATTATAGCACATGATTCGTGCAGTTGGAACTGGAAAGCGCATTCCAAAATACAGGACAATTCTAGGTAGGAGATTGTGTACGTGAGATGACAAGAACTAATGGACTGGCCACGTCGAGATAAAATCAAACGTCAATATTACACAAACCGAGTCGTGAAAACCGTGGTCATGACGACTAACCCAACACAATATCTTTGGCACCAAACTCGGACCGACGTGGTAAACATTATCTAAATCGAAATCCGAGAAAGGCATCGCTGCGACATTTCTAGAGTCGTAATCCAAACGGCGAGCGGTTAGCGGGCAGGTGTGAAAAGCGCCTAGTAATTGCTCGCACACAGTCAACAAACTTGGCCCAGCAACACACGTGAAAAATGTTCCACGATATACTCCAACTTGGCATAATATGTTGGTTTATTGTATATTGTGGTGATGGCTAGCTAAATCCTGATCTAACAGCTTTTGAAGATAGTTTACAAAACAACGTGTTTGAAGAATTTATTTGGATTTATAAAACCTTCTGCTCGTCGAATCGTTGAGCTCCTTAAGTTCTGAGTTGAGCTGCACGGTTACTGACGAATGCGTGCACTGACTGCACAGGTCCACTCAATCTGTGTGGTTCTTTCCTCAAAAGACCACTTCAGACACCAATCTACATGGTCCTCAAAGATCAAAGATTATATCCGGATTTTTATATACACATTGACATTGATGAATTTTATATAAACAATGACATGGATATTTACTTTGTAAAGTATCTTATTTTTATTATTATTACTGTGAGTGTGAAGACTATGTGGGTCATTTCTTTTTTTCTGTTTTCCTTCTTAGCTAGTTTTAATCATGATCTGGCAGTTTGAGTAATTATTTATGCGGCCTACCCAAATGTCCTTTCATTGGTATTGTTCGTCGAATCGTAAGGCTCCTCAAGTTCTGAGTTGAGCTGCACGATTTTTGACAAATTCGTGTACTGACTGGACAGGGCCGCTCAATCTGTGTGGTTCTTTACTCAAAAGACCATTTCAGACACCAATCTAAATGGTCTTCACATGATCTGACCAAGATTATGTCTGGACTTTAAAAAAGACTGACCTCTGAGTTTGTTTCGGCCTTTCTTCTCAGAGTAGTCAGATAGGAAACGCCGACCTCTTCTAGTTTTAAAAAAATATTATTGACATGTAAGAGTGTTTGTACAAACCTACTTACAGAAAATAAATCATTTATTTTCTGTAAGTATTTATCATTTATTCAAAAAAACTATGTTGTCTGCACACAATTCCATATAAAATATTAAAGTAAAATTTGTACTGCCAAAACATTTTTCAATGTCCTTAAAAACTCTCAAAACAAACAAATTAGCTAAAAGAATGCACCAAAACGTTAAGCATAAACGTAGCATGACTGCATTATGATGTAGTGCGGCTGCGGCTGCGCGCGCGCCGCTCTAACCAGAAACACAAACAAGTCGTGTTCCCGAGCAGCTCATTATTGCATGTCGTTAGGCGCCAACTACGAGGACAAATAGCTACCGAACATGTTCACAGACCATAAGTACTTGCATGCTTTTCAAATACTTGCCAGTTTAGAAGAAATTCCATAAACAGCAAATTTTGTAAGGCAAAGGCAAAAAGGTTTTCGTTTTCGCTGCCAATGCTAAATCCTTTTGACTGCCAATAAATTGAGTGTCTTGGAGATTAGGGTCTCTATTTTCTCTATATGGTGTTTCTTGATCCTAAGCTGTAACTTAAGACTTGTGCCTGTTCTGTTGGCTCTATTTTATGGCCTGTTAAAGCCTGTTTTAATACAAATCTTCTCTAACATTTCTTGTAACACTAGTGTCCACATTTGTTAGAAAATACGGACTAGATTCCAAACTCAGCTAAACCGCATCATACCTGGCATATTACTGGCAAAGCTATCATTACCGTTTTAATCGTGATTAACAACTTCTACATATAATCAAGAGTTATCCATAAAGTAAAGTAAAGCAGAAATTATAATGGCTAGCATCCACGGTTCTACTCACTGAATTTCAAATTCAACCGACACTATATTTAACGGTAGACGGTAAGTACATTTTGATTTATCACCGCAACACACAAACTAATGATACTGAGTATATTCCTCTAAACCAATGTCTATAGTGCTGATTTACGATGCTCGTTTTTATGGAGTCGGATATAGGAGTATAGAATCGTCTCACGACGCGTTATGTTCGAATATAAATGATCGTATTATTAAACCGCTTTCTAAAACTTGTACGTCCTGCGTGCTTATTGAATGATACACGATTTATTAAATAAATATTGGTTATAGAAATGGAAATGGTATGCAAACACAAGAAGCTTAAACTACTAACTCTGTATAATTTAGGTTTTGTTTCAGCAGATGCATCTAAATACGCGGAAGGAATCATCACTACATTTTGCAGACTTTTGAAGGAACTCCAAAAGGAACTACAAGCAAACTGGCAACGTAATCTTTCTACAATAACCGGCTACTGGGTAACTGATAAACTTAACATATTTCCATGAAAAACATACGACGATTTTCCGCAGTAATAGAATATAAATAAAAAATTATGCGGAGAATATGCTAGTACCATACTTTTATAAAAGTAAAGTATCTCCTCGTAACATAAGTAAACCAAAGATAAAGAAACGTAATACTGAATGCATACAATGTTATCTACCAAAGCGCCATGTTATTCCAACAATGTTACAATTTCCATTTTAATAAAATCTTGCTGGATTAATATGTTACATTTGGATGAGAAAAGCATCAGATTTCATCTCTCACGACCTAAAGTAGATACTTCTCGATAATATAACCAGTAGCGTACAAAGTTAGAAAGGATATAGCTCAAGTCTTGACTGAGATTTAGGTACCTCCAAAATAGTACCATTATTCCAAGCAAGGTCGATCCTGCCGGTCGATTCTGTAAAAATCTCACCGTGAAATCATAAGTGAAGTGAGGACTTAATAGTGTTAATCCCTAGCGAATGACAGCTCACTCCACGCTCACTTCACCCAAGCTTTCACGGTGAGATGGTTACAGAATCGCACGGCTGGTGAAGGCCGCAGGAATCCTTTGGATGTGGGAAGCACAGTATCGGTATCGGCAAAAAGGCGTATCGAGGCATCCCTAAAATATCAACATAAACACTGCACTTAAATTAAATGTAGGTATTTATAGGACAGTATTAATATATTATGTATCTCTTTAACCTACTACAGTAAGCCGTAAATAATGATCATACTTCACGACAATTTCATTCTTGAAACCGTCAACAGTAACCCTGCCCAGTGCAAAGTCCTTAATAATCAATTTATTAGCGTAAACAACATTCATTCAACACTTCACACTATCGTATAACTGCCCCATTAATACTAAATCAAACTAAACACAACTTACGCAACATAAAATGAAGTAATTACAAGAAAACAAGTGATTTAGATAAGGTTATCTTGTGTTTCCGAATGTCTGCATTGCGTTATCTGTACGACCAATATTGCTAGACCTCCTCATTGACCCGCGCGAAATTATCTTACAATGAATAATAGGGCACTTGAAGTGTCAATTAACAATGGGATTTTTTGTAGAGATTGTAGTTGTTGCAATAATTGCAGATAATGTTTTTTGACTCAACCGATTTCCTTATGCTGACAACGAGTCTCGTTTCAATTTGTCATTGATTGGTTGTTAGTCGACCATCATGATGATAAAAAAAACAAGCAGTCAAACCAAGTTTATTGAATCTTGAAGAGAAATATAGATTCAAATGAACTATTATTATGAGACAGAGCAGAAGATTTGTGGGAGTAAAAGCGATATTGAGATCGAGGAACAAGGGGAAAGGCAGAAACTACAGAACGCCACCCGCTACGATACTTATACAACGTGTAACGTTAAATGCGCAAAACCTCAGACACCCCAACTGATTTTTAATTCAATTGAACTATTTCAGAGAGATTAATAAGTCATTAAAAAAATTGTAAAGGTTTTATGTGCTGTTTCAGTTTTACTGGTCATTCTGATCGTTTCTTGCGTCTGCGACGACGCTTTATCGAGGGAGGAGTCGTCACCGGGCCGCTGCGCCGCGCTGTCATTGGCTTGCTTGACCTATTAATAAATAGACACGGCAACGTTTTTAATGAAGATTTTTTGAAAAATGTTACCTATATTAAAAAGTGGTTCAATTAATTCTGCTCGTTATTCTGATCAAACTATTTTCAGGTTTTGCGCATTTAACGTTACACGTTGTATACTCATTTTGCCTCGTTTACGTTTATACATCTGGTTTTACACGCACGCCTGTTGCGAGAACTACGCACCTGACCTTTTTGAAGAACATCACCAATAAGGTCACTATTTATGTCCTCCTAGGGCGTCCGTCCCGACGTTTCCACTATTATCTGCCTTGTAAAATTCCTTTGTTTAGTCGCCTTTCATCATTCTTCCTCTCAACATGACCAAACCATCTAAGCAAGGGACACAGTTATCTGTATCGATTTGTACTACCTATTTGATTGCAATTCTTCATGCTTCATGTAAATCACATGAGCTGTTAAACTAATGTTTTAGCGCAACCACAAAAACTGCTTCCGAGGAAATTTTGGTACGTTAATCTACGGCGTGAACTGTTGAGCTACTAGTGCGTATATTATTATATTTCGTAGAATATAGTGGCCTACATTCAAACAAGGATCTATTCTTAATTCCTATTGAAAGTGTTAATTTTAACTCAACACCACTAAGCGGCTATCGAAAATATGCCAGGAGCGTGCCCTCTCCTCAGCTTTTTTGGGCATATTATCCGTTCACCTAAGCATGGTCTGGAAAGGATTATGATACTGGGCCGAGTGGAAGGAAAACGCTGTCAAGGCAGAGTAACGACAAGGTGGTCAGACGCGTTCAAGAAGGCTGTTGGAAGCAGCGTCTACCGAGCGATCCACAACTTGGAGACGCGTCGTATGTGGCCGCGATCAACTGCATGGAACAACAAAGAAGAAGACTTTAACTTTTCTTACTCTTTGATTTGAACCTGAAAATCTTTTGGAAAAAAAATCCGAAAACTTCGGATTACTCGTATACACGTTGGCAAAATAGGTTAGTTTGTAAGCTCTTCTTATACATTGACACCGGCTTATCTAAAATTGACGTAGGTATACACATAAGCGATTTATGTATTATCACGAATTTAGCACGTTCGCTCAATGTCATAAGTAGTTTTGTACTCTATGTAGCAACACTTTAATGAGGTTATCGCTAATTGTTTGTCACCCGATTAACGGCATTGTTGGCCCTTGGGAGATAAAAGTTATGAAGATACCGACTGAATCATTTTTAATTGAAATGACGTACCTATAAAATACAGATTAATATAATGCAATTGCAAATATGTATATGAAATGTAATCCTAGATGTCAATCACTGTATGGGATACAATTTTATTGTATTTATCTCTAATTTTGACGCTATTCATATAGGCTGTACAAATCCGTTACAAAAACATTGTACACCCATATCAGACTATAAATCTGAGTTGCATTTCTCAGTAATAGTGAAGATAATTCCCTCAGTGAATGCGGCTAGCCTTGTTTCAGGGAACACTTGGCAACAGGACACCCATTACACAGTCGCATACAATGCAAGAACGCAACGCATGCAGGTACAGATAATGTTCGCTGCAGCGCTGATAGCGACAGATTTATATAACTGTCGCTGTCTGCGTAGACTGTTATTGCTTCTTAGTTTTGCAGGGTGAAAATTACTAGAAGTTTATTTTTAGAGTCAAAATACTGTTCTTCAAGCGTCATCAAAATCTGCAGTTTTGGGCTTTGCTCTTTTCTTGCGAACGCAGGTATAGTTATGTACTTAACCATCTAATTATAAGACTGATCGGGGACGGCAATACTACCCCAGAATATTACATATTAAAACAAATAATAAAAAGTGATGACTACTCACTAACACAACAATTAATAAAGTACAGCAGAGTAATTGCGTAACACACTATCAGTAGCAATGGGTTTTATTTTGACAGTTCAACAACAACAACAGCAGACACATTTTTCCAACATATCGTCGACCGTAGGTTCAATTGCTGTAAGGGACAAAATACGATTTTTCAGGAGAGGCCGACAAAGTTTTTTTTCGGACTAAATCGCCCATAACTTTTTTTGTTATTAACCTTTTTCGGGTCTGATTTCACACATAAACTTGTATTTTAGTGCTCTATCTACATGTGTAACATTTATTTAAATGAGTTAGCTATTTAAGAAAATCGATGTCCCTTACAACAACGTATTTTGTTAGTAATGTCCCTTACTGCCCAAGTATCTTGTAGTCCCGTCCCTTACATTAAATTGACCTCTACGTTGGATCCAATCTATTAATGAAAAAATAGTGTAAAGGACATGTTGAACAAATTTATGAAAAAAATACAATGTAAAGAGATTTTTGACAGAAAATGAAGTACACACTTTTGACGTACGGATATCTTAAATTTGGAAATCGTTATAAGAAATCATTTAAAAGACATGAAAATGTATTAGAACCGTGTGTGTGCTTTTTTGTATGTCGCTTACATGCAATGTTTGTACATTGTAATAGCAAATTTGTATTAGTTTGAATAAAACAATTTTTATTTTATCGTATAAAAATTGTTTTATTAATAATTGTTTTATTTATGTTACCATTTTTTTAATAATTTGATTTTAATAAACATCTTATTAAAATCAAATTATTAAAAAAATGGTAACAATTTTACCTATACTTACTTTGAATTCTTATTCAAATAAAAGAGTAGCTGCAAAAACCGCGCACAATCCCGACCAAACATGTAGCTGAAGTTCCAAACGTTTGAATTCCAAAAGTAGAAAAGGCTGCTCTACTACTTTCTTATATGCAAAAAATCGAAATAATGAAAGATATATTGAATAATAAACCTTAATTACGATTAATAAGACATATCATTGTAACATATTGTTATTATTGCATTAGAAAAAAAAATATAGAGTGATTATCTAAATAATAAAAAGGGAACAATTTAATCAGATTACATTTATAAAAAACAACAAAAATAATGGCTTTTTGGCAAATTTAAGTTGTCTGGCCCCTTGAAACTTTTTGAAAAATTTCTGGAAAATCAACTAAAGAGTGCCGAATGATTTTCGAAAATATTTATCATCCGGCAACTACCCCTTCTATTGTTTATTTATAAAAAACAACAAAAATAATGGTTTTTTAGCAAAATTAAGTTCTCTGGCCCGTTGAAACTTTGTAAAAAATTTCTGATAAATCAACTAAAGAGTGCCGAATGATTTTCGAAAACATTTATCATCCGGAAACTACCACTTCTATTGCTTATTTTATAAAAAACAACAAAAATAATGGTTTTTAGCAAAATTAAGTGCTTTGGCCCCTTGAAACCATGTGAAAAAATTCTGGAAAATCAACTACATAGAGCCGAACAATTTTCGAAAAAATTTTTCATGCGGAAACCACCCCTTCTATTGTTTATTTATAAAAAATAACGGCTTTTTGGCAAAACTAAGTGCTCTGGTCCCTTGAAACTTTGTAAAAAAAATCTGATAAATCAACTAAAGAGTGTCGAATGATTTTCGAAAGCATTTATCATCCGGAAACTACCCCTTCTATTGCTTATTTATAAAAAAAAACAACAAAAATAATGGCTTTTTGGCAAAATTAAGTTCTCTGGCCCCTTGAAACTTTGTAAAAATTTTCTGGAAAATCAACTACAGAGTGCCAAATAATTTTCGAAAACATTTATCATCCGGAAACTACCCCTTCTATTGTTTATTTATAAAATATAACAAAAGTAATGGCTTTTTGGTGCTCTGGACCCTTGAAACTTTGTAAAAAATTTCTGATAAATCAACTAAAAAGTGCCGAATGAATTTCGAAAATATTTATCGTCCGGAAATTAACCCTTCTATCATTTATTTATAAAAATAATGGTTTTTTTAGCTAAATTAAGTACACTGGCTCCTTGAAACCTACTACCCTACTACAAAGTTTCAAGGGGCCAGAGCACTTCGTTTTCCCAAAAAGCCATTATTTTTGTTGTTTTTAACGACAGATGAACTCGCACTGATACCACTTTTTTATGCCCGCGCGCTGCTTTCGCATTGGTACTATCCTCTCTTTTGCACACAGAAAGACGTTGTGAGATAGAAAAGGATGGTAATAGTGCAATAATTCGATTCAAATAGGTGTAACGTTGACACTGCTTAAAGTATGACAATGCAAATTGGGGTAAGGGACAACTATGTCAAAACTCGTGCAATCCATTTAAAGTATGGATGATATTTATTTTTTGAGACAACAAAGACATTAGTGTAAGGCCAGTTTTATTATTGTTTCTTAAAAAATAAACCATGTAATGGTAATTCGTTGATTGGGAAGACCCTTACCTTATTTGAAGTGGATTGGCGGCGATAATTACACCATTTCAAGTTCCTATATTGCATAGTTTTTCAGATACATTGTTATTATGGGGCTGATTGTAAATTTGGATCCAAAAATCATTAGAGTAAGGGACATTTTTTTTAAGCTAGAATTTTTTTATATTCACCATTCGATAGAGCGAAAAATTCTGAACAAAACTGTATACTCAACTCATTTTGGGTATTTTGTCCCTTACAGCAATTGAACCTACGGTCGACGATATGAAGCAATGGATTAGCAATATGCTTCAAAATGGTTCAATTGAGAGTAATAGTGTGTTACGCAATTAGGAAGCTGATTATAAACAGCACTTTATGTCAATTGATTCATCGCTCTTAACATACAGCAAAATTAATTATGACTTCAAATAATTATGTTCTTAATGATAACATTAACTTATTATAAAGTCTGTTTATAAGTGTACATAAATAATTAAATAATAAAAATAAAGAAAGAATGCGTCACTTGTCATATGTTTTGAACATTCCTTTGGTTTATGTACTGATGATTTGTATATGTCCCAAACTTTACTTGATTAAAAACAAAAATGACGATATCGAGGCTCTTGTGAACCCATTAACTCTCATTTTAACCTACCCAAGTACAGTACAAGTGGCAGATTATGCGGGCAACACTAAAGATGTTTGGTTTCACACAAATCTCGTGTTACCAGTATAATAAATCATACAAATCAATGGGGCTCTCAACGAGGCGGCATCATAAGCTGCTACTGAATATATTCGCAAGATTCAGCTCTTATTACCTCAAGAGGTTGATGACTCAGATGCAGGAGCTAATGCAGTATTGGATTTGAAGAGTGAATGCATTGAAGCATAAGATTACCAGGCATGTGAATGAGGCAGTTAACTATTAAATACGTTCAGTTTGCAACAAGAGAATATCATGTGACAAATTGACTACGCTATGTCACTTGATGTTATGTCTGCTATTGAAAGCCATGAAAATAATTGAAAGGACTGTTACTTCTCAGTTTCCCTCTGTTTTATGTTAATAATGTATCAAATCCTCACTTGTAATGAAAAGCGACTATAACAGTCATTAGTTTCCAACATTTAAGCAGACCTGCAGTGTAATTACGTAACACACTATCAGTAGCAATGGGTTTCATTTTGACAGATCAACAACATTCATTGCGTTATTTACGACACTTGTCACACAGACACTTTTGTCGAACATATGGAGCATTGGATTAGAAATATGCTTCAAAATGATTCAAATTGAGAGCAATAGTGTGTTACGCAATTAGGTTGCTGGAAAAGACCAAAAGGAGGATGACCAAAACAGTGGACAGCCCTGCACCCAAATTGCGTAACACACTAACTCTCAATTTGAATCATTTTGAAGCATATTGCTAATTCATTGCTGATCTTCCGGACCTTATAACTTTCATTTAAGGAAGAATGGCCCAAGTTCGAGATATTTGGTGCCAAGCCATGACAGTACAAGTACTAGATGGATCACCATCCTCAACACCGACGGACCGAGTATAAAGAAGAAGACGAAGCAAACCTGTCTGTCCCCGACACCGAATCAGTAAAAAGAAACTTGAATATGGTTTGTTGTAGGTCGAACGGAAACAAACTGATTGGCTCCAATCCAAAGGACGTCCGGCTCAACACCAGTTGAGCTCTTGTTTTTGCAGATTCGAACGAAAAACATATAAATATACATGCAAGTGTTCACTACAACATGGTAACAATAAATTTGCACAAATACGAGACTCGATATTTGAAAGCAATACACAATCTTGGCAAAAAATCGAAGCTAACATCTTACTTAAAACTTGCATAACCTTTAACAATAAAAGAACATCTTAATTCTTATTTCACGCAGGTAACATCGCTTGATCTCTTCGACAGGACAAGGTAAAAATAGACCTCAAAAAAATGAACAGTAGCAAGTAAAAAACGGGCAAGTCAAAAGGGCCGCAGGTAGCAACTCTTAACACTTTATTATAATTGTCTAGTTGTGCGTTCAAATAGAACACATTAGCTACTAGTAGACATGAATTTTATTGTTTCCTTACTTTCAAACCAAGTACCCGTAAGTAATAAAGAAAGGCTTATATAAATAATGTAAGAGAAAGACGACAAACTGCAATTTTCTACTGATCATAGTACAAGTATCGGTGTTGAAAAATGGATTGACTAGCGACTGCTCTGTCTCATAAAAACAGATGTCGGTTTTGAGTCTTCTGCGGACTCTACAAATTCGTGGGTTCAGATGTAAGGACACACCATCCTGAACATAAATCATTAAAAAGGTTGGTTTGGGAGACAAATTAAGACATGTGGCTTGCAGCTGCAAGGGTCAGAATAGTAAATGCGCCGTCCACATTTTTTGTTTCCAAACATCGAAATGAATATGGCAGTTCTAATTCAAGTATGGAATGGAGATCATTCGCACGCGTGACCAAAAGGAAAACAACGTTTGAATATAACGCGATCGGTTTTTGGTAACGAAGCCGATAAAACGGTCGTAACCGTTCAAACGTGTTACCGTTTCGCAACGAGACACCTCGTAAATGTTTTGTTAGTCCTTTAAATTTTTCACTTAACTTATTTTCTTATCCAATTTAATATTATGAACGAAGGCGTCAATAAAAAACTTATTTAGGTGTACATTCAAAATAATAAAGTATAAAATAAATGTTTGATTTGAATCGTATGCATCATCGCTACAAAAATGACGAAACAGTTGTTCACTTCCTTTAGATATGATTGGGCCTCCATAAAGAAACCTCTTCACAAACCAACGCCCTTATAACTTCCATATTATCACGTGTATAATAAGAGGTGCCTCGTGTCGTATCATGTCACTATCAAATCATATTAAAGCTTAAACAAACATAACTGAGAAGAGAAGAAAGGTGTTGTGTACTAGCAATCCCAGATAACGCACGTCGGTAACTTGATATTCTTGAAGCCTAGTCATCCACTGTTAATTACGAACGCAAACATAGATTAGAGACAACTGATGCTGCTGAAGCTATCCAATTTCTCGCTCCGTGAAAAGAAAATAAACATTCGGGTGAAATCATTCTCAAAGCTGGACAATTCACAGTTCATTTGTTTAGTTTGTAAACTCAGCCCACAATGCAAATGTTTGCAAGATCTAAGTCAAATATCAACATAGATTTGTCCGGTTCTGGAAATATTTGGAATGAGCCGAAGAAGGTCATCGTGTTATCAAAATAATGAGAGTAAAGAATTATTGACATTACCTGAATACTCAATCCAATTCAGAACTGGGTAACATCACAATTTGTTTGCTTGGCATACGATGTACAACAATTTAAGCACACTTAAGCTCCCTATTTAACACGTAGACTATTATCTAAAACATGCTATGAACATGACATTGTTAACCATTTTTATGATTCGGAATCAAAATGTGTCATCAATGTATTCATGAGAAATCTGCATCAGATCTGTCATTTTAAAGTCAGCTTCTTAATTTATTAAATCCAGCACGAACTCAATAAAGTCTTCCTTTACATTTTGTTCTAGTTAGAGATACAAAATATGAAGATACAGACTATGGAAAACATTCATGCAATGTTGGGCACTAGAGAGTCTGTTTTCCTCTTTACTAGATCTTCTAAATTCATGTTTTTGGCTGATCAATATAATATCTCTTTCGCTAATTGGGCTCTTTCCAGTACCTGAGGTCTGTCGCATTACAGTATGCTTGTGGTTTTTCTACGGTGCAATAGGGGGGTTCCGTCTGAATGCCTTACGTATTCATAAAATATAGAATAGGGTATCTATTTTAGTATTCCAAGTTATTCAGACATTTGCCACATCTTTCGTCTATTGTCGGATACCAAAAACTAAATTATCATAATTTTCCGCTCGTCACTCGTTCTGCGAAACTCGCGAGACGTTTCGGTCGTTAAATAAAATACCTTTTTAAAACGTCGGCTGTTTGCTCTGACATTTGTGTATTGTATATTTTTTTAATGGGTCTCGGTTATTTATTTGTGTTGCATTACAAATTGTGCCTTATTGAAGTTTAACAACCAGTTGGCGACTCCTTGAAATACTTCAAACGAATTACCGTCAAATTGCATACTGTTTTGGAATCACTCAAGAGATTTGGAAACGAATAAAAATTGAGATAGTGTAACATTTGGGAAATATCAAACCACTTGAATAGCAAGAGGATTTCTGGCGTAGTTAAAAAATCCCGTTTCGAAGACTTAAATGTGAAAATACGGACCTTTTCAGTTTGGCAATACCTGTAGTGGTCAGTAGTAAAATTAAATAAATCAGCAGGGTAATTGTGTAACTCATTATCAGTAGCAATGGGTTTCATTTTGACAGCTCAACAACATTCATTGCGTTATTTACGTTGTTGAGCAGACACATTTTTCCAACATAATAATGGATTAGCAACATGCTTCAAATTGAGAGTAATAGTGTTTTACGCAATTAGGGTGCTGTTTGCAGTTACAGGAACGCGAACAGGAACTTATTGGACGCTACTGAAGCCGCAAAACTCGTAGCCAAATTCCGGGCCAACTCTATCTAGATTGCCATCAACACGCTAAGAAGAAGTAGTAAAACGTTATCTCAAATTGTTTTACTTGCAATCATCATTTGTTTGTTTTTTATTTTGTCCTTGACAGGCACTTCCTTGCAGGTAAGAACGGAAGATAAACATTTCTATGGACAGCGTACGGCAATAAATCAATCGAGGCGCTGAATACAGCTTTATGTGCGGAACGTGCGTCCGTCTAGATTAGAAAATTGTCATGTAATGACTAATTCATACGTCGACAACTGTCTGACACCCTCAGTCCATTCTTGAAGTCTCAGAAGTAATAAATATCAGTCTTCTAAAGATGTCTACTGCATTTATGTGTTTCGAATATCCGCGGCACGACATCTTTAAGCAGAATAATAGATGCCAGTCCTTTGTGGAATCTGAATGGGTAAAGTTACTTCAAGATTCTGATTTTTATGCCCCATTATTATGCATAGAGCACAAACAAAAACACATTTAGATACAGATGGAGTGCAGTCGGACGTCAAGTCTGGAATATTTTATTTTTAAACTGCAACAGTTTTAGCCGTGCGAAAAATCTAAAACAGACTCGGTTTTATTAGCATGCTGAGTTCGATCGTGTATGTCCACTCAAAATCCGCATAAAATGACGTCAAGCTATCTGTCAAGTGATATAATTACGTCAAACATTTAATAAACCATCTCATTAGTTCAGTACACGTTCGCTACAACGAAGGACACGGGAAAGGCGAGGACAACACTGTTTTGCCTCCAGTACTTACTCGATCAATTGCGTTATTTCTATGCGATATCACGAATATGCAAATGTGTCTTACTATGCGATGAATTAACTTGCGATCCCTGTTATTGACGATACGTACCGCATTCATTGTATAAATCATGACATGCGTGACCTTAAATCTTACGGTAAATAATCAATTCATTACAGATACTTGGTCTACAATGTAATGTAATGACTTCACTCATATCGTGATGTTTGTTTATAGTTATTGTCTTAGTTCTTACGAGAATAGAAAACTCTTTATTATGTACACCATATAAATTACAGACCACGAATTACGAGCCACAATTACAAAACTTAATTGGATATAAGTATTTCGATTAGAAGCTATAGATGGCAAAGATACAATTAATTAATCTAACGTAAAATGCTGGAACCAGTGCATCAGCTAGGTCTTACTCTTAACGAACTAATAGGTAAGTGAACAAGCAGAATTCCTTCGTCCAGTCTATTATTAGAAACGTTACAATAAAGTTAAAATAAGATAAATGCACGTACAAATCTTGCTTCGCCGCTCTCGCCGTAGTCACATGGCTCGTGTTCATTGGAAAGTTTAGAACTCCTGTTTTTGTTAAACTTTTACGATCTCCCACAAATATATCACTGTTTTATAACGTCACATGAAACCATCACTATATTCTTGAATTCCCACGTAAAGTTTTATTTACGAACTCCGTTTTTCAGTTTGCGTTTATGTATACGATAACTTTACTTTGTATTTGTTTGCGTTTTGTTTATGCTGAACGCAAAGCCGAGTACGTGTATACGTTCGTACGGGCCGCGCGCGCGCCTCCGATTGAGTTGTGTTTGAGTCGAGAGCCCCGCCACACCGCCAGATGACAGCTTCATCTTCTTCCCTTCCCGACCCCACTCCTACCTCTTATGTCTCTTCGGAATAAACGCTCTCTGAACGAAATAGACTTGTTGCATTTTTATTTTATTTTATTATTCTACTGGCATCGACCGGACAAGTCCGAATGAACTGTCTTCGCTTATGTCGGATCTGTAGGATTAAGATGAATGATTAGAGGCTTTTCTTGAATTCTATTTGTTGAAAGATATATTATCTACGTTTATGGGGGTTTGCATACTCCTAAATATAGCGGTACCTAAATATCTAGAAGGCATACGTTATTTTTAGGTGTTAATTAAAATGTTCTGCGAATATTTAAAATCAACAAAATCAATTTTATAAAGGTTGATGTCTTACTTAATATAAATGTTAATCCGGATTTATCTCTCTTATTTTTTAAATTTACGGTCCAAAATGGCTTGCTTTTACAAACCTGCACATACGACTACTATCAACTGTCCACATGTAACAAGTTCTCGAGAAAGTCATTATTAAGACCTTCGCCGGAGAATATTTTTTGTTCAAGGCGGCCAGTGTTTGTACGGTATAAAAAAAGTTTATTTTAAAATTGCGTTGATTGAGTTGTTATGGGCCGGCTTTGAGTATCGGAGTGATTTCATGCTTGCAGCGTCGCTTTATAAACAACTGATTACGTGTTGATGCGGATGAAATAATTGTGGTGGTAATCTGCGTTGGGAATTTCTTCTGGATTGCTTTTAGTGAGTCATTAACAGTAATTACGATTTTTGTTGTAGTGATTGCAATTTGCTTTTAATTCGGGGAGAGTTTGATTAAGTCATTATTTTAGTACTCAATATGATTTTTAAAAAGCTTTTACTCCAACGTGTAAGTCAAGTCATGCGTAGATTTCGGTAACGCTATTGATACCGTTTTTATATACGAACGCTTCTCGTTATAATGTTAGATGATGTTTCTTCAACAATAATCACCTATTAGTGATTAATTCCGTTTTCATACATAACAACTTCACATTTAAGTGCGTTTTACGGAAATATTTTTTGCAAAATATTTACTTACTGGTGTTCCTCAAGGTATCGTAATTTGTCTCCTATATTTTTCGTAAACTTTTGTAAATCTTATTTAATTCTGAACTATAAGCAGCAGCTTAACATAACTAATTATGAAAAATGAAACATAATTGGATTGAAATATTGTCCTATTTCCTTAAAAATAGCATGTCATCATCCTCCTAGCCTTTTCCCAACTATATTAGGGTCGGCTTCAAGTCTAACCGAAAGCAGGTGAATACCAGTATTTTACATGATCACTCCATGTAAAATACTGGTATTCAGCTGCATCATTATGCTTAACTAATCTCCATAACTTAGTTTCTGCGCAATAGGATACCTCTTGGTGTGGCTGGTTGTCAGCCTTTCGGGCTTCTGACGCGACTGTCAAAAATCTACAAATAATAGCCGGGACCAACGGCTTAAGGTGCTTTCCGAGGCCGGGAGAGGTCTCATGATACGTATTGGAGGGTCACCTACCTATGGACCAACCTTGCCGAGATTGGTCCGTAGGTAGGTGACCATCCAATATATAGCATAGCTTAACCATCAGTCGACCGTGCAGCTGTTTATATTTAGACATAGTAATAATAATAATAATCTTTATTATGATACACACAAGATTCATGATACACAAGAGCAAAATGTACAAGATGTCATGGTATATCTACATAATTCTACACAGGTCATGTAACCCTGTCTCCTAAACTAGGTAGTCCTGTATCTTAGGAGACAGTATAATATACAACGTGTAACGTTAAATGCGCAAAACCTCAGACACCCCAACTGATTTTTAATTCAATTGACCTATTTCAGAGACAAAATAAATCATTAAAACAATTGTAAAGGATGTGCTGTTTTAGTTTTACTGGCCATTCTGATCGTTTCTTGCGTCTGCGACGACGCCTTATCGAGGGAGGAGTCGTCACCGGGCCACTGCGCCGCGCTGATATTGGGTTGCTTGACCTATTAATAAATAGACACGGCAACGTTTTTAATGATGATTTTTTGAAAAATGTTGCCTATATTAAAAAGTAGTTCAATTAATTCTGCTCGTTATTCTGATCAAACCATTTTAAGGTTTTGCGCATTTAACGTTACACGTTGTATAAGTCCCATGAATAAATAAATAAAGTCCTCCAGACCGTATTTCGACCACGGCGGCCAATCTCAACGGCGACTAGCCTTCGGCGCGGGAGATATTATAGTGCACGCGTGTGCGCGCAGACACAGGTGCACTCTCTCGTCCCTCACTCTCATAGTCTGATGGGCGGCAATCCGACACGACCGGAAAGAGATCAGGCGCAGGGCCAACGGCTTAACCCTTAACTGCATCGTGATGGAAATTTCCATCAACCAATCCAATGCCATATTTCCGTTTCCACAGAGCACGGGGATTCCCCAATTATTAGAGATAACCATAAAGATGTTAGTTTCCATCAAGCCATTAAAAAAAAGAAAAAAAAAAGTGTTTTTATGAATATATTTTTTTAAATATTTTTTCCTTAGTATAATGCTAATGTTATGTCCAAATAAATTTAATTTGCTTAAAAAATAAAAATCATGCAATTAAGGGTTAACGTGCTTTCCGAGGCACGAGGGTATTACACCGCCAACTTCCAAACTCCGGGCTGTTACTAAGAAATTCCTAATGGAAAAAACTGAACAACACTGCCCGACCTGGGAACCGAACCCAGGACCCGCGCTCAGCAGTCGCGCTTGCGACCACGAGATCAACGGGACAATTAAGTGTCAAGCCCCATGAAAGAAGTATAATATGAAGCCTAAAAACCAAATAATTTCTTGTCGTCAATTATTCATTTCCATAGGATTGCGAACATTCGGATGCGTGTGTGACAAAAATATAGAGATGATAGAGTTCATTTAAGTAAACCAATTAGGTGGGACACGATTCCGGTCAGAAAAGGAGATCGCCCACTTTTGGGCCCAGCTTGTTACAGAAAAAAGAAAATGTGGAAAAAACACTTTATTTTATGATAAACCAAAATCGTAAAAGATCGTTTTAATTTTAAGTTGCAAAATATAGAAAAAAATATTTTGTAATGTTTGTGTTTTTTGTTAAGATCATGCATTCCGTAGTGAAATGGCTAAAAAGGCCAAATGAGTCAAGATTTTAAACAAATGTCAGTGTCAAAATAAAAATGACAGTATATGAAAAAAATATTCTCTCATCCGCTCTGTTTTTACGCGCAAGTGAATGTGTTGTGTTGCGATATTCGTGTTTTCGGTGATTTATCCAACGACTTTGGCTGCTTCACGGAATCTGCTGAATCTTGCTTTCACGAACTACCTCTGCGCGAAAACAGGCTTTTTATCTGCTACTTTGATTGACTATGGCTTGTTATTTTGGACTTCGATACCACCTATCGTGATGGACAACTGTATTAGTTCGGTATTACAAATTCGCTGTAATATAAGGGGAATACGAGCTTTAAATGAAGAATCCTTCTGATCAATTGTATGTACTATAATATATTTCAATTGAAAACACATTTGTAAAAAAAATAGTTGTTCTACTCGTTCTATAAGTAGGTACTAATGCATTATCCACTGTATGTCATTCACACTGATAACGTCGGTTTATTTTATACAATGGAAACCTATCTCAAGAGTTTACTATTAGTCATCTGAACATGATTGATAATTTCAAAATATATTGTTAAATAACAAAATCTCAAATATAACCTCACCTTATATTCGATTCTATATATCTTGGTGATGAAATTGTCAATGAAACTGAAACTATGGCAGCTTAAAGTTGATATTTTAATCTAACAAATTACACTCATTTGGAACTTGTAACGGTTCATCAAATTGTGGGCCAAACGATACTGTATGTGAAATGGGCAATGTCCTTTGTCTGCTCAACTACGTAAATAACGCAATGAATGTGGTTGCACTGTTACAATGTGTGTTACGCAATTACTCCGAGGGCCCGTGGGTTGGTCTAGGCGTAATAGGGCACAATCATTGTGATGTTTCGACGACTTTACGACAAGATTTTTTTACTTTCGGTACAATACATACTTAAATTATTTTTATACAATACTATTCTATTGGGTATCTTCGTCAAGAACTGGCAACACTGTCTGTCGCATCGCTGTCACTTGTCAACACAACAAAAACTTTTTTGATATGTGAACTTTTTGAAAAGTTGAGAAAAAGAAAAGTTGTTTTCTTATTGTTTATTGTTTCGGACCTAATTAAAATGGCTTTCAACCCACGAAAATATTTAGTAAAAGATTTAGTCAACAAGCCCGCGCCGCTAGACGTTTGGTTACAGGGCACGATCGAGCAAACTGTCGGCGCGGATATATTGATAATTTCCGACTCAACAGGACGAGCGAAGATTACTAAATGCGAGTCCGCACACGGTATCATTGATAAAACTTCATTACGAAAAGGTATGTCTTATATGGTCTTATACTTTGATTATATAATGGTCTTATAATAGCATCTTTATGAAAATGCATACCATTGCTTTTGTTGCTTATCTTTCTGGTTTTATTAAAAACCACTAAAATATTGGAATAGCTTTTGCCAGATACTTAATGATTATGTTACATTTGCAGTGGTTTAAACCATAATCGGAAACCATCTTTATTAGGTACTGACAGACAAGTAGGTGCCTTTTTAGGCTGATTGTAAAGCCCTAAACACTAAAAATGATTGTAATGGGTTACATTGATTCTGTAAGTGACAAAATAAATTGTTCTGAGTTGTTTTTAGTTAGCCTTTATATGGATGTACAGACACCAGCACATCAAGTTACCCGAAACAAATTTTCCTAATCAATTTTGAACCTAATGGTTTAGCAATAACATTGAAAATCTATTAAAGAAATTTGACAGATTGTAGTAGCTTGATGTGCTGGCGTCTGTACATTGCTCACCAATAAAGCATCTTTTATCTGTAATGCATCAGATTGCTCCCCCTGGAATACCAGAAAATGTATAAACTGAATCTCAATAATCTTCCTTGTTTAGTTATGTGATCAATGATAATTAATTTCCTTATATTATCACACAACTGATATGTGTGGCTTATTAATCTTTGCTGAGTTATGTTTGTTTTTCATAAGACATCGCACCTATGGTGCAAATTGTCACTTATGCAATTTGGGAGGGTTGTAAATTTGAAACATTTATATTATTTTATTACAAAATTGTGAGATGTTCGCTTTAACTTTAATATGAAGTTCATAGTTGTAGTTTAAATATTATCAATTAATTTCTTTAGCTAAGAAGAACTATACATTATAATAGGATGTCGAATTTTTAAACGCTTCTCCTGAAATATTACATCATTTGCATAAGTGACGTTTTTGCACCATAGGTGCGATATATTATTTTGTTTTGCTGTTTTGTAACTTCTTCAACTTTTCTTGTTTTTGAAAATCATTTCCTATATTCAAGTACTATTTACAGGTACATATTGCTGTATAATAGGTACAGCAATAAGGACAAAAGGCCTCCCTGAAGTGCAAGCTAGCAAGTTCATTGACTTAACAGCACAACCTCACATGAAAATAGCTTGGGAAGCTGAAGTAAAAGAAGCAGACCTATTCTTAGAAGGAAAATGGATACCAACTATTTAATAGAAATAAAACATTTTTTTTTTTATATATAAAAGTGGTTTTTATTTCCATCACCATACAAAATAATATATATTCTTCACTTTGATTGTGATAAAAAAACGGATGAGCCAGAAATTGCCCTCCAATGGAATTATTCGGTCTTCTTTATATCACAGATCATCGATAACAATCGCATTACATAAAACAATCACTTACAACATAAATGCAATTTCTGGCTTGAATAACAAAGTCTTTGACACAAGTAAAAAATAACATCTCATTATTTGATGATTATTGCTTATAATACTTGGCATCTAATGCTTATTACGGGTAATATATTAGCATTCAATTGTAAAAATTAAAATTATATAACCATTTCCATGACAATTATATTTCTAACTTAAATCTTGGCAGGGGACTTCAACAAGGGTCCTAGTTTTTGGGCCAGCATAATGTTGCCAGCGATCTTTAGCTTTCCTTTCATGTAAGCAGCCTGTGGGCTGAGTGAACCTGCAGCAATTGCTACCATATCAGCATCAGATACGGTCAGGGTTGTGTCAGCCTTGCCGCTCTTTGGTGTGCCTTCATATACTGCGGGAGTCTTGAGGTCTAAAGCTGTGACGAAAAGAAAGACTCATAAACATTGTGGTAAACACTATTTAAATCTAAAATACATTTTGCATGTTTGATGGTATATGAAATATCATCACTGTGGGAAGATGTGATAGCAAAAAAATACTCCAGAAAGAAGGCATAAAAATTTAAACAGTCCTGAAAACTGATGTTCGATTGGAGCGAAGATATTTAAGTTTGGTGTCTACTGTGTTTGAGATCAGGATCCAAGGATATTGAGTGGAATAACAAAAATCGCATACTCACTCCAAGCTTTAACAGTCTTTCCATTCTCAGAGATATTATACAGGAACACGGCACCGATGCTCTTAGCCAAGTCCTTGTTTTTGCCAACTTCCTCCTGGATTTTAGCAAAGAGTGCATCACTCTTGAAGGCGCCACCAGATGGTGCTGACGCGGGTGCGGCTGGGCTTGAGCCAACCTGGCCGGCTACTACGTTCTTCAGATCGACGTAAGCACCTAGAAAGAAGGAAGATTTATTAATATGGAAACATAAAATACAGGATTCACTTAGTTCTGTATAATGATTTATTTAGTTACGCGCCAGCCGAAACAGATTTACGTTTCAATTACTGTTTACTCTGTTATTTTTGAGGTTGGCACAAACTAGGCAAGTAACAAAAGGCCATGCCGTGGAGAAATCTCAGTCAAATGGTAAATCGCCTGACTGACTGACTGCCCTGGGTTCGCCTGAAGTATCTATACTACACCATTGCCTATTATGGACGCTAAGATGGTATTTATAAGCACATTTTTTTTTTAAATTATTATTTATTTAAAAACATGTTCAAAATGTTTATAAAGGCACACTATACACTTGACGGACAGTTGTATGCCGTAATTACATACACAATTAAAAAGCCATTGTGTCTCGCGTGTAGTCCGCGTAGATTCGAAGGGTTAAATAAATACCCTTCGTATCCACGCGACTCCTGTATAACCTCGTCGTACACAATACATACCTGCGATGACAACATTGCCGGTTTCCTTGACCTTGGTCTGGAAGTGCACGCGCTTGCCTTCGAGCCACATTTCTGTGACGAGGGTCTGGCCAGGAAGAACTGGCTTTACAAAGCGAGCCTTTAGTGCCTTGACATTGCTGGATTCGTTGCCTCCGTACCTAGGTATGGATTATATTTTAGTATTGATAAGATTGTTTTAAAGAGAAAAAAGGTTGCGATGGATTAATCATGAGCACAGCACAGGAATAGTTGGTGGTAACTGGCTTGACTTATACATATCTTTACCACAGACATAGAATTATATACAACATTTTTTTTAGTATATTGCAACCCTGAATATAGTTTGATCAGAATAAGTAACTGAATCGATTCCAATCATTTTTACACCAAGTTATATTTTGTCCCAAAAATATTTTAAAAAGGTTACAAGTTGGACACCGAGCGACACGCAATCATGTGCGCACAACACAGGTCACGGCCAGTCATAGCGGCATTAGGCGCGGGCGCACAGCTGGTTGGAAGCGCCGGCGGCGCGGGGACACCGCGTGGCGTGAGCATATTTTTGTACGGACATCTAGGTAACATAACAAGCTTATAACTTTGTGATTTTTCACGATACAGTTTTGAAATTTTGTACATAGATTCTTTACATAAAAATACTAGACGCGTGTTTCGGGTTTCGCATATACTAAAACTAATGTTGTATAATCGCTAGTGTTGACCTTTGTGAATGATTTATAGGATTTTAGTTCTTATTAAAAAATATATTTTTGGCAGGCCACCATAATTGCTAATAATATCGCGGGCTTATTACTGATTAAGTATATCTGTCCTTTCATTATCAGTTAGCACAGTGAAAAACATGAGATTACAGATAAAGGGTTATAATATGTATGGTGTTTTGAGTATGAACGTGGATGGTTATAAGACCAAAGAAACGATGGGTGAACTGTGTGAAAGATTATATATGGCTAGAAAGGGGGTGACTACTGAGATGACGACTGATAGAGAAGTATGGAAGAAAACGACATGTTGCGCCGACCCCAAATAAATTGGGATGGGTCAAAAGAATGATACAGATAATGAAAGCTGCACCCTAATTTCGTAACACATTTTCAATCACAATGTGAATCATTTTGAAGGATATTGCTAGTCCATTGCCTCATATGTTCGAAAAAATGTGTCTGCTCAACAACGTAAACAACTGATTGAATGTTGTTGAGCTGTCAAAATTAAAGCTATTGCTACTATTAGTGTGTTGGGAGTTGAGAGGGGCCCGTGGCTAAATAATAACAGCCGCACAGGTCGATCTATCAGGTTAAGCTTCGCTTGCCGCGGTTATCCATTGATGGGTGACCATATTTACACACCGAGACCCCTCCATGCCTCGGAAAGCACGTTAAGCCGTTGGTCCCGGCTGTCATTCGTGGATCTTTGACAGTCGTTACGGGTAGTGAGAAGCCCGAAAGTCTGACAACCAGTCTTACCAAAGGGTATCGTATTACCCAGTAACTCCCAACAGTAAAAACCCAGTAACAGTAAAGATCAAAGATGATGTCCGGATTTTTATATACACATTGACATTGATGAATTTTATATAAACAATGACATGGATATTTACTTTGTATAGTATCTTATTTTTATTATTATTATTGTGAGTGTGAAGACTATGTGGGTCATTTCTTTTTTCTTTTTTTCCTTCTTAGTTAGTTTTAATCATGGTCTGGCAGTTTGAGTAATTTATGCGGCCTACCCAAATGTCCTTTCATTGGTATTGTTCGTCGAATCGTAAGGCTCCTCAAGTTCTGAGTTGAGCTACACAATTTTTGACAAATGCGTGCACTGACTGGACAGGTCCGCTCAATCTGTGTGGTTCTTTACTCAAAAGACCATTTCAGACACCAATCTGCATGGTCTTCACATGATCTGACCAAGATTATGTCTGGACTTTAAAAGAGACTGTGACCTCTGAGTTTGTTTCGGCCTTTCTTCTCAGAGTAGTCAGATAGGAAACGCCGACCTCATCTAGTTTAAAAAATATGATTGACATGTAAAAGTGTTTGTACAAACCTACTTACAGAAAATAAATCATTTATCATTTATCATTTATAACTAGGTTGTGGAGATCAGATAGGCAGTCGCTCCATGTAAAATATACAATTCAGCTGCATCCGGTTAGACTGGAAGTCGACCTCAACGTAGTTGGGAAAAGGCTAGGCAGATGATGATGCTACTATTAGTGTGTTACGAAATTACCTCGCAGATTACAGGTACCTCGGCTGATAAAACCGACGCCACGGTTTTATTGTTTCGTTGCTCTTGGTAGTAAGCAGCTTTAGTTTTATAATACACCTGATATTAAACATAATAACGGCTTGAATGGTACTCACTTGGCCAATACATGTCTGGCAGAGAATCCAAGAGACGCCATTCCGTGGAGGATGGGCTTCGAGTATCCACTGGCGGTCGCTACGTTAGAGTCAATGTGGAGCGGGTTCAGGTCCCCAGATAACCTGGAAATTAAAATTACAGAAACAATTATAACGCCATTGTCTAGCGTGGATGGGGTTAAATACAAGTTTAATTATTCGATCACTTTCGTCATATTAGTCGGGACTTCCATTGCTAGATAAAGACCTCCTCACGACTAAGTACTCGTAAATGTATACTGGATGATTTTTTTTCAGGCTCCCTATTTTTACAGGGTGTTCTACTCATGACTATGAATAACTTTCAATATGGGACCAACTCTGAAATCGCGAAAACAAAATCAGCTGTTTAATACAAAAGTTCAATACCTACTTGACCAAAATGTATGAAACAACTGATTTTTTTTTCTTGATATCAGAGTTGGTTCCATAGTGAAAGTTATTCATATTCATGGGTGGAACATCCCTGTAAAAATTTGGAGCCGGTAAAAAAAAGCACGCTGTATATGAAGCATCTATTTAATAGTTTGAATTACTGTCGAGTTGCTAAATCGGCCTCAATTATAGGTACCTAGAGATAAGTTAACTATAATTGCGACTACACGAAATGTATAATTTAGAGACAATAGTTTTATAAATATAATTATACCATCAAGATTAACGCTTAACACTTGGCATGCGGGTATACTTCGCCGCCGAATTACGCGTGCAGCGGGCCACAAATCTACTAAATACGTATTTTTACGTGACCCGCGCTGTAGTGACTGACTGCAAAAAAACGTAAAAATACGTTGCCCGCATGCCAAGTGTTAAGAACCAAACAATTTGAAAATTGACAGGCCTGTTGGTCTAGTGATCAGTCAGGCCCTGACTGCTATGCGCAAGGTCGTAGGTTCGATTCCCACCCAGGACAAATGTTTGTGTGATGAGCACGATCATTTGTTCTTTGTCTGGGTGTAATTTGTCTATAATATGTATGTATTTAGAAATATATATGTATATCAGTTGTCTAGTACTCATAGCACAAGCTCTGCTTAGTTTGGGACTAGATGCCGTTGTGTGAAAGTTGTGGAATATTATTTATTTATTATTATTATTAAATATAAACGGTAAAAAATAAATATTTTAGCCTTGCAGGAAACGACCAATAACATTTGTTGAATTCCACATCGCGTCCCTCGTCTCATCTATAATTGGTAGTCTCCGCTTCAGTGGAATGGCACCTTAACTCTAGAATAAAAATAGTAACGTTAAAATTACCTGTAAAGTGCCGCCTGGTCTTCCGCAGTGCGTTGCTCAAGCACGGCATCAGGGGCCCTCTTGGGTGCCGGTTGTACTTCAACGGCCTGCTTGCTGTTGCGGGGCCCATTGAACCCACCCTGGCCCAGCACGAAGATGTGCTGCTGTGTGCGGGCTATCAGTTGCTTGTTCTGATAGATCTCGCCTGGGAGATAAAGGAGCGAGAAGTTATAACTTACTTACATACATAAACTCACGCCTTCTTCCCGTTGGGGATAGACAGAAACTAGGTGAATTACAATTTGATAGGTCGGTAGACTGCGAGCATCGCATCGTTGCGTTCTATTCTCACGGTTTTTGTCGGTACGAAATAACCCAAGCATCCTTTACTTGGCTATCAAATTGTCTTATCGAATCATCATGATTAGTTATGCAAACTTGAACGATATATTGGATGATTTTTTTTCAGGCTTAAAATTTTGCAGGCTGTTCTAATAATAAATATGAACAACTTTCACTATGGGACCAACTCTGAGATCACGAAAACAAAATCATCTGTTTAATACAAAAGTTCAATACCTACTTGACCAAAATGTATGAAACAGCTGATTTTTTTTTTTGTGATCTCAGAGTTGGTTCCATAGTGAAAGTTATTCATATTCATGGGTAAAACACCCTGTAAAACTTTGGAGCCGGTAAAAAAAAAGCATGCTGTATAATCGAATTGTATCATAGCATAATAATCCATAGCTCCTAGTTACTTGAATAAATAAATAAATTAATAAATAAATTTATTATTATTATTATTATAATCAGCCTATAACGTCCCCACTGCTGGGACACCGGCCTCCTCTCGGTGTGAGGGAGTGGGCCGTAATCCACCACGCGGGCCCAGTGCGGGTTGGTAGATATCACATGTCTTGAGTTTTTGGTTCTAGAACATGCCAGTGTCCTCACGATGTTTTCCTTCACCGTTTTGAGAGCAGTGGTAATGAATTTGCACGACCAGAGAAGTGATTGCTCAGTGGTAACGACCCAGACTTCGAATCGTAGGTCGTAGGAATTCTTATGTGCTCTTTACCCTCAAATCCGAGTATTTAAAATTCAGTGTATCTTTAGTGCAAAAATAGTTAATTAGTGGAAATTATTTTGAACAAACATTGCAATTAGCCGATTATTATAAAGCTAATCGTACTTATCAAGCATAATATTTTATAATCTATTATCACTACTTACATAATGATAAATGATGACAGGCACGTTTCCAACACGAACAATTAAAATATATTCACGAAAACAATAGGTGGCAGCGGAAATTGGGAAATTAGGATTTGGGATTGGGAAATTGGGATTTGGGATTGGGAAATTGGGATTTGGGATTGGGAAATTGGGGTGTGTGGCTATAATGTTCCCACTGCTGGGACACAGGCCTCCTTTCAGTGGGAGGGAGTGGGCCGTAATCCACCACGCTGGCCCAGTGCGGGTTGATAGAAGTCACATATCTTCAAATTTTTGGTTCTAGAACATGCCTCACGTTGTTTTCCTTCACCGTTTTGAGAGCAGTGGGGAAGAATAGAATAGAATACTCTTTATTATGTACACCATATAGATTACAGACATAAATATAGAAATTTTACAGAGGGTGACACAATGGGCGGTCTTATCGCTAAGAGCGATCTTTTAAAGACAACCAATAAATACCAACCAACCAACCAACCAATAATTTACAAAAACTAAAGCGCCTGTCTGGGTTCGAACCTACGACCTACAACACGTAACTCGCGGCCGTTACCACTGGGCCACCACTGCTCATATACCTACAGTGTAAAAAAAAAAACTTTTTCTAAACTCACAATTTCAAGCAACACTACTCGCGGTCGTTGATCCCATTATCGGCTGTAGTAACTAGAAGAATTCGTTAGGAAAATCTTTTCTTTTTTGTTTTATGGTATTTAGATTTCGATACCAATCACATCCCTGAAGTTGTGCCAGCTAATTTAATTTGAGCCTGTTTTTAAACTTATTGTATAAGAATAATGTTATTCTAACTGAACAGACAGCTGTGCTGCTGGAGTCACTTCTTCCAAGCTAAAGCACGAGGAGGTGGTGAAGGGCAGTCGTTTTGAGGGACTGTGTCATGCAATTTCGACGTTCAAAAAAGGGCAGATACTCAGCCAAGTCTGAATAAATGACTTTGATTTTCATTGATTTTGCACTTTTCTGTGAAAAAGCTGATTTTTTTCCCCTAGGGGGTCTAGAGAATCATGTGCTGAATTCGTGGTTATAGTTTGCGCGTCGATGTCCCTGCCACCCTGTATACTGACTTTAACCCGTGAGAAGGCGCGCTATGAGCAATTTGCTCACACAAAAATCTAATTCAAAATTTTTTTGTCTTTCCCGTGTCACACCAATTCAAGCACTTAAGTACCTTCCTAAATATTCACCCCCTCTCCCCTGACGCAATTCTCGATCCGCTCAGTGGCGTTGCGACCGCGCAGCAAGGCGTTTGTGGAGGCCGTGTACCAACGTGCGGCAATTTGCTCATCACGCGCCCAGCAATTACTTTGCACCGAACATGTAAAATACATGTGTTCAGTGTGTTTCGAGAGGCACATTAGTGTAGATTTAATGGATGAATAACACTTTTTAGTTTTTGTTATGGAACAGATTTTATTGTGAATTTTATGAAACGTGCCAAAAAATTAATTAATACTAGGTTGTTTTGTTATTTGCGTTAGAAGTTGCTATTATGTTTAATAGTTTTGATTAAAATACTTGTTTTCTTACTTACTAAACCTTGTGTTATTTATTTAAATACATTATAAGCCAATAAATATAGAAACACTAAAAATATAAACATTTATGATAGTGTGAGCAATTTGCTCGCACGCGCCTACTCGTGTAAGAAAATTAGGCGCGCCTTCTCACGGGTTAACAACCTTGACGACAGTAATGATGACTTTTGATTTTGAAACGCGCCCTGTGCTCTTACAAGCGCGGCATTATACTGAATGCCAAGATTATGTCTGGACTTTAAAAGAGACTGTGACCTCTGAGTTTGTTTCGGCCTTTCTTCTCAGAGTAGTCAGATAGGAAACGCCGACCTCATCTAGTTTAAAAAAATATGATTGACATGTAAAAGTGTTTGTACAAACCTACTTACAGAATAAATCATTTATCATTTAATAGTACGTCACTGACTACAAATACTATTATACTCACTGTTAACGATGGAAATAGCGCTTGATCCCTTGTCCAATGTATCGACGGCATAGGTGCGGATGTTGAATTCTCCCTCTGTGCCGGGATAGTCACCCACGAACTCGATGAACTGTTCCCCGTGAAGGATCTAAACAGGAAAGGATTTGTTTTATATTACTACTAGCGTCTCGCCGCGACGTCATCCGCGGGAAATGTCACCCTCTTAGGGGTGGAATTTCGAAAAACCCTTTGTTAGTGGATACCTACTCTTCACCAAGAACACACCCTCCAAATTTCATGTCTTTAGAACCAGCGGTTTAAGCTGTGCGTTCAGTCAGTCAGAACTTTAAATTTTATATAAAATATTATTTTTAGTATATTGCAAACCTGAATATAGTTTGTTCAGAATAAGTAACTGAATCGATTGCAATAATTTTTACACCATGTTATATTTAGTCCCCAAAATATTTATTATGTTGTCTCATAAGTTCTTGCCATATTTTATTTTTCTCGAATTTTCTCATATTTAAACTAAAGCGAATTCAAGAAAGTTCTCTCTAGTAAGCATGATTATCTTTTATGGTGAGGGTATAAATAGGCGCGGACGCAACGCAATAATTAGTCTTTAGTGAAAATGGATCAGCGTCAACTGCGAGCTAATATGCTATATGAGCATCGACTTAAAGTCTCTTCAACAGAAACGGCTAAAAAGATTAACACTGCATTTAGACCGGGTACTACTAGCGATCGGACTGTTCGTTTCTGGTACAAGCGTTTTGACACCGGTGATATAAGCTGCGAAGATCAACCTCGCCCAGGCCGACCCACCAGCTTCGATGAAGATGCTTTGCGTCACGAACTTGAGCTACATCCAGACTACAGTACGCGTGATTTAGAGAAGGCGCTTGGACAATCCCACGCGACTATAGATCGTTACTCATAACACAAGTTAGATCTTACTTTGAGTACCAGAGTTCAAAATACGCTAGTTTTTTAATTTTCTGGTAACACAGTTCTTAGCGTATCATAGTTACTAGTGTTATTGTTCACTTTTTTGCGAAATAAAGAATTTTATTATTATTATTATTATTTATCTCAAATCGATGGGATATCGCAAAGTGATGTCACGTTGGACATCTCATGCGTTAACGGACCATGACCGAGCCGTTCGTGTGGCCAATTGTCAAAGTTTGTTACTTCGTCCGCACAGACGAGACTTTCTCAAGGACATTATTACATGTGACGAGAGCTGGATACATTATGAAACTAACACGCGTCATGCCTATTGGATTCCTCGCGGGGAAAACCCACCAGCCCAGCCTAAACTTAATGAACACGGTCGTAAGATTATGTTGTCTGTTTTCTGAGATTGGCAAGGAATGATTTTCTGGAAACTCCTCGAATCTCATCAGACTATTAACGCCAATCTGTATACGCAACAGCTTCGCAAACTAGCAGAGATGTTTAAAATTAAGCGGCCAAAACGACTTGGAGTCCAACTTTTGCATGACAACGCACGACCTCATTGCGCTAAGTTAACACAAACAGCTGGAGGAGCTAGGATGGCTGCCTGTTCCACATCCACCGTATAGCCTGGATCTTGCGCCTTCAGACTTTCATTTATTTCGAGCTCTTAAATTTCATTTACTAGGAAAAAATTCGAAAATTCTGGAAGTATTAAAATTGAACTTGCACATTTTTTCGAGTCCCAGCCTGCCTCATTTTGGGAGAAGGGGATTCAAATTTTGCCCAGTAGATGGCTGACTATTGTTGATAACGAGGGAGACTATATAATTGATTAAATGTATTTTTTATTAATAAAAAAATATTAATAATAATTTGTTTTGTAACTGGCAATAATTTATGAGACAACCTAATAAAAAGGGTTACAAGTTGGACACCGACCGACACTAAGTACATACCCGCAATCATATGCGCCCAACACAGGTCACGGCGGCGCGTAGTAAGTGGTAACCATCTTTTTGTACGGACAAGCAGGTAACATAACAAGCTTATAACTTTGTGATTTTTCATGATACAGTTTTGGAATTTTGTACATAGATTCTTTACATAAAAATACTAGACACGAGTTTCGGGTTTCGCATATACTAAAACTAATGTTGTATATAGATAGATATCATTTGTTTTGCTTTTGCGACAATTATTTTTACAAGGTGTTTGTTAGGTCCATACTCGTGGCTGGTGGCTAAATAATAACAGCCGCACATAGCCGCATATCGAGAGACCTCAGTGCCTCGGAAAGCACATTAAGCCGTTGGTCCCGGCTGTCATTCGTAGATCTTTGACAGCCGTTACGGGTAGTCAGAAGTCTGTCTGACAACCAGTTTTACCAAGGGGTATCGTGTTACCTAGTAACTGGGTTGTGGTGGTCAATAACCAAAGGTACAAGTGGGACTACAGTATAATATACAGGGTATACAGGGTGAAATTGAAAACATGCGACAAATCGAAATGGGAGATTGTACTCATCATTATGAACAACTTTTACCATGGGACCACCCTGAAATTGAAAAAAAAAAAATCAGGTGTTCCCTTCATTTTGACGAGTTATGCGAACATAATGTAGGGAACAGCTAATTTTTTTTTCGCGATTTCAGGTTTGATCTCATAGTAAAAGTTGTTCACAAGGATGAGTACAATCTCTCATTTCGATTTGTCGCATGTTTTCAATTTCAACCTGTATACCCTTTAACCTTGCAATATAATTAAAAAAAGAAATCTCTAATTAGTACTTACGTTAGAAAAGTCAGCGTGTTTGCCGGGCGGCATGGATTTATCCACGACGGGTGTATCGAGGGCCATACCGGCCAGGATAAAGAATGTGGGCAGAGCCGCGAAGTCCTCATGGGCCTCATACAAGAACTTGAGGTCCGACTGATTTTCTACTGATGCACCGACTGAAGAAAAATTCGAATTATGTTAGAATTTTTGACGTTTTAATTACAATGAAACCTGAAATTCAGGGCATTTTATCCTCAGGTTCGAATGGGCGCGTCTTACTCGCGACGATTTTTTTGCGCACTTATTTTTCAACGCATTTCTTGGTGGCGAGAGTTGAAAATCCAACAGTATTTTTTTTGACGCACTGGGATGCGCTCTGTTGGATTCTCAATGCTCGGCTCAACGAACGTGGAAATTCAACGAGAGTGGAAATTCCCGCCGCGATATTTTTACGTCCGTGCGAACGTGGGCTAATAGACCAAGTCGACTACCCTTCAGTGTCTGAAAGCCTAGCCTATTATTAACATGTGATTTGCAGCCCGATTCGAACTTGATGGCGGCTCGGAACATGACTGAGGCGAGTTACTGCGCATTAATAAATTATAAATTCACCTGTCAGCAGGAGTGAGGAGTGAGGTACTGCGCAGCGAGTAGCGGACTTCAGAACCGCCATAAAGTTTGATGCGAACTCTACCGGAACTCACTTCACATTTGAATAGCTTTCAAAGATCTAAGCCGTTGTGGTAGGGTAGGACTTTCATACTACACCACTGATGGCCATGCGAGATCACCTGAGTTGCCTCTTGCACCGGTCGCACTTGCAGCCTGGCCGCGACTTTTGGCTTGGGGTGCGTTTCCACAGAAGCGGAGCTGGGCGGAGCGGAGCGGAGACGTGTAGGAATCGTCCAGTCACAGACGAGACGAGTGACGCTATGAGGATTTCAACCATTGTGATTAGTCGATTCCTGCACGTCTCTGCTCCGCTTCGCCCAGCTCCGCTTCTGTGGATACGCACCCTTAGCGGGATGCGGCGCGGTGTCGGCAGGCGGGGCGTTGTCCATGTCACGTACTGCTCAGTAGAGTTAGCGGCAGCAACCGAGGTGGACGTATTTAGACATTTATTTTTCCGCTAATAGCGGCAAGGTCATGGCCAGGCCGTTACGCTGGACGCGTAGGTAAGTTTTCTACTAACACCTAATTTTATAAATGAAATTACATATTACAATAATTTCACATGCTAATATTAAAGGTTTAATTCATAAATTCCTCGTGTTGTAATAACTTCCTCGTTCGTAATAACCATTATTATTATACAGCATGTTTTTTTTTACCGTCTCCAAATTTTTACAGGATATTCCATGAATATGAACAACTTTCACTATGAAACCAAATCTGAGATCACGAAAGAAAAATCAGCTGTTTCATACATTTTGGTCAAGTAGGTATTGAACTTTTGTACTAAACAGCTGATTTATATTCGTGATTTCAGAGTTAGTCCCATAGTGAAAGTTGTTCATAGTCCTGAGTAGAACACCCTGAAAAAATTTGGAGCCTGTAAAAAAAAAACATCCAGTATACTTATAAAGGTGATCATAGCCTGTAAGTATTGTTATTATTAGAAGTGTAATATTATATTATTTTTAAGTTCTGCAGTTATGTATAGTTTTATGTTAATAAAGATTTTTTTTTCTAAACCAATCTATTTAATAGAATTCCAATTTATTTTCGCGAATACTTACTGCCGAGAGCATACAGCACGAGGTCCTTGGAGTCGTATTTGGAAGTAGACCAGTACGATTCGCGGTCCCCGTCTAACTTGCTACGCTCTTCGAAGTCCTACAACAAATGATAAAAAATAAGCATGAAAACAAGGTATCACTCTCCTCCTTTTCTAGCACCAAACAAAAATCAATAATATACAAATAGGTTTAAAGTTCAATGTCGAGTATTATAATATTAATAAGGTATGATTATTCTCTAATATTACACACGAATTATTTGAATAGTCTACAGTCAGATAGGTTTTTCGGTAAAAAAAATACAAAAAAAAAAAACATTGTTGTATGAAAAACACACAAGGTTAATAAATATCTATTCAAATAAATAAAACTGAAGTCTCTGTTTGTAATTTCAAAATAACGGCTTTCTACTAAATATGAAAAAATATACGTTAAATACTTAGAACAATAAATAAATTTATTTTTTATTATAGACGATAAAAAAGATAAAAACTACCAAATTTTGGTAGTTTTTATCGACATACCAGGCGGGCGCAGAGGCGAGGGAAGCTAGTACAAAATAAAATAATAAGCTAATTGATAACTAAAAATTGAATTGCTCAGTTAATTAAGGCAAGAAACTCATCATTGCTTCGTGGAGGTAATTAATTCAACAATGCCTCTTGACTGTTAATATTATGACTTGAATTTGAACTTTTCAACATGGACTTTGCAGGGACATGAAAGCAAAGTTAAATAATGAAATATTAACAAAGATGAAAAAAATCTTCTAAATGGCATGACTAACAATATTCTTCAATATGGACCGTGAAGATATCATAATCATATTATAATTTGTTAAGATAAACAGTTACAAAGATAAAAAAAACAAATAGTGATAAAAGCCAATCCTGTTACATAAAAATATGTAAAGTAATAGATGAAACTATAAAACACTTTATTTTTATCTCTCGATGTCTTTGACCGCCGATATTTATCATCTTCTGTATAATCCTGTAAAAGGCGATGACTCAAAAATAATCCAGGCACGGCGCAAAAGTTTTGTATCTCAGATTAATAATAATAATAATAATATTTATTGAGGAAAAATATTTGAGTACAAAGTAACTTATATACTACAGCAATACATAGAACAGAGAAATAGGCATGTTAGAGTTGAGAGCAGGGCAAGACCCAGTCCCGTGCTAGGAATTAACCTGTATTACAGGAACTAGGCAATGCTCCGTCCCCTCATCAAAAACAAGCTAATATGAACCATTACAGTAGCATAAAAGAACTTGACTCACTGAGTTCCCTAATTAGGCATGCCTGTTGATAGGGAATCAGTATTTAAATAAGAAGAAAGTACAAAATAAGACTATGAAGTATGGGTGTGCCACATTTATAGTATTGTGTTTATGTTGTGTGTGTGGTTGTAGTGATGTGTTTATTGTGGTTGTAAGGAGGTGAATGCTTTGTGGGAGTTTAAAATACGCAACTATTACTCATTTAATAGATTCTCAGTTTCTATGTAATTTAATTGTAAAAGCCAAGATATTATTTTGTTTTTAACTTCAGTTAGTTTAAGTGGGTATAAAATCAGTACTTTGTTAATTATATTATATATAGTCCACTTATAAACATGTAGTGCCGTTTGGCCATTACAGTCCTATGTCTAACTGAGGGGATAGCTTATAGAGGATATAAATATGTAATATTATAAACTATCACTGACGGACGGCACGGTTGGCGCAGTGGTTAAGCGATTGACTGCTGCGCTGCGTGTCGCGGGTTCGATTCCCGCACGGAACAAATATTTGTATGACCTACATGTATTTGTTCCGAGTCTGGGTGTTTTTCTATCTATAATATGTATGTATTTAGAAAAAAAAAAAAAAAAAAAAAAAAAAAAAAAAAAAAAAAAAAAAAAAAAAATTGTATATAAGTAGTTTATCAGCCATCTTGTTACCATAACACAAGCATTAGGTTGCTTAGCTTGGGACAAATGGTGCTGTGTGAAATGTCCAGGGATTTATTATTATTATTATTATTATTATTATTATTATCACTATCTCTCTGTCGAGTGGCTAACATTCTTTTTTTCGCTGAATGCGATTGCGATTTTACAATAATCGCAAATAATAATAAATATGTCCATAAATGAGTTTTTAATAGAACCTAAACTTTTTGAGTAATAAAAAAAAATTTTAGTCACCCGATACAGAGATAGCTTAGTGATAGTATAGAAAATAATTTTGAATTATCCTCTAAAATCTGAGATACAAAACTTTTGCGCCGGGCCTGGGTTTTTTTTTAATGGGGTTTGGTTTATCTCCTTTACTGTGGTAGGATACTTGAAGATCTAATAAAATGTGCGAAAAAAATCTGTCTGATTACTATGTTAGTTTCGTGAAGGTGAAAGTATTGATTCTCAGCCTAATTTGAATAAATTTCTCTGATTTGATTTACGCGCTTGGAATGTTCTCATAGCTTTGAACACGAGGGTGACTGCTTTTCTTTTGTCGAATCTCAAAAATGCACTGCGCGCACGATATGACGTCATCATAATTTGAATTACTAAGGAAAATTTACGTCATGCTCCCTGGCGGAACCACCTTTGCTTTAACAAGTATAACTTACATGAACAATTCTATGAAATGTCTATAAAATTCTAGTCCTATTAAAAAAAAAGTCTATATCCCTAGTTTCGACGTAAACTTTTATTTAAAGTGGTTGCGCTGCAGAGTATCCTCCCCGGCGAAACCACCATGATATTTCTATTAGTATACATAGTATAAGCAAATATGTAGTATCAAATAATTCTATAACAATTCTATATTGAACTAGCACCCCTAAATCCTCAGTCTAATTTAAATATACGAACAAAACGGTGCCTCAAACTTTGATTTCGAAATAGTAGCTAAGTGCCTAGATTAAAGTTCTTAGCAAATAACGTTTACGTCAAATATCATACAATGTCCTCTAGACGTTTAGTTTATAAGTATACAGATATAATTATTTTCTTGTTTGTTTGTTCGAGGATTTAGGGATGTTAGTTCAATATAGAATTGTTATAGAATTATTTGATACTACATATTTGCTTATACTATGTATACTAATAGAAATATCATGGTGGTTTCGCCGGGGAGGATACTCCGCAGCGCAACCACTTTAAATAAAAGTTTACGTCGAAACTAGGGATATAGACTTTTTTTTAATAGGACTAGAATTTTATAGACATTTCATAGAATTGTTCATGTAAGTTATACTTGTTACAGCAAAGGTGGTTCCGCCAGGGAGCATGACGTGAAAATTTTGAGTATGAATGTGGATGGCTATGAGCGAAGGGGAAGAAAAAAGAAACGATGGATGGACTGTGTAAAAGATGATTATATGGTTAGAAAGTGTCTGCCGAGATGGCATCACAGCTGAAGTGGAAAAATGTCAACTAACTTTTGGAGGCCACTGTATCAGTATAGTCGTATTATATGTTATTTAAAATACAATACCTGAATCTTCTCAACCAGGTCCACGGTAACCTCAGCCATCTTGTCCAAGTGGACAGCACCTTTCATGTTGGTAGCCTCAGGCCAGAATTCCTTCACTGACTCGATGGTCACCGGGTCCGAGGGCTTCTTCCTAATGACAAGAGTTGAGAAACTATAGATTGAGAGCTAAAAATTTATAAGATTTGACTTCAACCTCTTTTGCTGGCATATAAAATGTCTAACTTGACAGCACGTGCGCCATTGTTTAGATGAGATGTTTTTTTTTGTCTCCCTTAACCTTGAGACACACTCGTTTTATCGTTTACTTGGCCAGTTAGATATGTTTAAGTCCCATGGAATAGTGCTTGTTCAATTTATTTTACCGTTTACGAATATGAACATTTATCGCATAAGGTGAAGCACCTGTCCCATCACTGACGATGAAGTGGGTAGCTATTGAGTATTTTCTCTCTTGAGAAATGTACAATCCGGCCGTCAAGTGAATGCGTTCCTGACACCTGTCAGTGCGACAAGTCTAGTAGCTAATAAAGATCAAAATTGCAAAACATGTATTCGTAACGCATTCTCTCGTAGGCCGCACTGTTTAAGTATCTCTTTTACTGACTTGACATTAATTGTACAGACGCCAGCACATCAAGCTACTAGAGCCTGTCAAATTTCTTTAATAGATTTTCAACATTATCGCTAAAGCATAAGGTTCAAAATGGATTCGGTAAATTTGACAGTTTCGGGTACCTTGATGTGCTGGCGTTTCTTGAGCGAGAAAATAGTCGACAGCTGGTCGCTTCCTCGTCGGCGGTGAAACAGGTGCCTAGTGTCTAAGGTTAAAATTCGTATGACACGTTAACTTTACTTGGCAAATTAAAAGTTAAGTCAAAATTGACCTAATTATTGTGTATGAAAGAATACTTACTTAAGCACAACACCAGGAGCCCTGACGTAGTGCATCTTGGTGGCATATCCGAGCGTGGAGTCGATGACCGCGCCGGAGTCGGGGAACGATTCGTGAACCATGTATGCCTGTAAAGAAATAAGGTTTTATTATGCTGAAACTTGGATTATTAAATTATTAAAACTTGTAATCTTTGCCCATCTCTCCGGCCGCATTTGCGCGACGTATCAGGCCCACTTTCTGGCTGTTTTTTTTTTTTTTTCAACATCCCTACTTGAGTTATGGCGCGCATAATGGCGTTTTTAACTCGGTCTGCGCGCGTCACCTATTATGATGCGCTCCATTGCACGTTGGTAAGTCTTGAGTTTGGAATTCTGTTGTTCAGGAAGTGACCAATTTTGTGCACCGCAGATTAGGACAGGCAGGATGCACATGTCGATGAGTTTTCTTTTAAGTGTTATACAAGGTGTAACTTAAATAACGCACAACCTCTTAAGGGGTCATTGTACTCATCATTATGAACAACTTTTACTATGGGACCAATCCTGAAATCGCGAAAAAAAAATCAGCTGTTCCCTACATTTATGTTCGCATAACTCGTCAAAATGTAGGGAACAGCTGATTTTTTTTTTCGCGATTTCCGATTTGGTCCCATAGTAAAAGTTGTTCATAATGATGAGTACAATGACCCCTTAAGAGGTTGTGCGTTATTTAAGTTACACCTTGTATAAAGATTGCTTTTCATGTTCTTTATTCAAACTTTAATACAAATAAAAGAAAGATAAATAATACTTCGCGTAGCTATACTGGGCGTGTCCATAGACCCCGAAACTAGGCATATTTCGCCACATTAAACGCGGTCGGTGCTTATGATATTCTGAACCGATCAGGATTGAAACTCAGATAGGGTCGCCCCGAAACCGTATGCTGACATTGCGACTTAGAACGCGTTTCGAGCAGTTTTAGGCTACGAAGCATACGAAGATCTTTAGTACGAGTATGTTTATACTCACAACAACAGGTGCAATAAGTTCAGGCTTCATGGCCTCGAACATCTCTGGGGGCAGGATGTCTTCTGTCAGACGAGACCCGGCTGTGGGCACGATGGTGTTGACCTTAATGTTGTATTTGGAGCCTTCAATGGCCAGGGTGTTGGCCAAACCGACCAAACCCATTTTGGCGGCGCTAGAGAGAAATAGAGAAAGGATTGAATTTTTGGTCATCCCATTCACCTGTTAAAAAGTACGCATTAGACTTGATTTCATTAAAGGGTCTCTTCCTATCAGACATAGTATCAGTACAAATACGATTTTCGATCAATGAGGGTTTTCATAAAAATTTACGCCACCAGTTGGCGCCACTTTGCCAAGAGGTCTTCTATTTCGATAATTAATTTAAAATATATGATGACGTTCATCATTCGTTTCATTCATTCGTTTTTCATTCAGTCATGACTAAAGAAAATATAGGCGCTTTGACATTTTTGAAATGTGCTCGGACCTGACGTCTCAGTGCTGCCACCTAGTGCACGTCATTTCAGAAAACCCTCATTCACGTGTAAGTACGCGACGCTAACGTAGCTTATATAGGGTGACTGGTAATTAGTGATCGATACTTAAACACATGATTCTACTCATCATTACAAACAACTTTTACTATCGGACAAAATCCGAAATCGCGAAAAAAAAATCAGCTGTTCCCTACATTTTGACGACTCGTACGAACATAAATGTAGGGAACAGCTGATTTTTTTTTCGCGATTTGGAATTTGGTCCAGTAGTAAAAGTTGTTTGTAATGATGAGTAGAATCATGTGTTTAAGTATCGATCACTAATTACCAGTCACCCTATATAGCCTTTCTCGAGAAATGGGAAATATTTTTAAATCCGACTAGTAGTTCCAAAGATTAGCGCGTTCAAACAAACAAATAAACTTTTTAATGTATAAAATTATTTCATTTAATTAAGTTATAGGGTTTAAGCAGCTATAAAATATGGGTTAAATTTAAACTGACCTGTAATTAGCCTGTCCGAAGTTTCCAAAAATACCGGCATTACTTGACGTCATGATGACGCGACCATACTTTTGTTTTCTGAACGTTTCCCATGCGGCCTGGGTGGTTTTGTAAGCTCCTTTCAGATGAACCAAGTGGATTAGGTCCCAGTCCTAAATCAAAGAAAAAAAGCATTATATATTATTGCATTGATTGTTTTATGAAGGTTTGTCCTTTTGCCTAAGTTTTTCTGTAGAGGAAAGAAGAAAATTGACTGTAATGTCCTTTTTCAGGGGAACAAAGAACAAATGTAACTACTTCAATTAATAGTTTGATATATTACCCCGAGAAAACGTAAACATTGTTATAATAATAGCAGTATTTAAATAGATTCACAAAGGTCAAATGTCATTAAGATACCATTACAATAGACAGTGGAATACTGGGTACTGAAATATTATTATTTTTTTTAGATAAAGTTATATCTTCAATTGTTGTATATTGTCATACTCTTTATACACGTACGTACGTGTATAGTGTATACAATACAACTATACTCGTACACAGTGCTATAAAAGATATGACGTGTTTCCACCGGACAAAAGTTGCCAACCTTTGTGTTGTCAACATGTGTTGGTGACAAAAGTTTCTGTAATTTCCTTGTGTTGGCAACAAATATTGGGAACCGTGTTTCCGTGTACCGTCGTTCGAAGACATTTTGCCTTGGATACAGCCTGTTGCCAAAATTAAAATTTTTTTTTTTTTTTTTCAAATTGTTGGTGACTCGGTGTAGACACAATGGAAACAAAAGTTGGCGATTTTCTGAAGAATTGGAAACAGTTCGAAACACTGAAATTGCCAAAAATTTCGGTGGAAGCGCGCCTTTAAGTAGTCCGTTTTTACATAGAAGAGTGTGACTTAAGTGTGGGTTTAGGTCACACAAGCTGTAAAATATTATACGATACATTATATTTACGATATATTATTATATATCGTAGTGTACTAAACACATCCTGATTTCTTATTAGTGAATCTGTAAATAAAACATGTAGTTAAGATGAAATTATCAGTAAAGTATCTACCTGATCGGACATTTTACTGAAGCTCTTATCACGAAGAATGCCAGCATTGTTGATAAGGATATCAATCCTGCCAAAGTTATCTAAGGCGGTCTTAATAATCTTCTCCCCTTCCACGACATTGTTGTAATCAGCGACAGCGATACCACCTGCAGTCGAAAAGATTAATTAACATAAAATTACATAAGTACGTATAATGAGGGTCTGACTCAAGGGTCAAGCAAAATGGAAAGGTTAATAGAAATGTTAAAAACGAAAATTCTACCTGTGGTTGGCATAAATTAGGATGCTCAATGCAAGACAAAAGAGTAGGGGAACACGGATGGATTGTGTAAAAGATGATGTGGCTAGAAAGGTTGTGACTATCAACTAGAGAAGTATGGAAGAAAAAGACATGTCGCACCAAATACAAATAAGTTGGGATAAGTGCATGAGAATGAGACGGTGATGATGATGAATGAAGGACAGAACTTCTTCAAAAGTTAAGCCTAAAAACAGTATTTTTATTACTGGTTTACATAACCTTTTGACCGCCACGCCAAAAAGGCAAAAACGTGACCTCGGCGCCAAGCTACGAGTTACCTACAAAAATCTCTCATGTAGTTGCGAATGTGGCGTGCTAGGCACTTGGCATCTATACATGAGTGGCGGTCAAAAGGTTAAGCATAAACTAATTTAACATGATGGATATAATCACCGTAATAGGGACACTTTTAAATATATCAATGCTTGAAAAACAAAATTGACTAAGTGACAAAGCTAACTTTATAGCAGAAAAATTTAACTTTTCAGAAAAAAAAATCATATGAATTCTTGTAATCACCATAAAGGCATAATTCTTACTTTTTTGGAAATCTTATTTTATCTGAATCTGAATCACAATTTACCAAGATTTTTTTTTAATGACAAGTTAAACTTTAAACTGTGCTCCTGTAAAGTTAGCCATATGATGCATAGTCAATTTTGCCTTTCAAGCGTTGATATTCATCTTTGGACATTTTAATTAAATTATACCTGTTACACTACTACATTTATGCAAAACATAAGTACGGCAAAGTTTCTTAGAAAAACTATTGAACAACATTAATTCTTGATTTGAAAAGGAACACTATAAATTGGCTATTTTAGTAAGCAATCTACACAATTTGTGACTATGCACTATACAAAAATTAAAAATTATGAAATACTTAATTATATAAAACACTACAGACGTTGTGGTGCTTTTTGTGTCAATAGAGAAAAAATTGTTTTTCAAAAGCAGAGATATATAATAACATTGTAAAAAAACATTACAATGGCATTACATACTTTAACTGTATGATGAATCTGATAAACACAGAATATCATTTACGTGAGACTGAAATCTTAATGTAAATTAAGTTTATACATATTTATTTAAATAACAGGTTTTTTAAACAAGGTAAATTATTATGGGTCAATGTCCAAAATAAGTTGTATACAAAGTTCAGCATTCAGGAGAAATAAAAATCTATAAGAAAATATTCATCAATCATCATACTCAAAATATTAAGTCAAGCAACATAAATTATAATTAATACAGTATGAATCTGCAATTTTACCTTTGTCCTTGATTTCCTTGACAACAGCATCAGCGAAGTTGGACCGAGTTTGTCCTACGCCATCGCGATTTCCACCGAGGTCGTTAACCACTACTTTAGCACCTCTCGAGCCCAACAGCAGAGCGTAGGCCTTGCCGAGACCGCCACCGGCGCCAGTCACCACCGCAACACGTCCGTCAAAGCGAAGCTGATCCATCCTTCACGAGAAACGGAACACAAATGAGAAAGAAATCAACCGACGAGTTTTAACCCGGCGTAATTATCAGTCTCAAAGTCCAACTTAACATTCGCTTTCGATAAACAAGTATGTGCGCTTCACTTGCAAGATAAAGTTTGATAATATTGATCTTTTGCTCGGGTTGTTGCTATAATTCAACACAGATTACATACCTTCAACCACAAATTGCGATGTAATGGTGACGTAAGCTATGAATATTTTTATGTTTAAAGTAGAAATTCTTGATTAAAGTTCAGTGAACAACAAACGAAATAACAAGTTTTTATTCGGACTCGACTTCTTTCTTCGGTCGGAGTTCTATAATATAATAATTATCTAATGTACTCAGACGTCATTGACAGCTGACAGTTGACAGTGTCAACAATAACGTCAGTTGTTTGAGGATGCGTTCCGAGTTGCGCTATAATCGATTTGAGCGGGTTTACACCCTTCCTTACCGAATAAGCGAGAGCGCGATAACAATGTCCTGTGAAGCGTTATAGATGACGTCATGACATGCACCATCTTGCGATAACGCTGACCATGCCCTAACATAATATCACCGAGAGCGCTATCAAAAATGACAGTTGTGATGTTTTGTTTTGAGTTGCATTATATCTATTAACTAATTTGGCATTTTAAAAATTATGCTTATGGCTACAGTGTCCACCTTTAAGAAGAAAGGAGGTCAACGAAATCTATACAACTTTGCCCAAACATGTACAGACACAAGCAAATACTGTGTGTGGTCGGCGTTATCGCAAGATGGCGCATGTCATGACGTCATCTATGACGATTCACGGGACTTCACTCACGCTAATTTGGAACGGGAATAAGCCCGCTCAAAACGATTACAGCGCAACTCGGAACGCACCCAGAGAACAAAATGTCAAAGTCAAAACATAACCGTCACTGTTTGCTTTAAAAGTTGTGTTTACCTCCGCCGAATTAGATAAAAATATCAACAAGTGAAAACAAAATAGTATACTATGTCCTTATATCGGCCTGAACCTGCCTGGCAGCGGGAAAATAATTCAACTACAAAAAATATAGTTACAGGCGACCCATTAGCCGGTAAGATCAATTTGATCTGTTGTTTTCAAAGCATTTGAGTTTCACTTACTAAAACTTACTATTTCACAGCTATTTACAATGAAGGGACGTGGCGTCTGAGTAAAGTGTCTCCGCTGTACAATTTACAATATAGCACTGTGAAACTAAAGCAGTATGCGTCTAAAATTCGACAAGCTCTAGTGAGTGCAGTAGCAGCTAATTCGTCAACGAAGTATGTCGTACAAATCGAAGAACGAGCTAATTTAAAATATTGTGAAGATGATGCTAGTGCTTTATTCGTAAGTAGGCTTTTCTACATAGTAATGTAATTAATATACAGGTTGAAATTGAAAACATGCGACAAATCGAAATGAGAGATTGTACTCATCATTGTGAACAAGTTTTACTATGAGATAAAATTTGAAATCGCGAAAAAAAAATCAGCTGTTCCCTACATTTATGTTCGCATAACTCGTCAAAATGTAGGGAACAGCTGATTTTTTTTTTTTTGCAATTTCAGGTTTGGTCCCATGGTAAAAGTTGTTCATAATGATGAGTACAATCTCCCATTTTGATTTGTCGCATGTTTTCAATTTCACCCTGTATAACACATTACAGGTGACTTTTTTTTTATAAATAAGGTGATCAAATTTAGACTCTGTTACCGCCTAATCAGCCCACAATGTTACTTTCCCCACTTATTTTTCTGGCACTGACATTGGGTCTGGAACAATCTGGGTAGGATAAGCGCAATTATCGCATTGGGTTGTTACCTGTTATGATAGATGTAAGTTGAAGAAATAAATAAATAAATCATCCATATTACATCTGGTAGGTAACAGAAATAAGTTTTTTTTTTTTTTCTCAGATAAATGTACTATCATCAACTCAGGACAAAAACGGAAAAAGTAAGATATCCTATGCAGCCATGCTCCTGTCCTGGGGCATCAGTATCACAGTAGACCAAGCCACTCATCTGCCATACATGCTGGAAAGAGGTGAACAAAGGATCGGCACTGCTGTCAAGACAACTTTACAGACTATATTTGACTGTCAAATTAAACAATTTTGTTTTACACAGGTATCTGCAGTTTTCTCAGTAGGAAACAACTCCATATAACCCTATCTTTATTGCTGTAGGTTAAATAAAGTAGCCTTTTTGTATAAAGGAAATAAAAATTAATTTATTTATCATAGAAACACATGCATATAGACAAGTTAACTTGAATAAAATAAAAAACAAAACAGATTTGTTATCATGAGCACAGCACAGGAATAGTTGGTGGTAACTGGCTTGACTTATACATATCTTTACCACAGACATAGAATTATATATGTATATGTTTACAGTTTTACACACACTTTTACTTTGAGTTTGCTTGACTATTTTCTATCCCAGAGTTCATATTAAACTGAAATCCTGTTTCTAAACAGTCAACAAATACCATTGTAATTATTCTTTAATTTCCAGCAACAATTACTGTACTTTGGTTTCAACTTTGTGGAGAATGACTCATCCCGCAACATAGATCCCTTTACACTAATGTACAGGACACCACAAGTTGATCACAAGGACAAGTTGAACTTATCCTTTGAAGTTGGAGACATACAGATTATATGGAATGGGTGTGTATAATTAAAAATAAGTCATAATCATAGCCTAGCCTTTTCCAAATTATGTTGGGGTCGGCCTCCAGTCTAACCGAATGCAGCCGAATACCAGTATTTTACATGGAGCGACTGCCTATCTAACCTCCACAACCACAGGTGGTCTGTTGTGCGTGGGTCATGACGGCAGTTGGTGGTTATTCCAACCAGCCCACCTCCCTCCAGAAGTTGATTATATCTCCTGGTCTGTTAAGAACATTGTGTAAGATCTGGGTGCTCTAGGGTTTCTGTCCTAATCTGGGTGACAATTGTGCATTCAAAGATCACATGCGCAATGGTTTCCTCAGCCTCCATGCAAGGCCTGCATACTGTCTGCCATCTCAGTGGAAATGTTTGTTTAGAGAGCAGTGTCCAGTGAATGCCCATGATGGTCCCCTTCACTAGACACAGGCCGTTCCTGTCCAGGTGTAATATACGAATTTTATTAGTGTTGCCGTCTCTAGACGTTGCGGTGCGGCGGTTCCGTGCTCTGTGGTGTAGTAGTCTGTAGTTTCTACTCTTTTCTGATCTGTCACATTTTCTGGTCAATCTCACAGTTTCGTTCAGTAACCACAAACAGCAAGGTATTAAAATGTTTTAATTTCCATTTCAGAGTCAAAGACGACGAAGCCAAGAAATCAGACATGGTGACATTAGCATACCAAATGCTACAGAATCAAATATTTGAAATGATCTTGTTAGATATTACTGTGTTTGACTTGTGTGAAGTGACTCTGCCCAGAGCAGAAGTCAAGAGCAGCGGTGTGGTGAAAATGAAGACTCCAGAGATTGTCAATTGTTTGTTTACAGTTCTCAATGAAATAAGCCATATTTACTCTGATCAGGATATGAGCAATACCTCAGATACGTAGCAGTATTAAATGTTATTTGTGTCCAGTGCATGTTTTCATTTACTAAACTTAAAAAAGACTATTTATTATAGCATTAGAAAAATAACGCCAAAATAATGACAGTTGTTGTTGAAGTTTCTGCACTTTAAGATTATTTTTTAAATGTAAATAGATTACATTGCTTTGTATTTGTAAAACAACAGAGTTTATCATACGATTATATAGAAATAACGAAAGGGTAATACCGTTATGTTTCCAATGTTGTAATAAATGGATTAAAGGGTATAAATAAAAAACAACAATATTGTTTTTCAACATTTACTCTCATGAATTACACCTTACAAATGTGTCTGCATATTGTAACCTTACAAAATATTATATCATTACAATGTGCTTAACTTAAAAATAACCTATTTTGTAATCATGTCTCTCAGTACCTTGCAAGCAGTCCTTTTTTAAGAATTACAATTTCAACACTTCAAAACCATTCCAAAATTGGTATCTTGTGCATTACTATTTATACTAGGCCACCACCTAAAAGCATACTTAGTATTTTGATCTAAACAGCTGACAAATTGGTCTCCATTCTTCGGTGCAAGGTATAGAAGGTACCAGAAATCAATCACAATTAGATGAATTTAAAACTATACTATGTGTACACCGCGATTCACTCAACAGCAGTGCTATTCTGTAAAAATCTCACCGTGAGAACTTAGGTGAAGTGAGCGGGAAGTGAGCTGTCATTAGGGATTAAAACTATTGACAGTGCTCACTTCACTTACGATTTCATGGTGAGATTTTTACAGAATTGACCGGCTGGATTACATTTTCCAATTTTGTACAGATGAATCTTCATAAATTAAAATGTTGACATAAATAATAAAAATATTTTCCATTTTACTAATAATCCAATATATTATATAAACCTAAATATATAATGTATGTACCTTTTAGACAATCATTGTAGCTTAGGCTACAAAATATAATACAAGTAAATGTTTCGACGCATACTAACATTCAGTCGCATCGAAATGACGATAAGACATCATTTTCACACTCCTCAGACAATTCCCTATATTGATGCAGAATTTCATTCATCAAGTAGTAAGTAGTAACTACATACTCGAACGATTCATTAAAAACCTTTGAAATAGTACCAATATAGGAGATTGTGTAGAAGAGGCAGCATTTACATAGATACCTCATAGAAATACCACATTTTGCCCACACAACGACCATGACAATGAAGATATACAACATATAACACGATCTTTAAATAAATGCCAGATTACGAGATATTTGTGAAAGTTTTATGACATTTGCAACTAAGATATACACAGAGTTACATACACACAAAATTACATAGAAGCTTAATTACTCGTCTGAAGGATTTATTTAATTATTATGTATTAAATATGACTATTTAATTTCTCACATCTGGTCCATTCAGCGTAACCGTTATCTGCCATCTGTACTCGCTCGAATAAAACTTACGTGTACAGTATTATACAACGTGTAACGTTAAATGCGCAAAACCTGAAAATAGTTTGATCAGAATAACGGGCAGAATTAATTGAACCACTTTTTAATATAGGTCACATTTTTCAAAAAATCTTCATTAAAAATGTTGCCGTGTCTATTTATTAATAGGTCAAGCAAGCCAATGTCAGCGCGGCGCAGTGGCCCGGTGACGACTCCTCCCTCGATAAAGCGTCGTCGCAGACGCAAGAAACGATCAGAATGGCCAGTAAAACTAAAACAGCACATAAAACCTTTAATGACTTATTTTCTCTCTGAAATATGTCAATTGAATTAAAAATCAGTTGGGGTGTGTGAGGTTTTGCGCATTTAACGTTACACGTTGTTTAGGGTGTTTGGAAGCTGGATGCAGAGCCTTAAGGGAGTGATAGTTGACACCAATTAGAGTATTATTTTTGTTTTCCCAAATTAAAGTTGGTATGTTTTTTTGAATAAAAGTTTGCAGTTAAAAATAAAAACTTACTTCGTCTAAGACATGTGTGGCTCAAAATGCAGTAAATGGTGTCAACTATCACTCCCTTAAAGCTTTACACTCAGCTTCCAATCACCCTGTATATGCCTATTTATGTATGAGATTAGATTCACTTGCCACCATGTCTAGGGGACCTAACAGTTATTGCAAAAGGGAATGGGAAATGAGATGAATGCTAGAATTTGATCTGCCTGTAATGTTGTTCATTTACATCAAGGATCTTATTTGTCTAAATAATGATGGCATTATTATAAGGTAATTGAATATTTCTACTAAGTATAGATCTGCCTTAGCGGCGTATTATATAACGTGAGTCAGACGCAAGCTATTCTGTAGCATATATAAAATAATTCTATGAATCCGGCATGCAATAAGTTTCGTACCAATGTTCGTTGCACACAGCTGCACCTCCTCCTGGAAAAACACAAAGAAACGTTATAAAAACAGTATCCTCCTTTTGGGCTCCGCCGGAGCATGTTAAAAAAGAACATAGTTCAGTTTAAACACCCTCTAAGTATAATAAAACCATAATATAATAGGGTGATGTACCCTCCCGGTTACATTTTGCTTTCCCCACTCGACAGAAATCTGATTGATTCTTATCAAGCAATTGAGAACACATTATTAAGCTAGATAACGATTATAAATAACGTTTGTGGCGGCATCTACATCGCCACATGCGAACTACGCGTCATACTGACGTGACGCAAAATCCTGCATCGCGCAAGCAGTTTGCCGCGCAACTAGCATAATTAATTATCAATCGTCGACAACGTCCAGACATCAATCGTCGAGCAGTTGCCCACAGACATGACACCCGTCTGGTCGGAGGATCCTCTCTTTTCTACAGTGTGAGTCTTTATAAAGTGCACATATTAAAAAGGGTGAAAATATAAACAGTTTTACCGACGGAAAAAATGTCAAAAATAATCTAAAAAAAATTTAAATTTTTAATTTTTTTTACTCTCGTCGGGGTACCCCATGCAAACAAACTGTTACTACTTTTAAACTAAATGTCATATTAAAACAAAACAAAATTAATAATGATCTCTAATAATAGGCCAAGATAATAAAGCCATAATTTTTTGAAAAAGAAACCTCATAAATTAATTATTCATGATTTTTGAAGAAAATTTACCATTTTTACCATTTTTTACCATTAAAAAAAATATTTTTTTTGACATTTTTTCCGTCGATAAAATTGTTTATATTTTCACCCTTTTTAATATGTGCACTTTATAAAGACTCACACTGTATAGAGGATGAGTGAACTTTACACCTTGTTCCGCATGCCTCCTCTATACGTTCACGTCTAGTTTATGTTCCCACTGCCCTATTACATCGAAACCCATGTAAAAGGAATCGTGGTCACCAACCGCAATGATTACCAGTACAGTTGTTGTGATGAGACTGCGTTGTGGGACTTATTCGTCACGACATAAGGTTTACATTCAAATTATTGAAACACGCTCTTGTAATATAACAAAACACGATTAGATCTGATCTTTCGAATCAGCAAAGTTGTGAAATAAATGAAGGAGTTTTTGCAAATTGTCTTTTATTGGCGCCGATTCCCTTGTTCAACAAACTAGACTAAATTTAAATTCAGTACATCTTTTCTTTCTATTTCATTAAGAAAAGGACAGAAGATAAATATTAGTTTAGTCCTGTCAAATTAGTCAGCGCCTGACGTAAATTGACGTATTTTTGGTAGATAATTTTTTAATCACGTCTAAACTTGTGTATGGAGTGTCTTAATTTGACAGGACTAAACCAATATTTGAGGAGGATCTTTTCAAAACGGGATATTTCCAAAATATGAATTTTTTGAACTGAGTATGAGGTCTTCTTACCTATGCTAAAATACATCATTTTACACCTTAAACGAATGTAAAATAGGATATGCTTCTTAGAAAATTGGACTTAAAAAAGCGTGTTCTGAACAAAATATGATATTAAAAGAAAAAAAAAAACGAAGAATTACAATTAATTAATTATTAATTACAATTCAAAAGGAGATAAATGTATAAACTGTACATTGTAAAAGGGGATATTTTAATTTTTTATGTCCTTGTTATCAATAAACCAGAAGGTATTAAAAGAAAAAAAGGTACAATTCTTAGTATTTTAGTATGTAGTTCTTATATAGTAACATTATTTTTCTGTGCACTAAAAGGTTTTCCTACAATCAGTTTTTTCTACTTTCTGGATAATGAGTTAACATGCACATATCCCGTTTTGAAAAGACCCTCCTCATTTATCCTCTGTCACTTTCTTAACGAAATAGAAAGAAAAAGATGCATTGAACATAAATTTAGTTTAGTTTGTGAACAAGGGAATCGGCGCCATTATTGTCGGTTAGAAAATGCTAATTTACTTTTAAGCCACGATGCAATTTGATTGCCAGTGGCATGCAATAAGTTGAAGCAACAATAAAAGTTGCACCGTCTAAACACTGTTTAGACAGTGCAAGTCAGTTGTTGTTTCAATTTTATTGCATGCCACAGGCAAAGTTGCATCATATAACTAAACTAGCGAACCGCCCCGGCTTCGCACGGGTGCAATGGTGAAACACTGATAATTTTAGAGCCATTATTTCTCGTAAAAAGTATAGGATAAAAAATGGTTATTGTGGTTTATCCCTAAGAGATAGACATATACCATCGCGGACTTTTTTGTAGACCTTTTTAAGTTGTACAATAATGTAGTACATTATTTTGATCTATCTCGACGGGTTCAGCCAGCGTTTACAATGAAAGCGCAAAAAAATGTGTTTATTTACGACATCACATTAGAAACCTCTAAAATTATCAATGTTTCTCTACTATATTATGCATGTATTATATATATAAACCTTCCTCTTGAATCACTCTATCTATTAAAACAAACCGCATCAAAATCCGTTGCGTAGTTTTAAAGATCTAAGCATATATAGGGACAGACAGACAGGAAAGCGACTTTGTTTTATACTATGTAGTGATACCTATATTTTTAAATCGGATCATAAATACCTAAAAGGATTAAGGAAGGTTATCTGTAATGTGTTACCTCTTCAGCCCGATCTAAATGGCAGCGATCCCTCCTCAGTGTGTGCAGTGCAGTACCTAACAGCAGCCCCCTCCAGCCGCGCCGCCCGCGCCCGCGCCACCGGCGCCGCTCGCGCCTCCCGCCGTCGAGTGCTGGGGACCGATCTTGATGCCGTTCGCCTGTGTGATAAACCAGAAAGTCAATGTATGCTCCCCTTATCAAAGCTTTTGCCCCGGGACACGAGTTGCCTTTGCAAACCTGAAGTCTTTAAACAGACTTCGGACCCAGGTTGGCCGAAGCAAGGAAAATCTGCTCAGATGGAGATTCATAGACGACTCCGCCTTGGAGCGCAAATGCGGTGCTATTCCACAAACGATGCGACACTTACTATCGTGTCTTACGTGTCCTGTCGTCTGCACATTACAGGAATTGATGGACGCTAGTGATGGCGCCAAACACGTAGCTGAATTCTGGGCCGAGTCCACTTTGGATTGCCATCGACACGCTAAGAAGAAGAGGTTTCTATCTCCCAAAGTCCCAACCCCAAAATGAAGCGAATATAGAAAGTAACATTAATTTCCATTCACGTCAGCTTTCCCGAATGGTTAGTTTGAGGTGTAAATTTCCCTATTCCGGATAAGAGTGAGCTCGTATAACTGTGACAATGAACGCCGAAGATAACTATTACAATATCAGTCAAAACAGAAGCCTAACACTTTCAACGTGATAAAAAAAATATGAATGTGGCGTTGGCAATTTACTGCTAATGCCAAATACTAGAATACTGTTGTGGGCACCCACCCGTTTTTGGACGGAATCTTAGTTTTAATATGAAGAGAATTCAAATCACTGTCTCTTCAGAAGTTTCAAGACCTGTGGGGTGATTTCGTAACACAAAATCAGTAGGAGTGGCTTTCATTTTGACGGTTGAACAACATTCATTGCGTTATTTACGTTGTTGAGCAGACATAATTTTCGAACATGTGAAAGCAATGGATTAGTAATATCCTTCAAAATGATTCAGATTACGATAGATAATGTATTACGCGTGCCTACAAAATAAAAAACTGCCGATTACCGATACCCCTATGTAATTCAACGTCAAATTATCATCAACGACTATCGATTAACAGATAAGCTCGCACAACTCACCTCATTGTTGATATCGAATACTCCTTCCTGTATTTTCTCGTAAATCTCTTTGGCAGTGTTGATGAACGCCTCTTCAACGTTGGCCGCAGTCTTGGCTGAGGTCTCCATGAAGACCAGGCCGTGTTCGCGGGCGAAGGCCTCACCTTCCTCCTTTTTGACTTCACGTCGGGATTCCAAGTCACTGGAAGTTTAGGGTTGTATGGAATGTTATACTGGTATGCATGTATTGGGCTTGGCTTGACCTTGGCTTTGTAACTTTAAGATAAAAATAGGTGTTGGGTTAAACTTAGCCTAGTGACCGCCCCAGTCGGATTAATACGACAAATGTTTTCGTGCCCGTGCCGCCTCACTCATATCTATACTACTTTGACTTGAATGCGGTTTTATTGGATAAGCTTGACAGATTGCTCAACAATGGTATCCGGTTCATATTCAATCTTAGGAAATATGACCATGTGTCGAGTTATAGGTCTGAGCTCAAATGGATGTCCATTCGCCAAAGAAGAAATTTGCGCGCTTTGACCACGCTTTTCTCCCTTCTCAACTCTCCTACTCCTCCTTCTTATCTCGTGTCTCACTTCCAATATCTATGTTCTTCTCATGCTAAGAATCTGCGTTCTTCTAACAACCTTCTCCTACTTTGTCCTTCTCATACTTCTGACTTTGTTCATTCTTCCTTTCATTTTCAGTCCATTCTTCTTTGGAATGCGCTTCCTCTTGATATCAGGACGGCCACTAGTCGGTATGCATTTAAGCGGAAATTGCAGAGTTATTTTCAAAATAAATAGTGTAGAGTCATCTCAACACCTCTCTTCTTTGAATTTGTATATATTTATATATTATAGATATATATATACACATAAATATTTATATATTCTAAATATATATAAATATATATTATAGTAAATCGTATGTATGTGTTTATAACCTATTTATGTATTTGTCTAGTGTTTTATTTTTTTTTATTTTTATCATCGTCGTGTCAACCAAAGCACCTGCCATCTTATCTCTTCACCACCCTTGGTTGACTGGTAGAGAATGCCTAAGGCATTAAGTCCGCCTTTGTACCTTTTGTGCGAGAAGTTTAAATAAATAAATAAATAAATATACGACTGAGAACCTATGTTCGCTTTTTGTTTTTTATTTCATTGCATTCGCCGTAGGACTAATTATTTGTCGACTTATGAGCTGGGCGCTGGAGGCATGGCTCAACGCGCGGAGGTTAAGTAAAAAATCAGATTGGTAAGCATTTTGGCTGGAAAATATCTGAACTAATTTTCTGTCTGCTATCAGTCGGCATATTTTGTAAAAGTAACCCAAATAAAGATAAAGACAATTTGAAGATTTTACTAATGCAAAGACGTACATGTACAGTAGTAGTAGTCGGTACATGCCATTTTAGTCAACTGCGAACACTGTAATGTTACAGGAGAAATGAAATAATTTCCCATTTCTTGTGGCATTAGAGGAAGTGTTACTACCAAATTAAGGACGGACCAGAGAATAATGGTCACTTCAGAAAACAATGGCGCCGATTCTGGTGTTCATGAACTAAACCAAATTTAAGATCAGCGCATCTTTTTCTTTCTATTTCATTAAGAAAAAGACGGAAGATAAATTTAAGTTTAGTCCTGTCAAATTAGAATCGGCACCGTTATCGTTTTATGTTAGGACGAAACCAGTACATAACCACTAAGTAGATCAAACTCCTAGCGATACCTATACAACGTGTGTAACGTTAAATGAGCAAAACCTGAAAATAGTTTGATCAGAATAACGAGCAGAATTAATTGAACCACTTTTTAATATAGGTCACATTTTTAAAAAAATATTCATTAACCCGGCGGCACTCGCTACTGGGTAAAAAATACCACAGAGTACAACTACACTAGCACTGTCGATTTATAATTTTTGATCTCAATTTTACGTGATACCTAAGAAAAAAATTTTTTTGTTGATTTTTCTAAGACTATGAAGAATTTTTGTTTTTAATTTTGCGTTCTTTTTTAAGATAAGCTATAATTTGAAATAAATAATAATTCAAACTTTCAATTTTCTTTTATTTATTAGACATTAGTATTGATAAACTAAATACGCCATTAAAGTCTGTAAAGCTAACTTATTTTCCAAGATAATGTCATTTAAATCATGTGGTATTTTTTACCCGGTAGCGAGTATTCGTGCATGTAAACACCTAGCGAGTACCGCCGGGTTAAAAACATTGCCGTGTCTACTTATTCATAGGTCAAGCAACCCAATGTCAGCGCGGCGCAGCGGCCCGGTGACGACTCCTCCCTCGGTAAAGCGTCGTCGCAGACGCAAGAAACGATCAGAATGGCCAGTAAAACTAAAATAGCACATAAAACCTTTACAATTTTTTTAATGACTTATTTTGTCTCTGAAATAGGTCAATTGAATTAAAAATCAGTTGGGGTGTCTGGGGTTTTGCGCATTTAACGTTACACGTTGTATATATATTTTTTTAATTTCTAGTATTTCGAGCCCTTGTTGACTGAATTTGTATGGAAAGTACTTGTTCCACCTACATTAAAACTTCATGAGATCATGCATCACTAATTGATTACCCAAGTAAAACTAGTATCGTCTGAAACGAAAATCAACACAAAAATCAGTTAACAAATTGTAAAACCCAAGCTGTGATCGGTTGACTGAATTATCAACCAGCCAATCACTTGACATGAGTTAAATTTTGACAAGTCGCTGATTTTCGATACTCCCCTTTATTAACAAACTTTGCTTACAGTTACGTAATGATTGGCTACTGTAAATTTTTGACGTTTAAATAAACCCTTGAATCTGACGGTGGGAAGTGGGAAGGACGTCTCACCAATCCTTTCGAGCTGACTGCTGAAAAAAGTGAGAAACTCACAAAATAAAGTAATCTCTCTCACCTCTTGTTACCAATCAACATGATGACCATGTTGGAGTTGGAGTGCTGACGTGCGTCTTCAAGCCAAGTAGTCAGGTGGTTGAATGTGTCCCGTCGGGTTATGTCGTACACTAGCAGTGCGCCCGCCGCGCCCCTGTAGTATGATCGCGTGATAGATCTGCAAGGTAAAGCATTTTGTTGCATTAAGTATGCCTTACGTATCCTAGAAGGCGACGGCTAGAGATGATATGAATGAAAATCACATGCTGCACCGACCCCAAATAATGGGATAAGGGTAGAATAAGGATCAGGGCAGAAGCTATGCTACATAATTATAACGCGTATCATATTATCGAAAAAGTATTTTATCCCTTTACTTTGTGATGTGACATTTTGTTGTATCATTCATTATTAACAAGAATCTGTGGTAGATCCAATCAGCAGGGTAATTGCGTAACACACTATCAGTAGCAATGGGTTTCATTTTGACAATTCAACAACATTCATTGCGTTATTTACGTTGTTGAGCAGACACATTTTTCGAACATATGGAGCAATGGATTAGCAATATGCTTCAAAATGATTCAAATTTAGAGTAATAGTGTGCTACGCAATTAGGGTGCTACATTACAAATTATGGAAAAAATATTTTATCCCTTTACTTTGTGAAGATTTTAATGACATTTAGATGTACCATTCATTATTAATAAGACTCAATGTAGTAAATCCAATCAGCATTCAAAGTTTATTTACTGTAAGTATACTAAGACCTGCATGAAATACGAATACATAATTTAATATCAAGGTCAATAGAAACAATGAAAATGTATGGACAGCAAGTTAACTAGCAGCTGATAATAAACTGATATGTGTTTTGGCAGTTAGATTAAGGACCGCCAGGGTAATTGCGTAACACACTATCAGTAGCAGTGGGTTTCATTTTGACAGTTCAACAACATGCATTGCGTTATTTACGTTGTTGAGCAGACAAATCATTCCAACATATGGAGTAATGGATTAGCAATATGCTTCAAAATGATTCAAATTGAGAGTAATAGTGTTTTATGCAATTAGGATGCTACAATCTAATTGCGTAAAGTAACAAACTATCAATCGGAATCTGAATCAATTTGAAGCAAATTGCTAATCCATTGCTTCATAAGTTCGAAAAAATTGTCTGCTCAACACGTAAATAACGCAATGAATGTTGTTGAACTGTCAAAATGAAACCCACTGCTACTGTGTTGCGCAATTGCTCCGCAGTTCAAATTGTAACTAACTGAATTAATGAGTACTTCATTCTGTGGTGCCTGAATAATCAGTTGTGTAAAATTAACTAAAGGTTTTTTCTGATAAATACTGACTGCCGTTAGTTTAGTGGTCGCAAGTGCTACTGCTGCTGCGGCTCCTAATTCCTGATGAAAAAACCTAATAAGTTGTGTTATGTTGTATTAATTTATAGTATTTTTAAGTTATATTATTATAGTATTGTATTTGTAATAATTTTGTATGTATTAGTTTATAAGTATGTTTTTAGTAGTATGTATTGTTTTTTCTATGGGCCTTAGTTGCCTGAAATAAGTTATAAATAAATAAATAACACTGCCCGAACCGGGAATCCAACTCAGGACCTCAACTGGTCGCAAGTGCTACTGTTGTGCATGTTTTTCCATCAGCACTTAGCAACCTGGAGTCTGGATTTGTGCGCGGTTGATGGCATTAGGTTCGCCCCCTATTACATGGCACTTGAACATCATCTGCCTAGCCTTTTCCCAATTATGTTGGGGTCGGCTTCCAGTCTAACCGTATGCAGCTGAATATCATTATTTTACATGGAGCGACTGCCTATCTGACCTCCACAACCCAGTTACTGGGTAATACGATACCCCTAGGTAAGACTGGTTGTCAAACTTTCGGGCTTCTGACTACCCGTAACGAATGTCAAAGATCTACGAATGACAGCCCGGACCAACGGCTTAACGTGCTTTCCGAGTCACGGAGGGGTCTCGGTACGTAAAGATGGTCAGCCATCCACAGACCGACCGTGGCAAGCGTAGCTTAACCTGATCGATCGAGCTGTGCGACTGTTATTATTTAGCCACGGGCCCCTCCATGGGACTTGAACATAACTGGCAAAATGTATTGGTATAGACGCCAGCACATCAAGCTACCCGAAACTGTCAAATTTTCCTGATCAACTTTGAACCTAATGCTGTAGAGATAAAGTTGAAAATCTATTAAAGAAATTTGACAGATTGTAGTAGCTTGATGTGCTGGCGTCTGTAAAATTTCTGGGATTACAGGCATTATGGACACAGGGATTATGTCAGGTATTTTCGGAAAAATACATCTTTCTTTCCAAAATTATGTGCAGCTGCCAATGTTTAAAACATTTAACAAAATATGGCTGAGTATAATTAAGTTTATGTTGAGTAAATAATTTGTATTATAGTATTAAGTAGTAGTATATTGTGCTGTGTAGCCAGCTGCATCCAAAACGACCAGTCAAATATCTAAATTCTCATCTCAGCCTAGCCTTTTCCCAACTATGTCGGGGTCGGCTTCCAGTCTAACCGGATGCAGCTGAATACCAGTATTTTACATGGAGCGACTGCCTATCTTTCTTTCTTTTTCTTTTTTTAAAAACTTTGCCCCACACTAGGAATGTCTCCTGTATTGTGGGTGCGTTTACAAACATTTAAAGCCACATACACAAACAGCCAGACCCGGAACAACTACTTGTAGTTCATACAAATATTTGTTCCGTGCGGGAATCGAACCCGCGATACGCAGCGCAGCAGTCAATCGCTCAACCGCTGCGCCAACCGTGCCGTCAATCGTATCTGACCTCCACAACCCAGTTACTGGGTAATACGATACCCCATGGTAAGACTGGTTGTCAGACTTTCGGGCTTCTGACTACCCATACCGACTGTCAAAGATACACGAATGACAGCCGGTACCAACGGCTTAACGTGCTTTCCGAGGCACGTAGGGGTCTTGGTATGTGAAGATGGTCACCCATCCACGGACCAACCGCGGCAAGTGTAGCTTAACCTGATCGATCCACCCGTGCGGCTGTTATTACTTAGCCACAATACAAGCCCCTCACTCAAATATCTAAATTGAATCTAAATTATAATCTCTACGAAATAATTACCACAAGACGCAAAGACAAAGTATGTCAACCCTTCCGCTGTAAATACTCTTTCACAAGAAGATTTCCCTGTTTTCAAGGTCCTCATCTCTACAATAGTCTTAATAGAATACTGAACTTTTACTCACTCCCTATAGTGTCATTTAAAAAGAAGCTAAATAATTGGCTACAAACCCTTAAGAGGGTTCATGCGTTAGAGCCATGCTGGAGTCAAAATTGATGATTTCCGACGGACAATAAAACCATAATATGTTTAATTTATAGATGAGATATTGACGTCATATTATTGGGAATTTTATAATCTAGTGCATGGCTGAAAAACATTTTCAATTTTTTGTTTAGTTTTCTCATCAGAACCGTTTTTATGCAAGCCTTTTTTAAAACTAGCGATCGACGGTCTAAGCAGATGCTAGATATTAGTAAAACCATATATGACAAACTTATTACAACATTACTTTATAAAAAATAAGAACATTTTTTAGTGCATGGCTGAAAAAAAAACACGATTACTGTAAGTTTTCATTCAAGAAAAGTATATTCAAAAGTGTCAATTGTAGCCACTTTTCGAGATATTAAACGTGTTAGTTTAGGATGAAATCTGAAATATTTCTATTTTCTTTTAGACCTAGTAAATTAAGACATTTATGTTCTAAAACATGGTTCAAATATTTTTTTAATAATTTATATGTTTATTTTACTATGAATTATTTAGTATTGCTATATAATCGGCGCGGATTCACGCCACCGCTCATTGCCGGCTGAGGCCTTTCAGAGGCAGGACGTGTGTCGCTCCCATCGCTGCGTGTCGCGTAAAATATTATCGTACTTTCGCGAGTTTTTAGCGCGACTGAGACATATTGATACTTTTTATTATAATATATTTTTATTATATTACAGAACTTTGGTGAGTACATATTTTAATGTAATGGTATTCAATTAACTTAAGAAGATTAAATTAGACTTCTTTATGTATGTTTCGATTTTACTTTTTTTTAGATATAGCTAACAAAAGGCGCTATACGGAAATAAAACGAAAAAAATATGAAAATTTAGCCAAGGCTAATGAAGCTAAAAGGTAATTTACCGAGGAGCCACTTTTTAACTATGTAACAGGTTATAGCCAATTCATATTTTTCTTACACGGGGATAGAATTCGTAATAATTTGCGTTTATAATGTCTTATAATCTCATAAACTGAATTGACCATTCTGGGGTTGTCAGTTTTGGATAGTTGAGAATATACCACTGAAACGAGGTGGGTTCTCTACTTATAAAAAAAATATCTATATTAGGTGTAATTAGTAAACCATAAGAAACAATATTATACTTACTACTTTCTGAAGTCAATATAATTTTTTCAAATTACTTTTTGTCTGGGTATTTTTATGAAACACAGTAGTAATAAGATAAAATTAATATCCGATTCGTTGTTATAGGCAGAAAAGAGAAGTTCAAATATTTCAAAATGCTGTTGTAAGTTTTATTTTTTTTTACTTCTTTATATGTTATGGCAATTTTTGAGATTTTATATCTAAACAGACACGTGTTTCCTTTATTTTGAATTAGCACCTATTAAACCAAAACTAAATAAGACATTTCTTCGTTATTTATTTATCTCAAGCCGACAATCGATCGCCTGTCGTGGTGCTTCTTATGGTTTGTGTCACTTCATATTATACTCTGCATATTATTTTCAGACTCAACAAAAAGAAAAAGTCACTGAAAAAACACTGGAAATTCAGGAAAACTTGCAGGCGTTAGAAACGGTTCCAACTCAAGATCCTGACGCAGGAAATCTTGTAAGAATGACTTGGACATTTGTAAACATATTTTAGCACAAATAAAACATTGTTGTGTCTCAAGCCGACAATCGGCCGCCGGACACGATGCTTACGGTTTGTGTCACTAACCGACACAAACCGACCAACATGTTATTTTCAGACTCAACAAAAAGAAAAACTCAGTGAAATAACACTGAAAATTCAGGAAAACTCGCAAGCATTAGAAACGGCTTCATCTCAAGATCCTGACGCAGGGAATCTTGTAAGAATTACTTGGTCGTTATATACATATTTTAGCACAAATAAAACATTGTTGTGTCTCAAGCCGACAATCGACCGCCGGACACGATGCTTACGGTTTGTGTCACTATGTTATACCTACATGTTATTTTCAGACTCAACAAAAAGAAAAACTCAGTGAAATAACACTGAAAATTCAAGAAAACTCGCAAGCATTAGAAACGGCTTCATTCCACTATACATAGAGTACTCACGGAGGATTTATGTCTGGTCAATAAAAGTGCAGTGTGGGTGCCCCACACTCTGAACACGGATCAGAAGGAGTTTCGTTATGAAACTGCGCGTAAAAAAAAATATACTTAATAGATTCATATGCCTTGATGAAACTTGGGTCGAATTTTATACTCCTCGTCAAAGACATCAGTCACGATGTTGGGTGGAACCGGGCACTTCAGCTGAACATTTACCACGTGCAGAGCTACATGAACGAAAAATACTACTAATAGTACCTATGGATGTCAGAGGCATTGCTTTTTGGAGAACTTATGATGAAAATACAACTATGGGAGAGCGATATAAGTCATTTTTAGAAGAAAATATTCCTATTTGGGCAGACGAACATCATATAACGAGTCCTATAATTTTACATGATAACGCCAGACCGCACAAATCAAAAATAGTTCAGAATTTAATTGAAGAAAAGGATGGATTGAAATTATTCAGCCGCCATATTCCCCGCATATGAATCCTTGTGATTTCAATTGTTTTGGCCATGTGAAGAGGAAATTGTCGGGTACTCGATACAATAGCAAAAAGGAGTTAGATATTAAACTAAAGAGCATTATTGATGAATGAAATGAAAGTGGTACTTTAAATGGTGTTCAAGATTTGCCAGCAGTCTGGGAGCGAGTGATTAATAGTGGTGGAGATTATTGATTAGTGTCACAAGGTTATATAGTATAGTAGTCAGTTTTTGTAAAATAATAATAATAAAAAAATATGACACTGGAAGTGGGATGACCTAATATAATATTAATCGTTGTAGGACTTTACATTTGTAGTACATTTCTAACTTTTCACCCCTGATTAGTATATATATACTTTATAAAGTATCCAAAACTGCCTATTTATTTCACAAGGTTGTAATAAAAATAAGAATAGTAAATAAAAATCAACTAATGGTTAAATAAGTATCATTATACATAAGTCAACGGATCAAAATGGGTTAGTTTGACTATAATGACAGAGAGCGCACCAACTCTACGCACACAGACACGCGCGCATCTGTGTGAGTGCAAAGAGCACTGCAATTACCTAAACTTGGTGCCGCGGATTTGGCGTTAACGCTCTTAATTACAAGAACACAGAAAGCTTATTGTTGAGTCAATACAGCTCCCGTTAAACCCCTTATCCTCATTGCTCATCGCTAGCTACCATTACCCACAAATATACGAATAACAGTTCACACACACACACACACCCTCACACACACACACACACACACCCTCACACACACACACACACACACACACACACACACACACACACACACACACACACACACACACACACACACACACACACACACACACACACACACACACACACACACACACACACACACACACACACACACACACACACACACACACACACACACACACACACACACACACACACACACACACACACACACACACCACACTCACACCCTAACACACCCCACACACACCCTCACACACCCTTTCACACACCAATACACGCACTACTCTTTTTGTTATATTTCCTTTCCTATTTAGTTTATTTGCTCGTTTACCTATGCCATATAATGAACTACTCACATAATTGCAAAATGGCAGGTATGTACCTAAATGCAATTAAGAAACATCTAATAGGGTCGGGCCCAGCATCTTTAACACAAGTTGCCTTGGCAACTTAGCAAGGGTGCTGGTGTCGCCACACTATTGTATAATTTACTTTAAACTGTATGTACTACCATGTGTTTAATGTAAAATGTAAAACTTGATGCAAATAAAAAAATAAAAAAAATAAAAAAAAAAAACAAAAAAAAAAATAATCTCTGACACATTTTCCCTCTAGATAATTAAAAGTCAAAACACCTTATTTCATGCCAAGTTAAGCACGAAATTCTTTATAATTACATTTATAACATTCTCGATTACAAACACTGGATATTAAATGGCATTAAATCTAGGTTAACAGTACAATAGATTGCAAGTTATTCTTTGTTTTTTTTTTGTTCAAATTGCTCAATGGTTTGTTAAGCCTGTGATTTTGTATGTATTTGTGTCTGAACACTTGACTGATTCATTCGTTATAAGCACTCACCTAAGCTGACTCATCAAAGGATACAAATATTATACAGGTTGGCCAAAATGTCGTGGATAAAACGAAATACGGAGATAAAGGAGGTCATTTCCAACAAAAAATCTTTCTACAGGATGGCCGTAATTCAATTACTTACCCTAAAAGTTATGAATATTTATGTTTTCTTTAAATAAAATACCGAGTTCTTTTACAATTAGACTGAAAACTTTTGTAGTGCTGATACACTATCTAGTAATAATACAAAAATGTTTGTTTTATATCACTTTTTTTTTTTAACACTCAGCGCCATGATTTTTTTTAGAAGCGGGCTATGTGGGCGGCCGGTGGACCACATAGCGCTGAGTGTTAATTAGTCTAAAATATTTATAACTTTTAGGGCAATTGAATTAATTTGAATTTATTCATTTGAACTATGATCCTATTCTTCAGTTACCGACATCTTGTTGTTACTAGGTACTTAACACATTGTTTTCAGCTCACAGCAGTCCACTGCTGGACATAGGCCTCTCCAATTGCACGCCGTTCAGATTGATTCTTGGCAACTCTCATCCAGCTGCTACCAGCGACCCTACGGAGATCGTCGCTCCACGTAGCCTGAAGGCGACTTTACGTTTGCCGATTAGCAGTCCCCACTCAAGAACACGTCTATCCCAACGGTCATCGGTTCTATGGCTAATATGGCCGGCCCATTGCCATTTAAGCTTGCTTATTCTGTGAGCTATGTCGACATCTTTGGTTGGTACGTTTTTAATAAGATCTTATAATAATATTGCTATTTAAAATTATTATTATTTCTTAGTAGAAGCTTAGACTTGGTTTGTGCCATTGATGGGGGCTTGTTCCATATTACATGGAATTTAAACATAACTGGTGGAATGTTGGTATATTGGACATGTACAGACGCCAGTACATCATGCTACCCGAAAATCAACTTTGAACCTTATGCTTTAGCAGTAAAGTTCAAAATCTACTAAAGAAATTTGACAGATTGAAGTAGCTTGATCTGCTGGCATCTTTACTATTGCCTAGTACCTACACTTTTAATTGTAGTATTGGTGATTATACTAATTATGACGCTTATAGGTAATCCTGTTAACCTTTTGACCGTCATGTCAGAAAAGCAAAAACATGCCCTCGGCACCAAGCTACGAACTACTTATTACAAAAGTCTGTCATGCAGGTAGGTAATACGGGCTGGTGTCTGCAACTCCACGTCAATGCGCGTATTTTGCGTACGTCTGTCATGTAGTTGTGACTGTGGTGTGCTGGGCACGTTTTGGTTTTTCATCTATACATGACCGTGAAGGTCAAAAGGTTAAAATAAACAGTAGTAGTTGTAATGACAGAAATAAAACATAACACTCAGAAGAGACAATTCAAACTTAAACATTTTCAGGTTGAACAAAATTGTTTAATGAATGAGGATGAATAACAATTGAAATTGAATGCAGTAGATATTACAGGTTTATTCAAATAACGAGTTATGAATTGTATTGTTATAAATCCATATTGCATGCATTTTTGACCAGTGGTGGCCCACTGTGGATTTGGTTCTAAACAGGCCCTTTACTTTGTGTTAATTATTTCATCACCACTATTGTCAAAACGGTGAAGGAAAAATTATCATAAGGAATGTCCTAGAACCAAAAATTCGAGGATATGCCGCACTGAGCCCGCATGGTGGATTATGGCCCACTCCCTCTCACAGAGAGGAGGCCTCTGTTCTAACATTAGGAACATTATAGGCTGATTTTGCATATCATAATTATTACATAATGATGTCTTTAACACATGAACGCCATGGTGGTCACCAGTGAGCAACAGCAATTATTTTGTTAATTCTTTGGATAGTAATAATAAATAATTATTTAGACTCTTTTGGACCATATGAGCCAGTAAAATATAATGTGTAAAATTTGTCAAAATCGCGAATCGGCGTCAGCCCAGATGGAAAGTATAGTGTGGTCAGCGGTGACTACTACGGCGTTCAGTGTGTTAAATGTTCAGCTGTTTAGTGTCAGTGATACTAAGAAATAAATAAATAAATAAATAAATTGTTTATTGTTCCAAAATCATTACATACATATATTATGAGGCGGCCCCATTAAGTTATTAATAATACTTGTGTTGGGGCCGACTCGCTTCTTCCCCTATTTTACATCAACATAATGGAGACTAATAAACTAAAAAATACAAAAGAAAAGAAAATAAAATAGGATGCAAATTAAAAACTGTGATCTAAGTTCAAGATAGCTCAATTGTGTGTGTGTGTGTGTGTGTGTGTGTGTGTGTGTGTGTGTGTGTGTGTGTGTGTGTGTGTGTGTGTGTGTGCGCGCGCCCGCGCGCGTTATTTTGTGTGCACGTGTGTGGGTGTGTTTTTGCGTGCATGTTTGTGCCTGTGGTCTGTTTTTTATGTATTAATTTTTAGCATAGTCTAATCAATATTTGTTCAATTTCCTCGTATGTTAATGTTTTTAACCAGTCAGTTATGATCTTCTTGCACTTATGTTGAGCCTCCGGATGGAATTTTAATTTTGAATTTATTTTATTGTGTATATAATCAAAGAGTTCTTTTGTGATTTATTTTCATCTGACATCTTATCCCTTCACCATCCTTAGTTGACTGGTAGAAAATGCCTAAGTCATTAAGTCCACCTTTGTACTTGTGTTTAGTGTATGAGAAATTCTAATAAATATGTATATCCAATTAAATTCTTACCTGAAAGCTTCCTGTCCAGCAGTATCCCATATCTGCAGTTTGATCTGCTTGCCATCAATGGTGATCATACGAGCACCAAACTCGACACCAATTGTGAGATCGTGAACAGGCTGGAATCTTTTGTCCGTGAACTGGAGTAGTAAGCATGACTTGCCTACACCTGTGAACAATTTACAAACCATAGATATTTAGAACTGGAATCATAAACCATAGATGTTTTGATAAAAGCCTCATTTGTATAGATCATGTTACACTTAGATGACATTGTGATTTGATACTTAGGTATCAAATCACACTGTTTTCTTACATCAGATGTTGAATTTTTGTTTCTTTTGTTATGTTTTAGCTAAAATATCAAGTTACTGTGCTCATAAAACAAGCCCTGTTCAAAATAAAGTAGGTATCTATTACAATGTCCAAGTGTGGGTTCATAAAATGAAATCAAACAAAGGAAAAAATGTATTCTACATAAACAAATCATTAACATGACCAACAAGAGCTTTGAACTCTTTATCTCCAACATTAATCAGTCAATATTCAGACAACAATGTTCTACAAATTAATAAGATAGGTACCCAGCATATAGTGAGAATTCTTTAGAGAAGATTTAGTTATTCTAATAGACAAGTTTTTGTAGTTGAAATCTGTACTACAAACAAACAAAGGAAGTCCTTGAAATAGCCTCAAAACAACAGATATAAACACATGTTGGTATCACTTTATTGATCCATAATTACTTATTTATTTACAGTACAATGAGCATGAACTGCACGATTTCCAATGATATGCGCACTATAGATCTTACTTGACGTAGTTACGAGACGGCGTAGGCGGAAAAATAGTCTATTACAAAATATTATTATTCACAACAATGAGATATCGATCGATCTTGCACGAATGACTGAATGCAACTTAAATTTCAACATCCTTACCACATAAACAGTATAATTACACTGCACAGTAACAGTAAACGTCTAAATAAAATATAAGGAAATAAAATCGATACCTGTGTCGCCGATGATGATGTATTTGAACAAGTAGGCGTATGCCATCTTCTCTGCAGGTCTTCGTAACTATTGGAAATTACAATCGACAACGATGGTAAACAAGGGTTTATGGGGCGAATTTATTATATTACAATTAAGACGCAATTTTTAGAAATCCCACAGCTGGTTGAATCAATTTGTCATTGTGAAATGTATGGTATGAAAGAATATTTGACAATCATAGCTTATTCTCTAAAGGTTGTTACATACAATTCCATTAATCTGACATTTATCTTTTTTTATTTTATTTCAGTACCTATCTTATTATTATTCTGTCTTGACCATATTTCTTTCTATGGTTTATTAAAGTGTAAAGTAGTCAATCTCAACGTATGATCAGTGTAGTAAAGAATGTTTATTTTTCAATACACGCAAATGAATCTAATGTTATCAATGTATCATATGTTTCTAGCTTTATATCCATAAACAATGCTAGTGATAAGATGTAGACCAGACCACTGAAAAGACAAACATAGAGTTCCAAGTGCTACCATACTTTTACGTTTTTAACCGAATTCTTAAAAAAGAGTAGGTTGTGTATAATACGGCGAATATAATTTTTTAAATTAACTTTATTGAAGACGTGCAAGAAATTAAAGATGTATGTACACAAAAAATCCCAATTTATAGAGATTAAGTTTTAATCTACACTAGTGAAGCTGGCCACAGCATGGTTATAGTTATCGACTAATTTATATTAAAACTAAAATACAAAGTCTATATTTTATCAGTACTATAATAAAATAAAATGAACAAATGGGACGTAATAAGAAAATTTCAGCAACCCATCTTGGATAGTTCGAATTTAATTGGATTTCCAACTATGGTGGGGTCGGCCATGGTTCGGCAACCAGTCTAATCGCATACAGTTGGATACCAGTATTTTAGATGGGCAACTGCCTATCTGACCATTATAGAAATAAGCATGAACGACAACCTAAGAGATACTGTTGTACAATTTACATGGGACTTATACATAACTGGCAAAATGTGGGTGTAGAATTGGTGCACTTCTGCCTAACCTTTCGAGAATTCAATCAATACAAAATCAATATAAATATACACTTGTATACTAAGGACAAACTACGTGCTCCCTTTCACCGGCTTCATAAGGTTCATAAGTCATAACTCATTTGTTGGGCTTGGTATAGCCTTTTATAACAAGCTGCCTTCTTCTTTGCTAGATTTAAGCTCAAGTAAAATCCAACCTTTGTTCAAAGGCATACTATTCCATCAACGACTACTTAAACGATAAGAATAGTTGGTCGCCCTGATTAACTCAAGACAATGTTTATGTTCTTTCTCCAGAATTAGATTACTGATAGGTTATATGAGCTCATTATACAATTGTCTTTATTGGGCTGTATAAGTCAAATCAGTTTAATTTTATTTTAATTTTATTATTGACATAATCAACCCATTGCAATGTTGTCTAATGAGTTGATTGCAATATGTGGTTAGCTAGTGACCTCGATGATTGATCATATTATTCTTACCTGAGCAACCGGCAGCAAGTTCGTCATGCTCCCTTAGATGTCATTGCTTGCGGTAGCGTCGGGGGTCGGGTTGCCTCCTTCCCTCAAATATGGCGAGGGGGGTAATGGCTGATCTTTGCGTTATGCTCGTGAACGGGTGCTGCTTGTGGTGACTGGTCGTCTTGCTGACCATGGTTTTATTATTGTTATAATTAGTAATAACTTGTTTATTTAGTTTCCTTCGATGGTCCTAGTTTATCATTTGTGACTTCAAGCGAAAGCTATGTAAACGGAACCCAGCATTGCATAAATATGTTAGCGGTCACGCCCTTTATAACTGGAGGCTTTTATTTAATTTTCATTTATTAATTTTTGCTTGAGTACGTATAGTTTTTTATTGTATTTCTTGGTATATTGGCGTTGATAACTGACATATGGCAAATAACTTAATTTAGTGTTCTGTGTCTTGTAATGTTAATTACTTTGCATACCTTGTATTGTATTCAGTCAAGTATTTTCTAACTGAACAGACAGCTGTGCTGCTGGGGAGTTTGTTGCGCCACTTCTTCTTCCCAGCGAAAGCACTAGGAAGTGGTGAAGGGCGGGCGTTTTGGGGGACTGTCTTTTGTAATTTTGACGTTCGAAAAGTGCTGATTCTCAGCCTAGTTTGAATAAATGACTTTTGATTTTGATTTTGATTTTGAGTATATACAGTGTGTCCGGACATGGACTAGCGATATTCTAAATACTTAAATATAAGCTATTTTAAAGTACTATTACACTATAGGCTTGAGTCCAATACACTTCCCCGCTATGTGGCAGCCATTTTGTTTTTTTTGTTGAAATATGCTCTATGCGAGTACAAAAAAAATCATATATCTCAAAGTTTTAGTCATACTGAGATAAAAATAGGCTTATTCGGAAGGCAATAATATTGTCTACCGTCTGCATTACAAAGCAATGTGTTCACAATTCCATAACTTTTGAAAAAAAATGTGAAAGTCGAAAAAAAAATCAAAAAATTATGCAATTCAACCAATAATGGTTAATTACTACAAAAACAACCCCGAGAACTTTTTTATTTTTTATACTAGATCGACAGTTTTTGAGCTACGCTACAATGCAACATAAAATTCACAACTGTATGTTTAATACTTTAAGAGTTATTGTTGTTTGAACATAGCGTATGCGCAAGCACAAAACGTCTTTGTTAACCGCCAGAGTGTCATTTATGGCATTCACTGTATTCCATCTGAGAGCAGGCGAGAAATACTGTTCGTTACTACCGTGAGTAAGCGAGATAGAACGTATTAGTCCACTACCTGAAACAAAATCAGTTTTAAGGACAAATTATTAGTTGGGTTAGTTTAGTTGTCCCTCGCCCTGCGTTGTGATCGCTATCGCTACTTTCACTTACCGTCCGTGCTGTTTACGTGCTGCGTTAGTGTTTTGTATTTAAAAGTGTGATAAAGTATGGCACAGCGTCAATATTCATCGCAACATATTGCTGACATACACTTTGTGTATGGCTTTTGCAATGGAAGTGCAAATTTGGCTGTACAAGAATATCGACGAAGGTACCCTAACAGGCCTACACCGAGTCGCCAAACTTTTATCGACGTGCATTCAAGATTAGCGGAAAGAGGTATTCAAAGAGCTGTTAATGAACGCAATCGCTTGGTATCGCCCGAAGATGAAGAAGAAGTGCTTAGACTAATAACCAATGATCCTAGACTAAGCGTTAGACGGATTTCAGTGCAACTTCGAATGTCTAAGTGGCATGTATGGAGAATTTTGAAAAGAGAAGGGTTACACCCTTATCATTTTCGACGGGTTCAAGACGTGATCGAACCAGATTTTGCTGCGAGATCTGTGTTTTGTTCGTGGATAAATAGAAATTTGAGACAGAACCGTAATTTTTTACAAAGAATACTGTGGACTGATGAAGCCAAATTTACAAGAGCTGGGATTACAAACCACAGAAACGACCATCTCTGGTGCTCCGCAAATCCAAGGGCGGTGCGCCCAAGCTCATTTCAACATGAATTCTCAGTAAATGTGTGGGCCGGCATAATCAACGATAGGCTGATAGGGCCATTGGAATTGCCACCTACATTAAACGGCGCTAGATTTTTAGAATTCTTACAGACACAGTTTGCGGACAGCCTCATGGACCTACCTCTATCATACCGTCGGCGTATGTGGTTCCAGCTCGATGGTGCACCCGCGCATTTTTCTCGAGCAGTGAGAGAATATTTAAATAATAATCTACAGCCGTGGATCGGTCGTGGTGGTGTAGTAGCGTGGCCGCCTCGCTCACCCGATTTGACACCCTTGGATTATTTTTTGTGGGGTCATATGAAACAAAAAGTATACGCTACAGTTCCAAATACCAGGGAAGAACTCGTCGCAAAAATTATGGCAGCCGCCGAAGAAATTAGATCCGATTTGGATTTAATTAGGCGCTCATCAACCCAGGTGGCACAGAGAGCCGTAGTGTGTCTACAAGCTGGAGGTGGCCACTTTGAGCAACTGCTTTAGATATTTTAATCTTCATTTAATATTGGAAAAAACATTAAATAAAATTCAATATGAATGTTATGTTTTTTTAATGATTTCCTGTTTAGGGTTCCGACAAAGGCCTTTTGTGCTTGCGCATACGCTATGTTCATACAACAATAACTCTTAAAGTATTAGACATACAGTTGTGAATTTTATGTTGTATTGTAGCTTAGCTCAAAAACTGTCGATCTAGTATAAAAAATAAAAAAGCTCTCGGGGTTGTTTTTGTAGTAATTAACAATTATTGGTTGAATTGCATAATTTTTTGTTTTTTTTTTCGACTTTCACATTTTTTTTCAAAAGTTATGGAATTGTGAACATATTGCTTTGTAGTGCAGACGGTAGACAATATTATTGCCTTTCGAATAAGCCTATTTTTATCTCAGTATGACTAAAACTTTGAGATATATGATTTTTTTTGTACTCGCATAGAGCATACTTCAACAAAAAAAACAAAATGGCTGCCACATAGCGGGGAAGTATATTGGACCTAAGCCTATAGTGTAATTGTACTTTAAAATAGCTTATATTTAAGTATTTAGAATATCGCTAGTCCATGTCCGGACACACTGTATAAAATTGTGTCTACTGGGATACGTTTATCGAGTCAATCAGCTATATTAAAAGTGAAACACAAATGGTTAGTGGTGGTGGATCATGGCCAGCCCTCTGGTCACATGAAGAGTTTATTTCGTCTGCGTTGACATGAAGAAGATGAATTTGTGTGGGGTACTTCAGCTAATATGTAAAAAATAAAAACTTTTCCGAAGCGACTCCTGGTACTAAAATCATTTTTTTTATTATGTGGTCGCATTGTAATTTAATGAAAGCGGTTGTTTTTTTGTTTTTTTTTCACCGACTACCACAGATAACTTTTTTATGGGAATCAGGTGGATTCCTGATTCTTCAATTTTGTTGTTTTACTCGACTCATTGAACTAAACCAACTGTCAATGCTGTCAAGTGTCAAATTAGGATTTTGATCGGGATATTGCGAATTGGTTTGTTATTATTTCCTTTTCCAGGTTTTGCCCTTTAAATCCAGTATTTTATCGTTTCTCCTTAATATTTGTTCGCGTTACGATTCAACTTTAGTTTAGTCTCTTCATTAACGCCTCCATTCGAATCAACAAGCCGTTGGTAACCTTAAAAAATTAAGTGAACAATGCCGACTTTTACGATGTATTTGTAATCATGGATTCTTCTAAAGATTCTTCGTCTATGAGGAATTCTGTAAAACTCGATGGCGAGGGTGAAAAAAATAGCAACTACAAGAGTACTCCTAGTCAATCAGGGCAAAGAGATAACGCTGAAAATCTATTTACATCGACCTCGAATCCAAGCCCGGGCTTTGTTCCCTTGAATGGACCTCTGGCGAATCACATGAATTCATTACCTAGCAATGAATCAGGCCCTCAAACTAGCCGGTGTAGCGAAAATAATCCCGAAAATAATAAAAATTCTCCCCAATCACAAAAGTGTAATAAAAAAGTGACTAATTCGAATGCCGAACAAGTGGATCTTGCGATTGCGGGCAGCAGCAATACTGTACCTACCGTGTATGACAATGGTACAGAGTCCAATCAGGATAAGCAGACATGTCAGAGACACAAGGTGTGCTTGGACAAAGCGGGAAGTAGCAGCCTTCCCTCAACAAGTGGCACAAGCAAAACTAGTGAGAACCCAGAGACCAGCTCTTTCAGGGAGATTAGGAAGAGGCCATTAAGTCTGAAGCTCAACAGGCCTAACTTAGGGGATGACAGTTCCAGTGATACTGGCAATGACGACTATTCTTTGGGCTCAGAAGATGGGTGTATCTACACATATAGGGGTGGTGAACATTTGGCTGACTTACCCAGCTCATTCTTTAGTCTTGACATGGGTTTACCTTTAGACAAGCATCTTCCTATGCCCAACTATGTAGGGCCTCAGCAGGGTGCTGTTGGGGGCAGGGAGCAAGCTTCTAGGGCATCCAGTCCTGACATGGATTTTTTGGAAATGGACTTTGATCCTGGACCGTCATGCGAAGTGGATACTGGAGATGAATCATCTCCTGATGCTGATATGGAAGCTGCAAATAACATGCCTGATGAGACAGAGCCTGTATTGGTGAGGGGAACAACTCCAGAATATGTTCCTCCTCCAGTTAGGTACATCCCTGTGAGTGTCCCTGTTGCAGCGATACCTTCAGGATCCGGATCGCATGGAGATGCTGATCTATACTCATATAGTGTGCCATCAACAAGCCGAGGGGTTCCTACGGGTCACGGGGATGCTTCAGAGGGTGCCAGCAGCAGTAGCACCCATAACTATGTGGACCAGAACTTTAGTTATGGTCCATACATCACTCATGTGAACTCGAGGGGTGAGCAACTGGTTGTCAGGAGAACAATGTCACATGGACCCATCATTTATCCTGGCAGTAGTCTGCATTACTCTAGTGGAGAGTTGGTGTCACCATCTGAGATATTGATTTGTAAGTTGATCCCTCTGTTTAATTTTTTTTATTGACAGTAATTAAATATACAGAGTGGCAATTAGGTTATCTCTAAATGCGGACTTCTGATTTTTAAATAGACATATATTTTTATTCATGCAATTAAATTGACATCTGACAGATTTTTTAAGGAAAAACTATAAATTTCAAAATTGTACCTCAGATAAAATTATCTGGAAAAATCTTGGAATTATCTGGAGAAATATTGGAAAAATCAACCCTTAATAGTACAGCGGTCATTACAAGCTTTTTTTGATTGTTAAAATATTAAAAAAAAAAAACAATTTTGCTATAAATTGGAAAATAATTTTTTGTAACAAAATAAACAGATTAAAAATTGGCACGAAAAATAATGTTTAATAATAAGGCACTAGACACACAGGGCTATGGTATCAACAATTCAACACAAACTATGGTATTGTTATCAAATAATCACAAATTAAGTTTAATGTTGTTAAATACTCTGTGGAAAATAAAAGGGCCCACAGCTGGAATGTTATTGTTTATCAATTATTTTAGTTTTGTGTGTTTAAAATGCGTAATATAGAACATCTGGATTTAATTAAAGTAACCTAATCGCCACACTGTATAGTAAAAAGTATTTTTAGTGTTTCTAAAATTAAAAAAAAAATCAAAGTTGATTCTGAACTGTGTCACAAGTATCTTTTTTCTGCCCTGAACAACTTAACACGTTCAACGCCATGTTGGACATTGCTGGGCGACACTTAACTTTCCCTATAATCCACACAAAGCATTTAAAATTGACAAAAAAATCAACTTTTTGTTTTATATGTAATGCAAAAACATTATCCGAAAAACAAACATAACATTCTAACATATATATTTTTTTTAGAGTGCTGATGTTATTACACTGTTCTAGGAGGTCGCGCAGGTCATGCTGCATACAATATTGCCTCGTATACAATATTGTGTTTAGTCATAGGTCTGACTGTCGGACAACATTGTCGCTCACAGCCCGAACGGAACATACTGGTGTCGCCCAACACTGTCCGACATGGCCTGAATGGAAATTTATCATTTTATTCAGTGGCATTGAACGTGTTAAGTGTGTCTTTCCCCTCAAGTTTTATAATGATACAATAAATTAATTTCTTTGTTTTTGTTGCCAAATGTTTCTTTTGATTATGTGTTTATTTTCTTGTGTGTGTTATGAAATTGTTTGTCCAAATGACAGGGACTAGCTGAAAATCAGTTTTGTGCATATAATGCACTGAGCTGGACTACTTGCTTCACATATTTTAATGTTTTTAATTTATTTTATCTTATTAGATTTGTATGCATGTATGTTGCTAGTGCAGTGGTAACAGCCGCGACTTACGAGTTGTAGGTCGTAGATACGAATCCAGACAGACACTGTACATTGTGTAAATTATTTCATAACCACTATCACATCACACATTGTGAGGAAACCGGCATGACCCAGGACCAAAAATTCGAAGACGTGGGACATCTACCAACCCACACTGGGCCCGTGTGGTGGATTATGGCCCACACTTTCTCATAGAGAGGAGGCCTGTGTTCCAGCAGTGGGAACATTATGTAGGCTGATTATTTATATGTTTCTACTGTCTGTGGTTAAATAAATAGTTTATTTGCAGATGATGATGAACATATAGAAGCGTTTGCTCATCAAATCAACCAGTCCACACATGATACAGCTACTCTGTCATCAGCATTGTTTCATGTCAAAATGGCTAAGAAATTGATGGCTGAGAAGGCTAAATTTGATGCAGAAAACCAGGCTACTGCTAAGGTATAATATTTTTAATAAAATTTTTACGTAGGAATGGAGGGCTAATCTAAATAATTTATATGCATTGCTGTCTATACAAATGAACAAAATTGAAGTGTCTGTTTGTAATGTCAAAATAACAGCTTTTTACTAAATGCATATGAAAGTATATACAGTATACAGTACTTATAAGAATGTTAATATTTTTGTCTGTCTGTCTGTTTGTTCCGGCTAATCTCCGAAAGGGCTGGACCGATTTTGATTTAGTATGGGGATACTTTGAATCCTTGGGATGAACATAGGCTACTTTTTATCGACATACCACGCGAGCGGAGCTGTGGGCCGAAGCTAGTTAAAAAAAATCCAAAAGTGCACAACTCACAATGCTCATTTGATTGTATAAAAACCATACATATAGATATTATATTATTTATTTATTTAATATTTCAAGCACATAAATGTACAGAGGTGGACTTAATGTAATAGGCATTTTCTACCAGTCAACCTTCGGGTGATGCAGAGACAAACAGTAGTAGGTGATATTAAACTACTTTGAATAAAAGAGCCATTTTCAATAGGGTTCCCCCCTATGGGTGAACCGAATCTATTAAAAAAAAAGCTTGACTCAATTAATTGATTTTTTTTGCAAGCTACAATGTTTTAAGGTTTCATACTTGATTGACGGGAAAATTTTTAGAAATATTTTGATGTCTTTTTCGTTTCTACTGCATTTCAAAAGTACAGAATTAATCTCTATTAAATTATCTATACAATGGTATATGAATTAAGTAGGTTCTGTGTACTAGCAGGAGTATAACAATAGAAACAGTTGCAGAAAGGAGGCAAAAAAACATTTTCGATCGTAAAGCACTCTCTAATGCTTCGTATTATGATTCGTGCAACAAATTGGTTCCAGTTACCTCAGATTGTTTTAATCATCAGAAAACCCTTCCAACTACAAATTCTGATTTTGAACATAGAGATTCATACTGAAATAATTATTTTCAGCACGGGGCCGTTAATATGGCACATAAAATTTTAAGAATTCTTCGTAGAGGGCGCTCTTCTAAGCCAAACTCTGAGGTACCAACTTCATACAGGTATGAGTGATACAGACGACCATCTGCGTCACTCACACCTATGTGACAGTCTTTTTCCGAATCTGGATGTGCCATATAAACGCCCATTACGGGTACTGTTTAGTTGTTCACCAACATACATAACTTCTACGATCTTTTCTACGTCAACGTTATGTTCTGCTCAAATTGTACAGACGCCAGCACATCAAGCTACCCGAAACTGTCAGATTTTCCCAATCAACTTTGAACCTTATGCTTTAGTGCTAAAGTTGAAAATCTATTAAAGAAATCTGACAGATTGTAGTAGCTTGATGTGATGGCGTCTGTACAATAGCAGCTCTGTCTAGCAGATAATTTTAAAACGCTTATAACATGGCTATTTGTTAGCAATTTTTTTTTTTTTACTCTACTTTTATACCACTTTTTATCTTTTGCCAAATAGTACCAATGTAGCATCCCTCAAAATCCCTATTATATCGTAATTGTGTTCCTAGGCGAGTGAAGCAGCAGCCAGCACCAGTACGAGCAATGCGGCCTGTGTGGAACCTCCTCGTTGCATGATCTGGTCGGAGTGTGAGGCTTGTGAGCGACAGGTCACGCAGATTAGCACCTCGGCCTGCGGTGTGACAGCGGTTGTCAATGTTTTTGTTAGTATCTTTTCATTTTTCCTGGGTTTAAGTATGTTAGGTAATACGGGCTGGTGTCAACAACTCCACGTCAATGCGCGTATTTTGCGTACGTTTGTTTTCTTCTAGATGTTTTTTGAAGAATATGTGTAGTGTTACAGAAATTAAAGAAATCGAAAAAAAAAATTGTCATCACTGATTAAATTCCAGGGATAGTCAACATTATGGAAATTTTAGAGACATCACAATAAACAAAAGTAAATGTTGAACACCACTGATTGAAATTAATTTTCCAGACATGCTCAATCTTTGGATGTCTTTACTTATTACATACTACTGATTGATGATTTCGTCACTCTGTTCAACAACAATGAAATGCTGTTTGTTTTTACTCAACATAAGATGACTCAAAAAAAACCGCATTGCGTTGTATGTACGAATTCTAAGAACCGACAGAGTCAAAAATAAAACAATACAATACTTTCTTACATTGATTACAATATTTAGGCTACACGTAACAATGCTTGCCTTATTTTTAATTTCAGAATGCATTGGGTGTACCCGTGAATTTGGAGAAGATCAGCTCATCTGTTGGTACACTTCAAAGAGCTAACAATGCTCCATTACCCAGGTAATCATTTTGAATAGCTTATAATACTAGTAGATGACTTCCCCATTGCGGCCTACCCAAATGTCCTTTCATTGGTATTGTTCGTCGAATCGTGAGACTCCTCAAGTTCTGAGTTGAGCTACACGATTTTTGACAAGTCAGATAGGAAGCGCCGACTTCATCTAGTTTAAAAAAAAATATGATTGACATGTAAATGTGTTTGTACAAACCTACTTACAGAAAATAAATCATTTATCATTTAATTTAAAGTTTATAAATTGTAAACTTGAGGCGGGATCGCGGAGACCACGAAGGAGATGGTGGGACGAGGTGGGTAGTATAGAATAGAATAGAATGCTCTTTATTATATACACCATATAAATTACAGACATAAATATAGAAATTTTACAATGGATGGTATTTTACAAAGTTATTTATGTATATTTATTTGGGCTTATATTGATATGTAGTTATGTTTTTTTATTATATTTATATTTAAAATATTTATTCCTCAATTTTCATGATTGCACTTACTACAGTTTGTCTCTGCATCACCCAAAAGTTGACTGGTAGAAAATGCCTAGGGCATTAAGTCTGCCTCTGTACATTTATGTGCTGAAAGTATTAAATAAATAAATCTAATATATTAATCCTAACATTCTTCCAGATATTTACTCTCCCGCGCAGTCGCTGGATGCACGGCTGCCGACCTGGTCTCCGGCATACACCGGGCTTCTGACGGACTGGTCACAGCCAGGTTCTTTCCCACTTACCCTGAACGAGCCGTGTCGCTGTCACACTGGCTGGCTGACTGGATTACTGTTGGTAAGAAAGTGTAGGGTATTATGACACTTCTTTATCTATATCACACTTATATTATAAAGGCGAAAGTTTGTGAGTGTGTGTGTTTCTATGTTTGTTACATCTTCACGCTCAAACGGCTGGACCAATTTTGATGAAATTTGGCACACATACTTTATAATCGCCGCACTTAAGAACTTTTTGATAAAAAGCTGAACCCAAGCTATGTTAAAATAAACGCATTTTTATATGCAATGATTTGTAATTCATACAGAATGACTATCCGATCGCAGGATTATATTTGGTTAATATATTTAGTATTAAATTTGGTTATAGTATTATTATGTGGAATATTATTATTATAGAACCAAAAATTCAAAAACATGTGACATCTACCAACCCGCACTCTCGCGTATTGGATTACGGCCCACTCCCTGTCACCGAGAGTATGCCTGTGTCCTAGCATTGGGAGCGTTATATAGGCGTTGTTGTGTGTCTGTAAGCGCAGGTATTAAGCCAGCCGTTTTTGTTCTATTCTTGGTGGTTAAAAATAGTTAGGTAATGCCAATAATCAAGTCACTAAGGGCCGGTTTCTTAATCCGTAGTCAAACACCGTGTAACAATTTGTTAGATTAACTATAGTCAACTGGTCAACTAATAGCTAAAGGACTATTTCGTTTTTCAATATCTATTTCAAGTATGGACAAGCTTAACCATTGCCTATTATATTGCCAGTGTAATGAGAAATCATTTCCTAAAAATAGTTATGTTTTTTGGGGGTAATATTTTTCTATGTGACAACACTAGCCATAATGGTGGATTACGTGGTCTAAACATTTTCGGTCTTCTCATTAACACGTACTCCGCAAAAATAGCATCGTCTGATGAACTTTCCGACATATCATAATATCTATGTTTAAATCCATGATACACTATACAAAGAATATTTGAGAAATACGACGTTGACAACAGTTGACAACAAGAAAACTTGTACAAAACAGCTGTTGTGATTGAGTTGACCATCCGCCATATTGTTAATTCTCCAACTTCGGGTGTTTAATTTTTTTAACTAATATTTAATTATTTGACCATTGATAAACTAACAATTGATCAAAAATCATATTTTTCCAAAATTTAACCATTAGTTACTATTTTTAACAATTTGTTGAGTTAAGTACGGATCAAAAAACCGGCCCTAAGTAAAAACGTAAATAATGTAAGCAATTTTGTTTTTGAGCAAAGTAATAGTCGAGTCATTTACATACATTATGTAAATATTCATGTATGGACGTATTAGCTTGATGCTCGTGGCGTAACGTATGCCATTATGACCGTACTTGGCAAATGAACGGCGATTGGAGCTAAATTGTGAATAAGTAGACTTTAGTAGGTACCTAATTGGAGTAGAATGATTGTTATGTAATAATATTATGCTGTTTTTTTCTCTCTTTCTTTTTTTTGGTAGCTGTGTTGTGTTGTTCACTCTTTCTTTCCAATCTGTTTTTAGAATTGATGACTTTTAATTGGCTGTCAGTCTCACATACTATTTTTATTATGTTTGTGTTAGCTGTAAGTCATCCATTAACACTGTGACAGCTACCCACGAACTCGGTCCGTGCTCCTTAAATTTCTCTAACTCGCGAGGCACGGCCTGAGGCCGTGATCAATTTTCATACTGTTTACTTTAAAATCATGCATGCATCTTGTAGCTTATTGTTTTAGCTACGCACACATATACAATTCGTTGCTGTAAGTACAAAGGGAGAGCAGAAAAAAGTTTAAAGAAAACAAATATAATGCCAAGTATCACTATTACTGTTGTAACTGGTGGACTATAATAACAACCGCTCGATAATATGGAGTGGATTAAATAACTTTCAGAATCCCGGTGTAAATTACTGCAGAAACCATTCGTTTAACAGGTTTTAGAAACCAGGAATAGAACGAATAGATTTTTTTTCTCATTTTTCCGGGTTAGATCATACAAGGTGGCAGGGACGAACATTGACGCGCAAACCGTAACTGCGCAAGCTGAACCCCCTGCGTTGAAATTTTTCGTCGGTTATTAAAATAAAGGTTAGCTGTTCCATACATTTTGACCGCGTAGGTATTGCACTTTTCTATGAAACAGCAGATTTTTTTTTTTTGATAAGAGACGAAATATTTCTACGCCATAGAATCATGTCCTGAATCCATGGTAACAGGTTTCTCGTCAATGTCCCTGCCATCCTTACAGAAACTCCTATTAACCCTTCGTATGGCAAGAAGGTGGATCCAGGCGAGACACAATGGCTTTTTAATTGATTCTATAATAACGGCATGCAATCTGTTAACCTTGCATTTTTACCATTCACAGGTGCAGTACCAATCCTCACTCTCAACTTACAATCAGGTTACGAACATGACATCCCAGACGCCTGGCATCATCAAATGGTCTTCGGCGTGTCGCCGCGCGGGGTTTACCTTTGTAACCCAGTGGAGTGCATCCGAGAAGCGACCCTGTGGCACCATCTCACGTCTCCGTCGGTACTTCTCGTCAAGACCGGGGATGTACTGTCGAGGTTTAACGCGGATACGGATTTGACCCCCCTGATGGTCGTGCCTGATCGACGCTTCCATACGTTCAATGTGCTTGGTGAGTTGAAATATTGAATTATTAAACCCGATGGCTTGATAGTCTCATCTTTGGCAGTAAATAAATTAGCCTTATTGTTCATATACGGAGATGATTTTTGAGAATCGTTAGTAAACTTCTTCTTGTAACTTTTGACTGTTTGATGTTTTTGAAAAAGACATTGCCCACCTCCCAAACATCGATGGGCCCAAAATTTGATGAACCGTTATAAGTTCCAAATGGGTGTCATTTATTAGTTTAAAATATCAACTTTAACCTGCCTTAGTTTCAGTTTCATTGACAATTGCATTATCAAGATATATGGGGTCAAACCCAAAGTGAGGTTATATTAGAGATTTTGTTATTTAACAATATATTTTGCAATTATCAATCTGGTAATGTTCAGATGGCTTATAGTAAGTAAACTCTTGAAACAGTGTGAATGTTATACAGTGGATAATCCATTAGTACCTAATACCTACTTATAGAAAAAAATAGAACAACTATTTTTAAAAAATGTGTTTTCTATTGAAATATAGTTATGGATTCTGTAAAAATAATGCAATATATACTTAATGATTATTAAGTAGATACATCTATTTATGTAATATATTAATACTAATAATCCCACATGCCCATTTCAGATACCTAGTGACCTAGATACAATACCTTTTTAGTGCATAGATAAGTTTAAGATTCCCAGGTAAACTATAATGTGGAATTAGATTAGTTTTAAATACCTAAAGAAAACAAACATTTTGTAGCTAGTCATTCTCCTTTATTAAATATTTCATATTAGTCATTCGTCTTCATACCCAATTAAAATAGAATCTAGGAAGTGTGCAGGGGTGAAATATTTTCTTGGTACCTAGCCCAACTCAAGTACCAAATAATTGTCATAACATGCGCACAACAACCTACTGTACGCCTTCCTACTACACAATTACAATAATATTGCAATATTGCTTGCCTTCCACTTAGAGAGCTGGTATGTTTTTCTGCTAATATGCCGAGACTGAATTTTTCCTCTTAGTAACCAAGTACTATTTGAAGCCGACAGCTCTCTAAGGTCATTATCAACCTCCCTCCACACTTCTATTCCATAATAGGAACGAGCCTGTCGTATTTGGTATGTTCCTAGGGAAACTAATACTAATTGGCTATATGTAAGCCGTGGAAAATCTGTTATTACATTGCTATCAACTGGTGTTGGTCTAAATTCTGCTCTTCTTCTATTTAAATTATTTTGTATAACATAATCTATTTTATAACCTATTTTCCCTGTGCATGTTTTCATTTATTATTTGGAGAATTTCCCTGGCATCATCCCGGTTAGTAATAAGCCACCTCAAAGTCTTGCATCAAATGCTTAGATGCTAAATTAAAATACTCTTGCCTAACAAGCTTACAATCTCTTTTAAATCTACCATTCACTACTTCCACTACCCAACGACAAATGGTGACTGCCCTTGATTTGTTTGCTTCTATTGTCGACAACTGTGTTTCACCCTGTTGTAACGAAGCAGGTACATATGTTCGATAGCCACACATATTAAGTAAGGGCATCCCGAAATCCCCTATCAGGACAAATGCGTCACCAGCTTCAAAATATTCTCACATTGCGGAACCATTTGTGAATTCTTGCTTCATTATTTTGGCATCTGACATTGTAGCTGGATAGGGGCCTAAAACATCTATTATATACCCATCACTACAAACTATTAAAAATGGTTTAATCAAATTCCTATATTTATGCAAGCTGTATGTATCCTTTTGGTACATGTAATTGGAGCTTTTTTGCACATATACTATATATGTGCCATCAAAAATGACTACAGGTTTGCTTTCATTATTGTTAATGCCAAACAAACCACTTGGGATCATTAATGTTCTCTCAGTTATTTGTTGTTTATTTATATGATTTAGTCCTAAATGATGTGGCACATAATCATTAAACATATGTTTTCTTGCTTTTTGCATTAATCGTTCTAATGTTGACCGTGGTATTTGGAGTAAAGTGGCCAATCCGTCATCCGACTCTCCAGTACGCAGTTTCATAAGGTATGCTGCTATAGCTGTTACACCTCTAGACATCCGTACCAAGCTTGGTAATTCTGATAATAATTGGTGAAATTGGTCTTTTGAGAATCCAATCCAATAATAAAAAATATGGTCTTCAATTGTGTCCACATCCTCAAATTCATGGTAGTAGAATTGGTGGTTTTTAAAGCCAACATATCCTGAATATGGCTTGCTGAGAAACTATTTATATAATTATTAGTAATACCTATTAAAACGTCCCATGATTCTACACCATACATATGGTAATCACACAGACGATTATTGGGTGGTATATATAGATTATGCCTATTAAGCAGGTCTTTTCTTAAAGAATCTGGAATTCTGTGTTTTCACTCCTCCCACAATCTTCGATAAAACACCTCTCTGTTTCAATAGCCCTAATATAATCAGGTAAAATAATTGTTGCCTCACTAGTGTGTGACGGATGCTGAACTACTTGCTCAGTTGAAATACCCGACTCAGCAGGCACAGATTCTAACACTTCGGCTGTTGAAATAGATGCTCCAGGCATTGGTGGAGCGGAAACCGACACATCAGATGCTGATGTTGATGGTTGTGATGTGAAGTGCGGTGCTGCTCTATCTGCTCTCACCCAACATGAGTGGCATATTGCACTTTGGGCTCCAATCTGTGAAAAATATATTTTATAGAAAACCTGAGTTGTGAAGAGAAACATGTGATTTTAAAAGGTATATGTGGTAATATGTGAATACTCACAGTCCTGGGTTGAATCCACTCTCTTATAACAATATATATCCTCTCTTCCCGTTCAGTATAAGTTCTCAGCCGATGGGATTGTGTATTCCGTAATAGAGAATGACCACAATGCATGCATATATGGACATGTCCACGTGGAGCTGGCCTCTCTTCAACTGATCCATGTAGAAGTAGGCTATCAACGGCCAAATCCCAACAAGCCTGGCATAGATGATGACCAGGTTCTACCTAAAATATGTTAAAATGTAAGTATTAGTAATACAGCATGTAGGTTACTGTCAATATGTCTATGGTTTGCATGCAGGTAGTGAAAATCTAGCCTCTCATAGCAGTGAAGAATACACTATTAAATATTTGTCTGTATTGTTTGTGTAGGTACTTACTGTTAGGGGAGCAACCCATCCACGTACAATAGATAAGACAGATTCTTCATTTAAAGCACGTCTTCCCGTTATATTACAACGAGAAGTTGCAATACCGCAATTAATACAGTTGTCCATCACGATAGGTGGTATCGAAGTCCAAAATAACAAGCCGTAGTCGAATCAAAGTAGCAGATAAAAAGTCCGTTTTCGCGCTGAGGTAGTTCGTGAAAGCAAGATTGGTCAGATTCCGTCAAGCAGCCAAAGTCGTTAGATAAATCACCGAAAACACGAATATTGCAACACAACACAGTATTCACTGTGTTTACGCGCGAACTATTCGCGAAAAGTTTTTCATATACTGTCACTTTTATTTTGATACTGACATTTGTTTAAAGACTTGACTTATTGTCTTTTTAGCCAATTCGCGACGAAATGCATGATCTCAACAAAAAACAAAAACTATTTTTCTATATTTTGCAACTGTAAATTAATTTTTTTTTTTATGATTTTGATTTATCATAAAATAAAGTATTTTTTCCACATTTTGTTTTTTCTATAACAAGCTGGGCCCAGAAGTGGGCGATCCTCTTTGATACTTACATGAAAGTGTTTGTTAAAGTATTAGGTACCCAATGTACCCAAAAAAATTTGGCCCTCCCATAGTAAATCAATCAGCTGGTAGTCAGTTTTGTAAGGGAGGGCCAAATTTTTTTTTCATATTTCGACCTATGTTCTTTGGGGAAAGTTGTTGAGTTTCATGAGCACATTCACCTCCTTCAGGGTTGATACCCCCCTTCCGTTACACCCTGTATAAGTACTTAAAAATATTTTTTTCTTGAATCCTATGAATTTTCGCCTAGGCTTTATGGGGTGTTCAATTGTTGCAAATGGATCATATTTAACTTGTAATAATTGTCATTAGGGGATAAGCTTTATCCGCTTTTCGAATCCATTCCAGTCTATTTATCTATACGAACTCATCCCAAGTGCTGCCGAAAGTCCTCTGACTTTTTTCTTATGAATTTTACAATTTGTTCCAGGGCAAGTAATAAACGTGATTCGCGAATGGCGAGCGATGGGCTGGGGAATGTATAACACCAGGACCCGACACATTCGGATCCCGGCTTCCTACCAAGCTGGGATCACCGTGGCTGCCCTCACCGGCTCCGAAGCACATCGCCGACTCATGCTGGCTCCACAACTCCCCATACTGACGCAGATAGACCCCGCATGAGGAAAATGTTTGTATAAACATTTTCAACACCATTATATATAATACCACTTTATATCACTTTTGAACTCAATTCAATACAAATGTATGTATATAGGAACGTGGAGTATAAATTCAACACTGGCTCGCACAAACTGTGCGAAGCCATTATAAAAAGAACTGTAAAGAGTTCGAAGTTTGAAATTGTCGATCGGTTGACAGGTAAGCGGCTGAGTATTTTGCCGCGCATTTTAAGTGTTCACTTAAGGAAAAGGGTTGTTGATCCGCCTTGTTGGATATGTGATGTTACGGAAAGAAAAGAAAGAACGACAATTGTTTATTCTTACGGAGTGTTCCGATTGATTCATGCACGGGTTTCCAATGCACCCAACTTTAGGTAGTATTAGAGCGTGAATTTTGTGTGTTATAAAAATTGGTGGTAGGTTAGGCCAAAGTGGCTTTTATTTCGCGCGACGATTTATTGAGTATCTTCTAAGTTTCTCTTCAAAGATCGAAAAAAAATATGTATGTTTATATATTGACTGAATTGGTAGAACTACCCTAAAAGACGTTGTATTTTCTCTCTAACCATATCATGGTTATGACGATAGAAAATTATATTCCGCTCGTGACTGATGTCTCTGTTTGGTATTAGAAATGCCAATTTGTGCACGCCAAATAGATGTAGATATTCTAATATGAATGTATTAAATAGTATTGTGTAGGTACGTTTTTTAGCGATGGCAATACAGGTGTGATCGTAAAAGAGTAAGATGGCGCTACTTAACAGCTTAGAGCGAAAAAGAGAAAAAACATCACTGATGTTTTTGAGTAGCCTTTACTGCCATCGCTAGAAAATGTACCTTCCTTTGTTTATTTTACTCTATATTCGTGTATAATGCATAATCGCATGAGAATAATATTTATAGAATGTTTCAAAACTTATGTCGGATAATAAGTAATACTTTTCATTGTTCTGGGGAACAGAAATTGTAGTATTGTCGTAAGAATCAAAATGCAGTGACACGTCTTTGTGTATATCAGGACACATGTTAGCTAACGAGGACCACCGAATTTAACAATTTATTAGAAATAACTCGATCTGATCACAATATTAATGTCAGAGTAAGTTAATCGATATCGCATGTTTATTGGCGGAACTTGGCGTATTTCCACAAATATTTGCGTTAATCCGCTGATACAAAAGTGAACGTAATGTTATAAGAAATAAGGTATAATATTTAATGGCCCAATAACGCGAATATTTCGACACATACGCCAAGTGAAGTGCCAACGTAAGAGCTTACTCAAGTTTTATAACTTGACACTCCGCAAGCTTTGTATTTTTATGTAAATAGTTTAACTTTATGTATTATTTTCATTTAAAACGATTATTAGCATGTGTTTAAATTGTTACTGTCAAAACAAACTTTTTTTGTTGAAAAGGGCTCGTCCGTTTTTTTATTAATCGTTTTGGTATCTGGAAAAGAAACTGTTTTTTTTTATAGTGATTGAACTTCAAGAAGATTCATTTCAATTTGATCCATATTTCAATGATATTTCAATTTGATCCCTATAAAATTCACTTTTCGTCGTGAAATAAAACAACTGAAAATGAAGGAGGCGCCGCTGTCAGCTTTAGTCCAGAGCCTTTACAATTGATACCAGAATTCATTTCTAATTATTCACTGCCCCGCGATATTAAAATATGTTTAGCCGTACAAACTAACTGACATATTATACTATAATCATACTGTAATTACGATTATGCACAAAATAACGTATTTTATTCTTTATGTTAAAGCTTCTTTACGGTTATAGGGCAACACTTCGAACGTCGCTCAAACTTTAATTTGAAAACTTTCACTGTATAATATATAGTTATCTATTTAGTAACCGAACGTTGCTGTGTGATTGGCTAAATTTTATTAGCCAAATAAGATTGTACATAGATTTTGTAAGGGATAAATATTGTTAGTCAATTGGTGCTTACTAGTCAAAATTATATTAGCACGTACTATAGTTTGCTATTTGAGTGGGAAACACAAAATTTCATTTGTTTTGGAATTTGGACTGTTAGGGCCGCTTCATGTGTGGAGTTTGGATATAACGTGAAAGTGCCTCTTTCGTTGAAAGAATATTAGAGTGAATGCGCATCTAAACGTGCCCCAGATGCAGGCGAATTAAAAAAAAATGTTTGTATAAAATCGCGCCGAACAAAGCGCGTCAATTCTCGCTTTTATTAAGGGCCCGTTCACAGGCACCCCAACCACATTACATCGCAGCGACAAACTGTGGGCAAGCAGTGATTACGTGTGAATTGAATCGTGTCGCTGCAGCTTCTTGCAGCTGTGTTGTGGTTGCGTTGTCGCTAGTAGTTGCGATATGGTTATGTTGTGGCTAGTGTTTTCAGACAGACAGATCGTTGTGTTTGCGATATGACCAGCCGCTAGTGCGCGGTCCCTTGATGTTACGTTGTGGCTGCGACGTGGCATTGATGTGGTAGGTACAGCCCGATTCACACTTCATGGCGCCTCTGAAGTGCACTATTCGCTGCGTAATACCTCACCCCTCACCCTCGCTGACAGGCGAATTTGTTACTACGCAGAGACTCGCCTTTTGTTCCGAGCCGCCACAAAGTTTGGATCGGGCTGTATCGCCCACACGGTTGATTTTGACTGCCAAATGTAGTCCGTAGGAATTAAGTATTCATTTTCATCCAAATTAGTACCCGTCCACGTGATGTCAATCAATCAATCAATCAACTTTATTTTCTCACCACAATATACATAAATTATTTTATACTAGCTGCACCCCGCGGTTTCATCCGCATAAGTGTCGATCCCGTGGGAATATCGGGATAAAAAGTATCTGTGCACCAAATTTCATCCAAATCCGTTCAGCCGTTTGAGCGTGAAGAAGTAACAAACATACAAACACACACACAAGCTTTCGCCTTTATAATATTAGTGTGATAGTGTGATTGGTCAGATTCGACAATGACACATACTTCCGGTTAGTATTAGGTTGTCTCATAAATTATTGCCACTTAAAAAACAAATTATTATTAATAAAAAATACATTTAATCAGTTATATAGTCTCCCTCGTTATCAACAACAGTCAGACATCTACTGGGCAAAATTTGAATACCCTTCTCCCAAAATGACTGGGACTGGCTGGGACTCGAAAAAATTTTCAAGTTCAATTTTAATACCTCCAGAATTTTCGAATTTTTTTCCTAGTAAATGAAATTTAAGAGCTCGAAATAAATGAAAGTCTGAAGGCGCCTTCTCTAAATCGCGCGTACTATAGTCTGCATGTGTGAGTTTGTGACGCAAAGCATCTTAATCGAAGCTGGTGGGTCGGCCTGGGTGAGGTTGATCTTCGCAGCTTATATCACCGGTGTCCAAACGCTTGTACCAGAAACGAACAGTCCGATCGCTAGTAGTACCCGGTCCAAATGCAGTGTTAATCTTTTTAGCCGTTTCTGTTGAAGAGACTTTAAGTCGATGCTCATATAGCATAATAGCTCGCAGTTGACGCTGATACATTTTCACTAAAGACTAATTATTGCGTTGCGTCCGCGCCTATTTATACCCTCACCATAAAAGATACTCATCCTTACTAAAAATATCTAGAACTTTCTTGAATTCGCTTTAGTTTAAATACGAGAAAATTCGAGAAAAATAAAATATGGCGAGAACTTATGAGACAACCTAATATATATTGTGGGAGACTGGTGCCTAAGCTAGGCTCGTGGCCTGTGTTTCAGGACACCAGGATCCCAGCCCTTTACATTTTCATTTTATAAATTATGTATTAAGCGCGCTGACAGAATGTAGTAAGGTATCATACGACACGTGGATGTGGTTCTGGTGTGGTGTGGTTGTCGTTGTGGTGTGGTTTTGGCACATGTAATAGGGCCCTATATGCGGTTTCTGTGGCATGTTTAAATGCGCGTTCACCCATACTGTTGTCATCTTTTTGGGTATTAATGAGGATAATGCATCAATTGGTCGATATTTATGATAATTTAAACTTATCATCAGATTGAAATCGCGATTATAATCTTAAATAATAATATGTTATGCTCTTGTACTGTTTAATTCTTGGTTGCATCACAGAGGGATAATAATATAAGGCAAAGTATAACCTGAATTATAAATAATAATTATTCTATAGGATTTGAAGATGATTTGTAGCCAATGAGTCTTTAAATAAAAGTCTATGGTAGGAAAATAAGTTTTGTGTTTCATATTTGTATAGCAGACGCATTGTAGTCATTTCAACACAACAAATATACCTACTTTTGTAAATGTTATTGCACTCGACGCTAAAGCTTAACTCTGTACTCTATATTCGGTATATTTATTGTTGATATGTTACGAGACCTTTCATGAGGTGGTGTTAAAATGTTTCTTAATAATTCCGAATCTTTCTCGATAATTCCGTTACCTTCCACAATCATTCCGGATCCTTTCGCAATAATTCCGAATCCTTCTACAACAATTCTGAATCCTTTCGCAATAATTCCGAATCCGTTCGCGATAATTCTGAATCCTTCTACAACAATTCCGAATCCGTTTGGCAATAATTCCGAATCCTGCAACAATTCCAAATCCTTCTGCAACAATTCCGAATTCTTTTCGCAATAATTTCGAATCCTTCTACAACAATTCCGAATTATTTCGCAATAATTCCGAATCCTTCTACAAAAATTCTGAATCATTTTCGCAATAATTCCGAATTCTTCTACAATAATTCCGAATACTTTCGCAATAACTCCAAATTCTTCTAGTTTTTTCGCAATAATTCCGTCTCTTTCCTAATAATTAAGTGGTTTTGTTGTTGTGATGATTTTGGAGTGCTACTTAACCGATTCCGTGCGGAGGTCTTTGTAGCAATCTTTAGTGCCTGGCGTCGAACAAAAATTTCGTGATACCTGTGGGGCACCAAGCGCCAGAGAATTAGATGATTCCCCTGGGGAATCATCCGCCGTGAATTGTAACTTTTAGCTTTTTTTCGTGTTTCCACTTGCTAAAGAGTCATTTGCCATTGGGTATCGAACGTAAACGGTCAGTAAATTCGTTCAGTGCGTGTAAAAGTAACTATCTGTGTGTTTTTATGGAAATGGAAGGTAAGTGACTAATTTCTATCAGGGGTTGTAAACCTTTTCGCATTATTTTATGAATTTATTTATTCAAAAGTGTTCTATAGAATTTGTTTACGTACCATTTGAGTTTGCAGCGAGGTTATATTTATTTATTATACAGTGTTTTGTAGGGAAACAATTTTAAATTCGCTACTTTGATGATAAAATTGTTTCTCTATAAAACACTGTAATATAGAACATTTAACTGAATGGGAAGTCCGATTCTAATGAATCAAAAATATTCTACTCGTACCTACAAACACTTACATGATTATGAAGTGTTTTATTTGAATAAGAATGTAAATGTATTGTTATTGATAAAAAATATCTATGTCTACCTTAAATTATAATCAATAATAAAATGGGAGTCGACCACTAGGTTTTCAACCCCTGAAGTCTGGTAATTTACGAAATTACTTGAAACGAACACTGTGGGCAAGATATGGGTGACAAATAAACACACATTTATTTACGGGACACTTGACAAATATCGTTTTAGCCGAGTTTTTTATGTTTTAGTTTTGTATCCTCTCGGGCATCATACGCCATAACAATACATTTACATGGTGCCTGTGCGGCATCATCCGCACGGAATCGGTTAAAGTTTTAAGTCAAGCAACTGAACAATGACTTGTTGACAGTTTATTTAATATCGAATAGTTTTAAATAATAATAATATATTAATAGCCTTAGTTCTCTTTTTGAGTTACATTTATACGTTTACTTTCTATGGAATAACTCGAAAGACAAAACGTGAATGTAGTTTCTACTGCGTTTTCTTCTGTCTCTAAAATGGCTAATGACGTCATAAGTATTCCAGTAGTCCAGTGAAACGTTCCCTACCCTCACCGGTCCTCAAATATTATCACACACTTATTTACAGTATCCTTGAGTCAGTCAAGATGTATAAAAGTCACTCATCTTGCTTGTTTTAGTAGCCTAATCTTCCCACTCCTGGGGGTTTACTCTCTAAGTCCTACGAAGATGCGGGGTTGTACAAAAAAATCCGTATATGACCCGAAAAACGAGTGTCAAATTAAATTTTTCGGACATGCAAACACATTTCGGCAGTAGGGACAACTGTCAAATCGTGCTACCCGTACTAATTATATGTCCGTAAGTGATTCGGAGTAGGAAACGCGCGTAGCATCGACCGAAACTACGGAATTCGTGCTTAGGTTGTAGACCCCTGGTCCCTGCTCTTTTTTTCTCCATTTCTGGCGACCCCACGCTTCCTTTATCTAGTTTTAATGGAATCTATCCAATTCGTCCGGCTATGTCTTTCGTCTCATTGGTTTGGCACTAGTTTTGTGTTATTTGGGTTCACGGATGGTTCGGCATGCGACAGACGTATTCTGCCTGGTTCTATTTAGGACAGCCTACTATTTTAGCACCACCTCATAACAAGCAACTCAAATTATTATAGTGTATTATAATTTGCAAAAGTGGTTAAGTTAAAATTTTGCATTTTACTTTAGGCACTGCTGTTTATGACGGGTCAGTAACACTACCCTTTGTACTCGATTATATAAAGCAATGTCATGTATAACATTATATTTTTGGAATATACTATGATAGAACCCATATTTGAGTTTGATTTTACCGTGCTCTCCATTATGGGCTACTGCCGTCTTCTAAAATTACATCTAAAGTTACCAAAAGCGTAATTTTAATTGCCTAAGTAAGGTCGGTTAAAAAAAAAATAAAAAGCTGATGAAAAAAAAAAAATGTGCGTCAGACACTAAGTTTTTTCTAAAATAAAATAAGGATATAACCAATAGATAAAAAAATAAAATGCGTTCCACCTTCAAAGTAGTTGCACAATCGTTTCAACAATTTTAGAAGGTGACGTGCACAGGTTACTGGCGAAACGGAATAAGGCATTATAGCACCTTTCATCTATGTATAATTAGCTTATAACGTTCTCACTGCTGAGATACGGGAGGCCTGTGTCCCAGTGGGGCGTAATCCACCACGCGGGCCTAGTGCGGGTTGGTAGATGTCACATGGTTCTAAGACATACTGGTTTCCTCATGATGTTTTCCTTCACCGTTTTTAAGAGCAGTGGTGATGAAATAAATTAAATTATACAATTACTGCCTGGCTTTGACCCACGACGTACAACTCGTAAGTTGGAGTCGTTACCACTGGGCTACCATTTTAATCTATGCAGAATGTGAAATGTCGTTAGTTCTGTTGGGTTTAAGAAAAATAAGGACGTGTACACACATTAAATTTTTGATTTAAAACCTCACTAAAGGATATTCTGAGGCTTTCTCTTGATAACCCTGCACACTGGCACCAGCCTTCCAAATGACGACGTTTTTGTTAAGAAATGTGTACAAATTCAATTCAAATTCAATTCGCTAGCGAAACTCCGCAGACGTGATGGATAACGACATCTTGGTCGTGGAAAAAGTTCTTCGTGTTTTATAGCATAAAGTTGTAGTAAAATCTATTTCCCGCCACTTTTCAATTGTTTTTCTTCTGTCAAAATGAGTGAATTTAACGAAGAAATTCGATACATTTTAAAATTTATTAGAAAAAAATGAAAAATGCGACACAAGCCGCGAAAAAAAAATGTGATGTTTATGGACTTAACGCAATAGCACAAAGTTGGTTCAAGCGTTTGCAGTCCGGGAATTTCGATGTCAAAGATGCAGCTCGCTCTCTGGTCGCCCCGTTACGGAAAAAGTTGATGATATTTTTGAATAAGTAGAACAACATCGACATATTAGTGGTTACGATTACTTGACCCATTTGATTACTGGTGATGAAAAGTGGATCACCTACGACAAGAACGTGCGGAAAAGATCATGGTCAAAGGGCAGTCAAGCTCCACAGACCATGGCGAAACCCGGATTAACTCGCAATAAGGTGATGCTGAGTGTATGGTGGGATTGGAATTGGAAGCATATGCGTTCATTATGAGCTTTTACCGCCAAGCAAAACCATCGATTCGGAACTCTAGTGCCAACAGCTGGTGAGACTCAAGCAAGAAATTAAAAAAAAAAAAACGACCGGAATTGTTCAACAGAAAAGATGTGGTCTTTCATCATAATAACGCTAGACCACACACATCTTTAGCCACTCAGCAAAAATTGAGAGAGTTGGTTTGGGAAGTGTCAATGCATCCACCATATAGTCCTGACCTTGCACCCTCACTCTTTCACCTGTTTCGTTCTCTTCACAATTCTTTAGGTTAACATCAAGAGAGGACTGTCAAAACTACTTGTCGCAGTTTTCTGATCAGAAGTCCCAAAATTTCCACAGCAATGACATTATGTCACTACCTACAAAATGGCAACAAGTAATCGAACAAAATGACACATATACAGAGTGGAAAAAATCTATGGGCCTGGAGGGGAACTACCTTAAATCCTTTAGTTATCTCATTTTACTGAAAGGAAACATTCTTTTATTTTTTAAAAGATACAAAACTGCAATCAAAGATCTTTTTGAATTTGCTGGTCTCATCCGGCAATCGAACCAACTAAAAATAAAAAAAATTAACCCTCGCTACTTTATTATACGAATCGGTAGGATTATTGTTCAGGATATTTGGTCTAATCAACATTATTTATAACATTATTCATCATTATATGATCGATTTTGTCCAAAAGGTTTGGCTGCTTCCATAAAGAGGGAGAGCGGAGAAAATACATAAAATTTGGACCGAAACAACAATATCTGTCTGATAGACTTTCTAAAATTAATTAATTTTAGAAAGTCTATCCAAAATATCGTTAAAATGTTTAAGTAATTTTTTCGTCAACGAATGGTGAAAAACTGTCTTCTAAAATTGGGGAACCTAGGAGGTGCAATGAACTTTTTATTCAAAACTTTGATATCTGGGGCTATTAAATAACAATTTTGTATATTCGATTGTCTGTCAGTATTTTCACAAATGTAAATTTCACATTTTGTGTTTTTTAGGTGGATTGGAACTGCTGCTTTAGGAATTGAAGATCTTTTAGAACTGTGTCTACATCACCTCCTAGTGTTCCATCATCTAAAAACCACACATTGAATTTTGAATTTAGTTGTTGTATTATGGGATGGATAGCCAAATTGAAAATGACTGGCGCGAGAGGATCACCTTGTTGGCTTCCCACTGCAGATTCCAAAACGTTGTCTTTATATAATAATTTTGATGGGTGCCTGTAGCACTGCCACATAAAACCATAAATTTCTGGTAAATCCTTTTTTACTTCAGCCAACAGTGTCCCTGTTAACAAAGTTGAAAGGCATTCTTAACGTCAACCTTGAGAATGACCTCACCTTTATTCGCATTTAAATGATAAATGATAAATGATTTATTTTCTGTAAGTAGGTTTGTACAAACACTTTTACATGTCATTAAAAAAACTGAAAGGGCTGAAAGGGTTTCTGGAGAGTAGGGCGCCACCACATCGCTCCTGAAAAGTAGCCTGGCCGCTCCCCTGATATCACCTTCGCTTAATTTGGATTCTACATGTAAACATAACTCTCTTCCTGAAAGGTTATTGAAAACAGGTAATTTTGGATCCAAAATAAGAGTCGAATTGTTGCAGTTGTCTTTAATTTGGGTTGTCAATGTTTTTTAGTTAACAAATTTTTTTTAAACATGTAAAATGTAACATGTAAAATCCTATATTGCAGCTAGCACTTCAATTAAGCTATGAACATAATTAATAGTACTTAGTTTAACAAAATAATTAAAATGATGAGCGATTTGAGAATAATATCTTGCCAATATTTTCATTTTACGCTTCAAAAATGTTTCAAATGTCTCAAAAACTATTGAATTTCGACCGTATATATGGGGGGTTCAATTTGTTGTATTACAAATAATCCTGTATATACAAAATTATTTTTAGTATACTGCAAACCTGAGTATAGTTTGTTCAGAATAAGTAACTGAGTCGATTCCAATAGTTTTTACACCATGTTATATTTTGCCCCAAAAATATTTCAAAATGGTAAAAGGTTGGACACCGAGCGACACTAAGTACATATCCGCAATCATATGCGCACAACACAGGTCATAGCCGATCGGCCGGCGGTGTGTGGTAAGTGGTAACCAACTTTTTGTACGGACAATCAGGTAACATAACAAGCTTATAACTTCGTGATTTTTCATGATACAGTTTTGAAATTTTGTACATAGATTCTTTACATACAAATACTAGAGACGTTTTTCAGGTTTGCCATATACTAAAAATAATGTTGTATATGTGTGTATGTGTATATATATCATTCATTTATAATAAAGATGACGTGATCAAGTAACAGTAATTGCCTTCTTGAACCGAGAACTTTGTTTACCTACATCTAACTAATGTTATTTAATATATTTGGTTTCGGCAGGCTTCCATAACTTCTATGAAGTATTCCGTCTCTCCTTCCGTTGGTAGCGCACGTATTCGACGTTCTAAATTTTCTAAAAACGAACTTAGAAACGTTTCGTAAACCTTCTCCATTTCCAATTCGTCATAAAGCTGCCTGATTCGGTTTACATGTTCTGGATCATTGCTGCCGTAGTATTCTTTGAAGATGGCACGTTGGGCTTCATTGCAGCGCTCTAGCGCTGTTACGGAGATCCAGGATAATTTTCCTTCTTGAATGTCTGTGCCTGCCTTCCCTGTGATGGTTTCATCAAAGTACACGTCTTTGTAGTCGTTCTGTTAAAAAATACAAGTTTAAAATGAATTGATTATATTTCTTGCTAAACATAAACAAAATTAATCGGAGGAGCTCATGGCTAAGTAATGGTAGCTGCACGGGTCGATCAAAGGTTTAGCTACGCTTGCCGAGGTTGGTCCGTGAATGGGTGACCATTGCTGACCATCCATTACGTAGACACCTTCGTGCCTCGGAAAGCAAGTTAACCGTTGGTCGCGGCTGTCATTTGTAGATCTTTGACAGTCGTTTCGGGTAGTTAGAAGCCCTAAGATACAGATAAACAGTCGCTCCATGTAAAATACCTACTGGTATTCAGCATCATCCGTTTAGACTAAAAGCCCTCATCGTTGACTGAAGCCATCATCGTTGTGAAAAGGCTAGAATTAGACTAGAGACGTTAATGGGACTCTAGATTAAAAAAAAAAAGATAATAAGGTTCGTGATTCTTAATTATACCTTCCTGATTCGATAGGTGTTTTATAGGAAGTAAAAGCTAGGGAGAGGACTACCTAATCGTGGAATCGAAAAACCAGAAGTCAGCAGTTGTGCAATATTTCTTACCTGAAATTGCAGAAGTTTACCAAACTCCATACAGATGCTGTTTAACTCCGATGTATATTTCTCTTTCCCATTCTTTACGAGAAATAGAGCGGTGAGCGTCGGCAACCTGAACGAATAGTATCCGGTCTTTTGTATGGCGATAGCGTCGAATCGTTCCATTGTGAACCCATCAAGATTGTTTTTTTCTTTGGTGTATCCTGATGAATAATCTAAGAATTGGCCCATCGCTGTGTACATAATTGCCTGAAAAGAACGGAAAAACCGTAAGTAACAGCTGCATTTTGCAGCGGTACTCACTGTGTTAAATTAATAATAATAATATTCCACAACTTTCACACAACGCCATCTAGTCCCAAACTAAGCAGAGCTTGTGCTATGAGTACTAGACAACTGATAAACATACATATATATTTCTAAATACATACATATTATAGATAAATTACACCTAGACAAAGAACAAATGATCGTGCTCATCACACAAACATTTGTCCTGGGTGGGAATCGAACCCACGACCTTGAGTATAGTAGTCAGGGCCACTGACCACTAGACCAACAGGCCTGCCTGACTAATTAGGACTCAGTGTCCTAAATAAAGAACCAGTGACTTATATTATGATCCATTGTCCCTGATTCGGGATCACTGTCTTATAATAGGTCTTACAATAGGATTGGCAGACCGACAATAGAACTTACTGCCAAAATAGGACTATTTGTAAAATTGTGGTAATGAAAGAATAGAAACACTGCAGATTACATACGTACCTCATTAGCATATTTGATTAAATCGGGGTAAAAAGGTTCTTTCTCGAATTTCATTTCAATGAGTTCCATAAAACAATGGTATATAAGTACACAGTCGTTAGTGGCACACGTGCCTACGTTTGGTTGGAGGTACCAGCATGGTTTGCCTCGACGAGTCGTTGAAGCGTCTAAAATATCGTCTACTGACAGTATGTATCCCTGCATCTGTTGGGATAGTATTAATTTGAATTATAAGCAACCTGTAATCGTAGCTGTTATCTATACTATAATAATAAAGCTGATGACAGTGTTTTTGTTTCTTTGAATGCGCTAATCTCTTGAACTACCCTTCGGGTTTCGATCATTCGGAGCGCGAGTGAATGATGCTGAGAGCCGAAATCCAACATCGTTGGATCGGTTTACTAGTGAATTAACTTTTCATCCAAAACTCAAAAATTCAAACCATTTATTTCAATGAAACCATCAGACACTTGAATTGTCAGAGTTGATCAGTTAGTCAGAAATTTGAAGCTCGTTGCCCATTCTAAAACGTAGGTCTCTATGGACAAGAAAGAAGAGGTATGAAACTCCAAGGACATTCTTTTAAATCAAGATGTTACAAAATCCTGGTTACATTATTCGTGTGGTGAGGGAGCGCCTTAATATCAGCTTACCACTAACAGTAACAGTCTAATGTAAAGGTCAGCGGACCTATTCTGTAAAAATCAAACTGTCAAAACTTAGGTCAAGGGAGCAGTCATTCCACCTGATGAGGGAGATTCATTTCTAGTATAGGTTACTTCACCCAGTGGCGGACTAAGCCCGTCAGAGGCCCGGGGCGGCAAAGCTGAATGAGGCCCCCAGCTTTAAAAAAAAAATGTAGTTTTAAAAGCTTTTTATTCAGTTCATATTTGTATGTATAAATAAGTGAGGAAAATAAAATACGAATCGATCGACCAAAAAAAAAAGATAAAATAAATCAAAGGTAGTTTTTTTTTATTTTTTGTGGCGTGTTATATGTGTTTTCGTGCCTTCAATTTACTGAACTCCTCAATAACTTCTGTGAGATCGATTTCTTTGGACAATTTTCTTTCTATTGAAAGCACGGCTAGGTTAACAGGTCGCTCTTGACCCATTATACATAGAAGATATTTTTAATTAGTTTAAGTTCCGAAAAACTCCTCTCGCATGATGCAACCGAGATGCAAATGGTCAAGAAGTATATCTTGATGAAATTATGTAGGTACTAAGCACATTTTTAGGATTTGATCAGGGGAACGCGGAGGCATTTGGGGCCCCCCAAGACCGGAGGCCCGGGGCGGGCCGCCCCTTCCGCCCACCGGTTAGTCCGCCACTGACTTCACCTAAGTTTCCCCATGAGCAGCCTATTATGTTTCTACTTCTGGGACACGTACCTCCACTCTTTGAGAGGGAGTGGGCCAGAATAAACCATGCGGGCCCATTACGTGTTGGCAGATGTCACATGTCTTCGAATTTTTGGTTCTAGGACATGCTAGTTTCTTCATGACGTTTCCCTTCACCGTCTTGAGAGCAATGGTGATGAAATAATTTACACAAAGTAAAGTGTCGCTACCGTTACCTATGTATGGCTCCTAAGTTTTCACGATGAGATATTTACAGATTAGACCGACAGGTGTTAGGGTGAATAGTTATTGTGCCATACTCGACATGAATAGAATAGAATAGAATACTCTTTATTATGTACACCATATAAATTACAGACATAAATATAGAAATTTTACAAAGGGTGACACAAAGGGCGGTCTTATCGCTAAGAGCGATCTTTTAAAGACAACCTTTGGATGGATTGAAAAGGGAAGGAGAGACAAATACTGTAGGTAGTCTGTGGTGTACCATTTACACGATAAAATTAATACATACATAAAGTATACTATACTAATCTAAATAAATATATACATATAACAATAGACATGAAACAGGAATAAAGAAAATATAATGGTGCTGCTTAAGGAGAGAGGAAGTGATTTTTTATATGTGATATGAGTTTAATAGAACGTATTATATCAAGTTATCACTTACCATTTCTAAAGCCCATCCTAAGAATTGGGCTGTGTGTAGTTTTTCTTCGGTAAAGTATTTAGGGTCTTCCATCTTTTGATACGCGAAGGGAACAGCAAGTCCTCTGCCTTGCTTCCCTCCAACAATTGTGTAATTTATCAACTGTAAAATAAATGGAAGTGTTTTGTGATCTTGAATTTTGAATTGTAGAGACGCCAGCACATCAAGCTACTACAATCTGTCAAATTTCTTTAATAGATATTAAACTTTATCGCTAAAGCATAAGGTACAAAGTTGATGGGGAAAATTTGACAGTTTCGGGTAGCTTGATGTGCTGGCGTCTGTACTACTTTGATAAGACTTTCATTGTTCAATTACTCGTTAGAGAAATAGGTAAGAAAGTGCAGATAAACATTAACTTACCTGTTTTACCCAATTTACAATTTCAGGCAATTGGTTTGTGAACTTAGAGCTCGTCATTAAGTAGTCCCTTACTTCAGGCAACATTTCGTTAAATTTTCCCTTATTTTTGTACATGTTCAAAGTGGTCGGTACACTTGATGCAACAGCACTTCTATGCAATGGTCTCAACTGGTTGAAAAATAATGTTTTACGCCGTAGTAGCACTGCCATTTTAACAAAATTGTTGATAAGTAAAACTGTAAATAAAAAAACAAGTAAAATATATAATGACTGCCTATCATTTATAACGGACAAATAAAAAAAGATGCCTGCGTCTATCCCTGCGAACTCCGTAATTTCCAATCGTCGATTGAAGCATATCTACTTATTTCCTCCCACGTGACATATAAGTACCTATTTATTATTTACATATTCATGAAAAATTTCTTATAAGGCTTGGCTTTTACTGACAGCACTGTTTGCAAAAAAATACTTTTATTCTTTATCTCATTCATTTATTGTACCTACGCGGCTTAAAATAAATTCCGAAACTTCGTTATCTTATAGAAATAAAATCAAAAGAATTCCTCGTAGTCAACGTACTCGCGTCGCCCGTAGTAACTTGAAATTATAATATAAAGTCATAATGTCCTATAATGTATACTGTATACGATTTTATTGTTTCTTTCCTTGGGTATCGGCTTGGGGATCTTTTAACCTAGCTAGGAACACAGCACCTCACCCACCATTTTATTGTGTTCTTTGTACACTATAAACGATTCGGTAAATTGTCTAATGTACTACAGTGTTTATGATTAATAAATTATATTATATAAAAAAAAAAATACTGACCGAAACACGATTTTCAACAGAAACCAAAACGTAACCGAACCTTCAGCTCCTTCCAGTTTCGGCCGAAACCGAAACATATAAGATGCATCTGCTGTTGCCCTTAGAGATGGTATCAATCTTCCAGAAAGAGAACAAATCCCTACTCGCTGACACCAAAAGCCTGTCTGCTAAGAACCTAAATGACTTCTGTTTATAAGTAAACACTTATTTTTTTGGGTTTTGAACAAAAATGGTGGAAATGGGACCCCATTACTAAGTCTACGCTGTCTGTCTATCAGTCAGTCATTCGTATTCTATCAAAACCCACAGCTCACGAAGGCCAGCCAGTAGCCAGCCAGCAGGTATGCCAGTTTAAGTCGAGCCGAAGATTCGGTCACTTTTTGGCCGAACCCGAAAATGCGGCCGAAACGGTTTTTTTTCCCAAACTGGCCGAAACCAAAACCGACCCTTCGGTCGGTCACTATTATTGTTATTCGACAATTAATTTTTAAAGGCCCTGTATGTTCGCCCTCCTAAAAAGGGTAAACAAAGGTGAATCTACTCCCTAAGTGGTCTACTAAGGCGGGCTGCCGCAAAAAAAACCCCTTGTATTATTGTGGGCGATACACAGCAAGGGTGTTACTGTTATCTTAAACCCAAGAAATTGCCTTTTAGTAAATTAAGTTTTCTCAAATATCTAGCTGATGGTTACTTTAGACTACTTTCGGAATTCTATTTCGACAGTTCCGTTTTCGCCCTAAAGTCCCGTGTCAATATATTCTGTAATACCTAATAATTGTGTTAGATCTGTGTGTTTGTAAACTCTTTCAAGGTCTTATACAATTCACATCCTCTAAAAAAAATATTTTTGTTTTTTTTTATCATCATTTATTAGGCATCGTACGTGTTATGCATATTATCAAATAAATTAATGTAATAATTCAGTAACATTTATGGTAGAATTAGCATCAATTATTTAATATGACGCACGTAACTTAACGTTCATAAGATTAAGTAAGTACAGTCAACCGCACTGCCATTGTAACACTTCAACTACGAAAGGCGCTCTCAATGTCACCTGTAAGAGATAGAGTTTCTGAACGATTTAAAGAAGCCGTTTATAGTACAAATGTAAGAGTCCTAAGAAGAACTTCGTCTCCCCTTCAGTTGGTAAGGCCCGGATTCGAAGCACTAAATCTTCACACACAGACCGTTCATACTGCTGATACACCTGAGGCATCTGCAATTCGTCATAAAGCTGCTTGATTCGCTTCACATGCTCTGGGTCTTTGCTGCCGTAGTATTCTTCGAAGACTGAACGTTGGGTTTCGTTGCAGCGCTGCAGCGCAGTTACGGACACCCAGGTACATTTTCCTTCTTGAATGTCTGTCCCCACTTTTCCTATTATGGTTTTGGCGCCGTAAGCATCGAAATAATCATCCTTTGAAAAACAAACATTGCGTTAATCAGTTAAGAACCTATTAAGCGATAGGCCTTTTGATTCTCCTTTAGGCACTGTCGCGATTGACGTATAAAATGTCATAAAGAACAAAAACTTCAAAATTATATTTCTACTCTCTACGGTTTCGGGATCTTACCTGAATTTGAAGAAGTCTCCCAAGTTCCAAACAGATATAGTCTATCTCTTTAATAGCTTTTTCTTTTCCATTCTTAACTAAAAATAATGCTGCAAATACAGGCAATTTAAATGAGTGGTAGGATGTCTTGTGAGTAGTAATAGTATTATAATGTTCCAAGGTGAATACATCAAGATTCTTCTTATGCTTGTTGTGACCTGACGCAAAGTCGAGGTGCTGTCCCATCGACGCTCTGCATAATGCCTACAAAAAAAAGTCGTTTCATTTGACAGTTAATAATTATGGAATAACTTTGTCATTGATGTAAAATGTAACATATTGCAGTGTGACCTCTGCGGTTACAACCTATTCTTTTTTTTAAATTCACATGACAGGTCATCAATTTTGATTCTGAACTTATAAAATTTTGATGTAAACAAAAAAATTCATTTGATTATTGGAAGAAAATTCAGTTGCTGAAAAATATGCGCTGAATCCAGTCGATAGGTACCCTTTAAATTTTCGAATCTGCCGGTCGATTCTGACCAAAATCTCACCGTGATAACTAAGATGAAGTGAGCTTAGAGTGAGCCGTGAGTCATGCTGATGCTAGGGATTGACATTATTGACGACTCACTCCACGCTCACTTCACCCAAGTTTTCACGGTGAGATGGTTACAGAATCGCACGGCTGCATGTCGATTCTCTAAAAATCTCACCGTGACAACTTGGGTGGAATGAGCTGTCAGTGTCATCCCACTGATGCTAGGAATTGACCAAGCAAACATTTACAATCTTTATCGAGATTTCAGTATAACTCATAGACATATATATATGGACTGGAAATATCTACGAAAAAAGGGTGCCTACCTACAACTCATATTGTCTCAAAAAATGGCTGCCATTGCTAGGGTTGTATCAATCAAGGAACATTGGTGTTACTATAACGAGTATCGATACTAAATACGAGTCGTACTAGTTATCACGTTTGGATCATAATATAGTATACTAACTTATAGTCCGTTCTAACTAAGGTTGCCTACTTTATAGTAACGTATCCTAGTTTATTTTCGATAAACATACTTTATAATTTTGCATAAAAATACAGTATGCGAAAATACTTTATTTCTAATCTTTTGTTATGCGTAAAAGACTTATATGAACTATTTATCGATAGGTACAGACGCCAGCACCTCAAGCTACCCGAAACTGTCAAATTATCGCAATCAACTTTCTTCCCTGAAAATAAAATTAATGCCAAGTGTTTTTTCGGCACAGAATTAAAAAACACCTTTTAATTGCATCACGTTTACGTATTAAAGTGAAGGAAAACAGCGTGAAGAGATATGTATCCATATGCCCAAAAACAGGTGCTTTCGCATATTATACCTTTATTATTATACCTATTATACCTTATAATATGTATGTATTTAGAAATATATATGTATGTTTAACAGCTGTCTCAGTACTCATAGCACAAGCTCTGCTTAGTTTGGGACTAGATGGCGTTGTGTGAAAGTTGTGGAATATAATATATATCTATTTATTTATTTCAGGCCAAACGGCCAGGCTATTATTAATCAATCATTTTAATATACATTTACCAAAAATGCTGTGGGAATAGAGTTATCATGTAATCTCATTACATCAAGTGTTCTATTGAAACAGCTTTCTTCAAAGTGAAGTGAACAGAGGTACCATTCTTTATGTCGGGGATTAATATTTTCTTCACCAATAGCCTCTAACCACTTTTTCTTTAGTCCTTCCTTTTTAGGAAACCTTTAAAAAGTGCAAGTATTTTTATCAATAAATAATTTTGGTTACAGCTATATTATATTAGCATATGAAACTAAAATCAATAGGAAACGTCAGAAGCTATGTGCACGGTTCCAATTGGTGGTTTCTATGGAGAAGAGTCGGCAAGAAACTCCACGGTTACTCAAAATAATTGGCTTTTACAATGTTAATAGGTAGGGGAGGACAGTGTAGGCCTGTCAACAAGTAATAGGTACTTAAAAAAATAGAAGACATTGTAAAAGCCAATTGTTTTTAAAAGAGTAACCGTGGAGTTTCTCGCTGGTTCTTCTGCATAGGAAACCACCATTTGGAACCGTGCATCTAGCTTCTGACGTTTCATAAGTGCCCATGTAGGTTTATGTGAAAGAAAATGTTTTGATTTTGGTGCTGTGAACCACGGGCCGGACCTAGCAAGGTCAATCGGAGCTAATAAGACGCAGGACTATTTATGTTAACATAGCAGAATATACCGATATCGTTCCAGCGGAGGAACTAGTTCCGGAAACTATTAGGCAACGGTACAACACTATTCTATTATGACATATTATTGTAAACAAACGAATGAATTAACAAAATAATAAAAAGGTCTGTTATACGGAAATTCACCCAAATATCAATACTTTAGCCATAAATTCATGATCGCGTTACAATTATATCATCGAATGTCTATTATTGTATGTGTTATTGCATGAAAACCGGCTACTAACCTGTGCAAAGAAAGTTGAGGTTGATTTTCATTCTTCCTTGCACCACACTTCACAATACAACACACAGGCATGTTGAATTGCTGTTTTTCAACATTTACATGCAGTTTTAAAGGTAAAGTCCTCGTAATTTTCTCGCAAATCTCAATAATACAAAAAATAAACAACCATTTGACAGCTGAACTACCACGAAACTTGGCGACAAAGATGGCTGCTCTGGCACCTACCTACAACCGTGTATAGAATAACAGGGCATCTCCTGTTATATCCCATCTCAATGGTATAACTGCAAGTTACTTTTTTGTAGTATCTGTTGTTTTTACCAGCTGCATTATCCCGTGGAGTTCCAGACCGGCAAATTTGTTTTGTTCCGTGAACCGTGATTGTCGTATCACCTGTTATTCTCTCGCGACGTGCTACGCTTCGAGGTTGCACGTCGTCAGGATCGACTAGACGTGCTACGCTTTGGGACTACGGTTCACCAGGGTCAACTTGTTAATTTAAATCGTTAGGGATAACATTTTTTCATACCTATTTATTTTCAACCGGGACTGTTTCTAACGGATAACTAAGGTTCATCTTCATTCGAAAGATCATTCGAAAGATTGCGTAATTTAGTGATCACGAACTAAGACCGATTGTAATCGATTCACAGGTTCGGAAAAACAAATACGTAGCAAAGATTTACCATCCTTAAGTTTTCTCGTATTCTCTTTTCATTTAAACCAAATTACGTACTTTAGCAATATTTTTTTTAATAATAGCTTATTATGTTTCTTATTTTGATCCAAGTTTGTAAAATATTAATTAAAAATATGTGTGTTATAGTGGTTTAGTTTCTTTTTTACTTCGCCACAATATACAATGCACTCTAGGGTCATCTGCCTCAAACTAGCATACGCTATCCTAAAGTAGGATTCGTTCTAAATTAAGTACCTAAAGTAAGAGTAAAGCATGAATTTATTTCTCATCACAAATGTTGTTGTGGACAGTAAGTACTTAATCTAAGAAAATACAGGCTTAACATTTGTGAGAAACTGGTGCCCGAAAAAGCATAAAATACCTGTGTTACGGGTCACCACAAATTAGGGTTTGCCGTCCCAAAGTAGGGTTCGCCATCCCAAAGTAGGACTCGCCGTCCCAAAGTAGGTTTCTATAGGTAAATAAGTAAAACAATGCTTGCACACCTACCTCATTAAAAAGTTTTATCAAGTCTGTGTAGAAAGGAGTTTTTGCGAAGTACATTTCCAGTACTTGCATTATAGATTGATAAATAAGTATGCAGTCGTTGATCGCACATAAACCGATATTAGGCTGCTGGTGCCAGCACGGCCTGCTACGCCGCGTTGTTGCACCATCCATCATGTCGTCCATTAATAGGAGATACGCCTGCAGCTGTTGAAAGCAGATCGCTCGATATTAATGATATAACAAGAGATTTAAAACAAAACGTGATGCTAGCTCAGATAATGAACATTTACCCCTTGGGTATGACGTCTGAGAGACGTCATTCACTTGTTTTCCCTAGGAGCGGATGACGTGTCTAAAATGTTATTTGAGGTTAGGCACAATAACTGTTCATTGCATTGTAGCTTGTATCAGTCATAATAGAAGATGTAATTACAGTGTTTTGGTGAACATAATTTGCGAAACACTGCCCCATTATGTCAAAAACAAGGAATATATTTTATGATAGTGATAGCGAAAGTAATAAATCCGTACCCAAGGGGTTAATTATCTCTTCCAGGGTCGCGGATTGTCTGCCAGGGTCGCGGATTGTTCGAAAGAGTTACCGTGGCCCTTGGCACAGGCAACTGAAGGAACACGGGTGGGTTTTAGTCAGTAAAAGTCTGACACACCCTCCCCCTGCGCCCAGAGCGGAAGCAGTTATTTGATAATTTCCCAACCAAAAAAAAAAGGGGTTAATTATCTCAGCCCGGAATCATCCTTCCACTGCGGGCTATAGGCCTTTCGTTCTTGCCACTTCCCATGCGTCTCTTGCCCAAGTGTAGACGATTCGCCACTTAACAATGTCGTTTTTCTTCAGTAGGTACTGGGCATAAAATATAGTAAACTGTTATAATAGTATCTAATTATCTATAGGTGGGTTAAAGGGGATTGATGATTTTTATATAGAGTCTGGCATACCTACAGTTGCGTCATTTTTATTATTTTTTAAAAGGTGGCCACGCATGTAACCTATTTAAATCGATAGCAAAAAGCGTTACGTTTCCGAGATATTAACGTTCAAAGTTGATTGGGGACTTTGAACGTTAAATCGATTTTTATAGGTATCCAGTTGTGGCCGCCATTAAAAAAAAAATGGCGAATAGGTAGTTATGCCATGGACCGTCAAAGCCATTTATATTATTGTTTACCATTTCCATAGTCCAGCCAAGAATACGAGCCGAATGGTGTGTTGCTTCAGAGAAATTGGTCGGGTCTTCAAACATTCTGTATCCAATGGAAACTTTTATTCCTCGTAATAGCTTCCCCCCACTCAATGTGTAATCCAAAAGCTGTAACATTGTTAAGTTGGTACCTAAGTAAAGCATAACTTCTCGTTTATTTATTTTCATCATATTTTCGTCCGACAAATTTCTTGTACAGACGTCAGCACATCAAGCTACTACAATCTGTCAGATTTCTTTAATAGATTTTCAACTTTATCGCTAAAGCGTAAGGTTCAAAGTTGATCGGGAAAATCTGACAGTTTCGGGTAGCTTGATGTGCTGGCGTCTGTACATTTAAGAACACCATATAGTTGTCAACGAATGGCCCAAAAGGTGGTGTAGACTGGATGAGCAGGGACCTAAGGTTATGCGATTCCTTAAGAAACTGGTTCAGGGTTCTTAGGGGTGAGCGTGACAAAAATCCTGACGTCTAGGAGGTGAACTGGTGGAGGGGGGCACAAAGTTCCCACTTTTACTGGTAATATCTCAAAAACAGTGCATCGCAGGGATAACACTATAACACTAAATTAAAGCTCATACAATTCTGTTACAACTTTTATTCTATATACTTTTTCGAAAGTTCTAACGGTTTTCGATCTGCGAGTGAATCAAGAATATTTTTTGTCCAATCCTACCAACAATAGTTAGTTCATCCCTTTCCTACAGATAAATCTTCAGGAGAATGGGATACACACTCTCCAGGCCACCGATGATGCTGTCGCCCTCATACTGAAGACTGATGTGGAACAATCCACCCATAGGTACTTTGCCCGTTGTTAGTGAAGACCTCACTGTTCTTTTGATAGCTTCCACTCCTCCCGCCCAAGACATTCTGCTGCTGAAACTCGGCTGAGGGAAAACGAAAAGTATTACAGTTTCCACCCAGGAGATGCAGCAGAATGGATTTAAAAACATCCTTACATACTACAGTTGCCCTTACATTTCCTTCTTTTCAATGAAAACCCCATACTTTTGACGGTCGCCGCCATAATAAAGAATGATCAGTAAGCCAGCAAGTAAGTAAATTAGATAAATCTCAAGTCTGTTGACTAAGTTTCAATTTTGGGGACGCTAAGTTCCATCGTCCTTTGACTAATAATATATTGCTGGCAAAATTTTCGAGCTCGCTTCGCCCGCTCTTGCAGCTTGGACTCCTAATTCTTTAAATTTTTCAGTATAGGTCGATTAAGAACTTAAAAAATCTAACTTATCTGAGGCAGAGTGCTAAAATTTTCGCGATCGCTTCGCTCGCTCGTGTATCCTAGTTTGTCTTAAGCTTTTCTGCATAAGCCAAGTCTCGCGATCTTAGCAATCGAAAATCGGAACGAAGAATGACAAGGCCATCGGTTTTATCAGAACAAAAGGCTCAAAGAGTAGCATTGCAATACTAATATGCTATAATCTCATGATTTATTTCAAGCCCAATCCTGTCCTTACCTAATTTGAAAAAATGTCCGACATGTTCATGTAGGTACTTATATAAAAAAAGGCTTTATGGAAAAGGTTAAGTAGGGTACCTGAAGGACTGGCGGGGCGGGCAGTGGCAGGCAGCATTTTTGCCCCGCCTCGAAAACATTCTAGATCCGGGGCTGTCAGTCCACTCCCTAAGCAATCTGAACCAGTGCCTGAAGGAATCGCTTAGGTCCCTGCTCACGCACTCTACAAATTGATTAGACTAATATTCTCCAAATTTTTACATGGTCTTCCACCCATGAATATGAATAACTTTCACTATGGAACCAACTATGAGATCACGAAAAAAAAATCGGATGTTTCATAGATTTCGGTCAAGTGTGTAGGTGTTGAACTTTTGTATTAGGGTCAATTTAAAATCGGTGGCAGAAAAAGTCGTCCCCAAGCAAAAATTGTTTGTTCACCAATATTTTTAAAATATTAAAATTGTGTTTTAGTTAAAGTACAAATTAATTAATATATTTTCAAAAGAAAAACGGAGTTATTATTGATTTATCACTTTTTTATCAGGTAACAGAATAGTAATTCATGGTAACAGAGGTGTTTTACATACAAGAAAATTCTGTCCCACATCTCATGGCACTATGCAAAAATCAAAATATCTTTTTATTAAAATTTTATTATTGTTTTTTTTTAATAATGTTAATAATTAAGCGGATTTATCAATTAAAAAAAACTATCCCTGCCTTATTCATAAATTTATTGAATAATCTATGATTATTTAATATTTAGTCCCGCGGTCGTTGTAATAACTGTAGCACCTTTCTGTTACCATGTAAATTAGACAAATACTAAGACATGGCGCTACAGTTCCGTTCACAACAAATGGGTCATAATGTTTTCTGTTGCTACGACTCTTTTCGAGGCGGGTCGGGCGCGGGGCACGCGAATCAGTCGTCCGTTAGTTGTGGTGTGAGGTGCGTGGTTTTATTCTGTGTGTGCTATGTTACCGGCTTTTTGATGTAAGTATTCAGATATTTCTACATAATTTAATAAATTAAATATGGCATTAAGGGAATAATTGTCTAATCTGTTTTTATTTTGTCAAAATATATTTTTATTTTAAGAATAAATTACTCTAAGTGTTGAATTTACTACTCTGTTACTGCACAACTATGTTACCTCGTAGTGGTAACAGAGTTGTAGACTGGTAACAGAGTTACCATTATTGAACTGTTAGTAGCTGTAAGTCGTCATCGGTGTGTCTGTATATATTATACGAGTCAATATTATTTTATAATCATCTAATGAATGAATAATTTTGGTCTAGATAATACTACAATACATCGCTATGGCTCTTACTGCTACTGAAAAGCAGCGACGTTACAGAGAAAAGCGCAAACTAAATCCGGAAAAGGTAGCAGAAACTAAGAGAAAGGATTTGAAGAGATATCATAAAAATAAACGCTTGGTAAAAGACCTGACTTCGCGTGAGCATCGATTATGCAAAAAAAAATGGCGAGCTGCGAATACCACAAGAAAAATCGACAAAGAGCTCTTCGAGTAATTATGAATACGCCGGAATCAACGCCAGATGTTGAGACACCACCACCTTCTGTATCTGACAGGATTCCACGTGCTTTTTCATCGAGACCAGTTCGTCGTTTATCTACTCCTCAGCCGCCAACTCCAATAGGCAGTAGGGCAAGTCCCAACATAATATCTCCAAAAATCCGAGGTAGAACAAAAGATAAAACAGACAAATCAAAACTATTTAGAAAAAATCTGATATTCAAGGAAGAATTAAAGAAAATGAAGAAAAAGTATGAAAAGTACAAGAAAAGATACAATAGAGCTATAAAAAAAACTCACCAACAGCACGCCTAAGGAAAGTTACGACGTCTTATCAAATGCTATCTAAGAGCGGTTTAGTTTTATTATATAATTAGATAATAAGTACCCCGTTCCTAAATATATTATAGTTTTAAGAAAGTTATTATTAAATATAAAAGGTTTTGTGATAGTAGTTCGTTAAAATTAATATAAAAGGTACAAATATGTTACTCGACCTACCACTCTGTTACTTTTAGGTCCCTAAATATATAAGACCAAATTTTGAAATATTATGGAAAACTGATACTTGATTTCATATTTTCTATATGTAATATATACTATTCAGATTATCACATAGTATTATCGGTATGTTCTTAAAATTTCAGTCAATTTAAGTAATTTATAAAGAAAAATAGTTTCGTTAAGACATAGAAAGTAACAGAGTATATTTCATTTACATTATTGTTGGTACTTAAGAATTAATGCTGTGATTCCATGTGTTAAACATGAGCGTAAATATATAATTAATGTTGATTTCAAAGAAAAGTTACCAAAAAATGATTTGTTGTTTAACTATGAATAAATGTATGATGGCAACAGAGTTGTTTAATTTTCACCTCACTTCAGTTTCAGTCACGTAATATCCTGAAAAGCTACGCAAAAGATCGCGGCCAACCACGACATTGCATTTTACAATGTTATGTGCATGTCATGTTATTACCTCAACGCTTAAATCAAACTTTTTTTTTTTTAAGAATTCAAAATTTATTGTCACATTTTCTGCCACCGATTTTAAATTGACCCATTAAACAGCTGATTTTGTTTTCGTGATTTCAGAGTTGGTCCCATAGTGAAAGTTATCATTACTCATATTTTATTATTCCTATTCATGAGAAGAACACCCTGTAAAAAATTGGAGTCTGAAATAAAAATCATCCAGTAAAACACAAAAATGCAGATTGCCAGTTTTAAATGTATTTGTGGTCCGTTCTCACAAATACGATAAAGTTCATTTACATAGATACTAACCTGCTTTACCCAGCTTGAAACTTCAGGTAGCTCTGATAAGTTAGGAGCAGTCACTACGGAGTTTACGACTTCCGGCAGAACATCTAGAAATGCTTTCTTTTCCTTGTGTATGTGAAGAACACTAAATGCATCTGCACTTTTATGTAATTCCCTGAACTGGTTGAATAAAAGTGTACTTCGAGTTCGACGAAATAACGAAACCATTATAATAATCTGTGGCAAAGGTTCCGTTGAGTCAAATTTTGTAAATTACATATCTAATGGGAATTATATAGGCAGCTGGTTATCGGAATTTCATAACATTCGTTTATACTACATGTATTTGCATAATTCAATAAAAGCCTATACTTACCGAGACAGGTCTGTCAAATACTTAACATAATTAAGCTTATGCAACCACTCCCTTGTAGGATTTACAGAAAATCTCCTTTTCTTCTTGACGGCTGTAGCTTCTTCGTCGTCTAAAGCAATAGCAACTAAAATAAATTCTTCTAATGAAAAATCCATTTTTCCTTGTTCACAACACTAGCACGTTCGTTACGGTGCGTGTGCACTAAAGGTCGCTGCATACGTAGCGTGTGCGGGACGGCGTTAGAACGTGGACGAGACGAGGACGGAACCTGGTTAGTAAACACTGACGGGGATTTTTAATGCATACGCACCGTAACAGTAAAAGTCGCTGCATACGTAGCGTATGCGGGACGGCGTTAGAACGTGGACGGGACGGGGACGGAACGTGGTTAGTAAACATTGACGGGGATTTTTAATGCATACGCACCGTAACAGTAAAGGTCGCTGCATACGTAGCGTGTGCGGGACGGCGTTAGAACGTGGACGAGACGAGGACGGAACCTGGTTAGTAAACACTGACGGGGATTTTTAATGCATACGCACCGTAACAGTAAAGGACGCTGCATACGTAGCGTGTGCGGGACGGCGTTAGAACGTGGACGAGACGAGGACGGAACGTGGTTAGTAAAGATTGACGGGGATTTTTAGTGCATACGTAACAGTAACTCGGAACTAACCGCATGTGTTGTAAAAAAGGAATTATGGATTTTTCATTTGAATAATTTTCCGTCCGGATAAAAACGCGCTACGTATGCACCGACCTTTTATCCCGATATTCTTACGGGATCGAAAGTTATGCGGGTGAAACCGTGGGGCGCAGCTAGTATTAATTAATATGCATAAGGTGGATTGTAGAAATAAATTTGTTTTTATTTAAATAGGTAAATCGTTTTATTTATTTTACATCAAAAAGTTGGCGAATCCTCAAGTTAGCACCATAAGCTTAAGAGAGCATAATCAGCCGATAACGTTACTACTGCTGTGAGAGGGCGTGGCTCGTAATCCGTTACGCGGGCCCAGTGCGGGGGGCTGTTGAATTTTTGAAATCGCCATTGATCCCCATCAATAATGATTTAAAAAGTCAAACAATGTAGTGGAATAACCCAAGAACAGAGAAAGAATTTTCCTCGAGCGGCATGTTTTCGGCGGCAGCCGGCGACGCGTCCTAAAAAACATCCCAAAGTGCTGTAAATTCGGTGTCTCCTGTGCTAAGCACCGCCGCGCACCGGGGAGGGGGCGGCGCGAGCGCCGCTAGTCCCTACGGTCAGGTGGTGTACGTGTGTTAAGCTGGGTATCCATTTGAGGCAGCCTCGGGCCGAGCGGTTGCCTCGACCCGAGGCAGATCTAGTGGAGACCGTGCCGCGAGTCGAGGCTTGCCGCGACTTGAACCAAACGAGGCGGCCGCGCAGCGAGCCAAATCGTGTCGGTAAATGGCCATGCTCAAAGACGCCTCAGTGTGAGGCGTGCGTTCAGTGGAGACGGACGTACGTGTGCTCGGCACGCAGCAAAATGGATAATGAGAAATGTATCGAATTAATTAAGTTATACGAAATTTCGCTGACGATATATTTCCTTAGTCCACCATCGATGTTTCCGTTTCTTATGTTGCTTCCTTTTGTAGTGACTAATTATTACTAATGCTGCAGCGACTTTACGTGCGTCAACCATGGTGGTTAATGAGGAATTGAGAAAATCGTGGCTCGGGTTGAGGCTTGCCGCTCGATACGATATTATGTGTGCTCAAGTGGAGACGCATGTACTTTCCGCAGCCCGCGGCACGCTCAGGATGAGGCAGCTCGTCACGAGGCTGCGCAAATGGATACCCAGCTTTAGGCATCAACGGATTACATACAAGTCGATGCGACGTAAGATCGTTCACCGTCTGCTGCGTCCGTGCGCGGCGTCGTCGTGTATGAATCGCGTTTATGTTAGTGCTGGCAAGACAAATGACAAATATTTTAAGTACCGAATAATAAATTCTACTCATTTTCGTATCTATTACAATCCATCGTTCATCATCATTTAAGTATCTGATTTTATTTGCATGAAGTTTACTTACGTATGTATATTAATTAAGAATATTTTAGGGAGTGGTTGCAAAAACTTAATTGCGGTATTTGACAGACCTGCCTCAATTCGCTTTTTTAAAAATATCCCTAGACCGTGTTGATGTGTGTATACAGTGTGTCCGGACATGGACTAGCGATATTCTAAATACTTAAATATAAGCTATTTTAAAGTACAATTACACTATAGGCTTAGGTCCAATATACTTCCCCGCTATGTGGCAGCCATTTTGTTTTTTTTGTTGAAGTATGCTCTATGCGAGTACAAAAAAAATCATATATCTCAAAGTTTTAGTCATACTGAGATAAAAATAGGCTTATTCGAAAGGCAATAATATTGTCTACCGTCTGCACTACAAAGCAATATGTTCACAATTCCATAACTTTTGAAAAAAAATGTGAAAGTCGAAAAAAAAAACAAAAAATTATGCAATTCAACCAATAATTGTTAATTACTACAAAAACAACCCCGAGAGCTTTTTTATTTTTTATACTAGATCGACAGTTTTTGAGCTAAGCTACAATACAACATAAAATTCACAACTGTATGTCTAATACTTTAAGAGTTATTGTTGTATGAACATAGCGTATGCGCAAGCACAAAAGGCCTTTGTCGGAACCCTAAACAGGAAATCATTAAAAAAACATAACATTCATATTGAATTTTATTTAATGTTTTTTCCAATATTAAATGAAGATTAAAATATCTAAAGCAGTTGCTCAAAGTGGCCACCTCCAGCTTGTAGACACACTACGGCTCTCTGTACCACCTGGGTTGATGAGCGCCTAATTAAATCCAAATCGGATCTAATTTCTTCGGCGGCTGCCATAATTTTTGCGACGAGTTCTTCCCTGGTATTTGGAACTGTAGCGTATACTTTTTGTTTCATATGACCCCACAAAAAATAATCCAAGGGTGTCAAATCGGGTGAGCGAGGCGGCCACGCTACTACACCACCACGACCGATCCACGGCTGTAGATTATTATTTAAATATTTGATTATTATTTAAAATGCGCGGGTGCACCATCGAGCTGGAACCACATACGCCGACGGTATGATAGAGGTAGGTCCATGAGGCTGTCCGCAAACTGTGTCTGTAAGAATTCTAAAAATCTAGCGCCGTTTAATGTAGGTGGCAATTCCAATGGCCCTATCAGCCTATCGTTGATTATGCCGGCCCACACATTTACTGAGAATTCATGTTGAAATGAGCTTGGGCGCACCGCCCTTGGATTTGCGGAGCACCAGAGATGGTCGTTTCTGTGGTTTGTAATCCCAGCTCTTGTAAATTTGGCTTCATCAGTCCACAGTATTCTTTGTAAAAAATTACGGTTCTGTCTCAAATTTCTATTTATCCACGAACAAAACACAGATCTCGCAGCAAAATCTGGTTCGATCACGTCTTGAACCCGTCGAAAATGATAAGGGTGTAACCCTTCTCTTTTCAAAATTCTCCATACATGCCACTTAGACATTCGAAGTTGCACTGAAATCCGTCTAACGCTTAGTCTAGGATCATTGGTTATTAGTCTAAGCACTTCTTCTTCATCTTCGGGCGATACCAAGCGATTGCGTTCATTAACAGCTCTTTGAATACCTCTTTCCGCTAATCTTGAATGCACGTCGATAAAAGTTTGGCGACTCGGTGTAGGCCTGTTAGGGTACCTTCGTCGATATTCTTGTACAGCCAAATTTGCACTTCCATTGCAAAAGCCATACACAAAGTGTATGTCAGCAATATGTTGCGATGAATATTGACGCTGTGCCATACTTTATCACACTTTTAAATACAAAACACTAACGCAGCACGTAAACAGCACGGACGGTAAGTGAAAGTAGCGATAGCGATCACAACGCAGGGCGAGGGACAACTAAACTAACCCAAGTAATAATTTGTCCTTAAAACTGATTTTGTTTCAGGTAGTGGACTAATACGTTCTATCTCGCTTACTCACGGTAGTAACGAACAGTATTTCTCGCCTGCTCTCAGATGGAATACAGTGAATGCCATAAATGACACTCTGGCGGTTAACAAAGACGTTTTGTGCTTGCGCATACGCTATGTTCAAACAACAATAACTCTTAAAGTATTAAACATACAGTTGTGAATTTTATGTTGCATTGTAGCGTAGCTCAAAAACTGTCGATCTAGTATAAAAAATAAAAAAGTTCTCGGGGTTGTTTTTGTAGTAATTAACCATTATTGGTTGAATTGCATAATTTTTTGATTTTTTTTTCGACTTTCACATTTTTTTTCAAAAGTTATGGAATTGTGAACACATTGCTTTGTAATGCAGACGGTAGACAATATTATTGCCTTCCGAATAAGCCTATTTTTATCTCAGTATGACTAAAACTTTGAGATATATGATTTTTTTTGTACTCGCATAGAGCATATTTCAACAAAAAAAACAAAATGGCTGCCACATAGCGGGGAAGTGTATTGGACCCAAGCCTATAGTGTAATAGTACTTTAAAATAGCTTATATTTAAGTATTTAGAATATCGCTAGTCCATGTCCGGACACACTGTATAAAAAAACAAAAATCTGTGGCCCCTAGAACGCGCAACACTTACCTACGCGATCGAAACTGACTGTACAGCTGATTTTTTATATTTTTTTATATTGTATTTTAGGTTTATTCTTCATATATGATGTCAGAGTTGGAACCATAGTTAAAGTGGATGATATTCATGAGTCCTACACAAACACACACTAAAATGTCTGTTCCTAGTTTAACCTTAGATCCTGTAGGTATACCTAAACTAATATAAGTCTATCTATTCATACGAGTACACGAAACTTAAGGGCTCATTGTATTCATCATTACGAATAACTTTTACTATGGGACCAAACCTGAAATCGTGAAAAAATATCTGCTTTCCCTACATTTTGACGAGTTAAGCGCACATAAATTTAGGGAACAGCAGATTTTTTTTCGCGATTCCAGGTTTATTCCCATAGTAAAAGTTGTTCGTAATGATGAGTACAATGATCCCTTCAGATACTTCGTGTATGAATAGAGAGATGAGATTTTTTGTATGTTTGCTAAAATGGCTGGACGGAACTTCTTTTCTGACGGGGGTCCCCCGACCACACACGTTTTCTTCTTCAATAAGTAATATTACTTTATCGCAAACATGAAATGAGGATTCGCAAATTTGATGAAGGTAAAATAAATAAAATGACTAAGTACATATTTTTATTACCAAGTTCACAAAATACGTGCTTTATCGTGCGGTTCCGCCAGCCCGTCATACAATAAAAATACAAATTTAAATAAAAAATGTTTATATTAACAAATCTAATTATTATCGATCATACGCAAAAAGCAATTACTGCTTATATTTTCTGGAAACACAATTATTAGAAACAGGTAAACCAGTTACCTTCGAAGAATGTTTGAACATTGCTCCCTATTTCTGGGTCCATGACATATTATATTATGCACATAACAATGACAGATGTTTTACATAATGATTTGTTTGGAAAGTTACAATACTCTGATTTTAGTATGAAACTGTAACTGCAATACTGTGAATTTTGATACATGTGTTAAAATTTAATATTATAACCTACCAGCATGTTGATTCTGTAAAAATCTCACCGTGAAAACTTGCGTCGAGTGAGCTGTCAGTGTCATCCCACCACTGATGCTAGGGATTGACAAAAAAATAAATAAAACAAAAATGGTATTTTGACTATGTTTCTGTTTTACTGTTTTATTTTAAAACCCCACAAAATATTATAGTAATGTTTTGACAACTAAAATACTAGTTTTGAAATTAAATAAAATAAACAATAGAATTAGCATTAAAAATATTATTAAAATCTCGATTATGATTGTAAATGGTTGTTTAGTCAATCCCTAGAATCTCTAGCATCTAGGATGACACTGAAAGTTCGCTCCACGCAAGTTTTTACGGTGAGATTTTTACAGAATCGACCCACAGATGCCTATAGGAGAAATTAAAACAATTCGATACTAAACAATCCGTTTATAGGTGGCATTTAAAACTCCTAAGAGCAAAGTTCTATCCCCTTCAGCTGGTAAGGCGTTTATTCGACGCAATAAATCATCATACCTCGTACGTTCACTCTGTTCATACAATTGAGGTATGTGTAATTCATCATAAAGCTGCTTGATTCGCTTCACATGCTCTGGGTTTTTGCTACCGTAACATTCTTTGAAGATAGCACGTTGTGCGTCGTTGCAGTGCTGCAGCGCTGTTACGGCCACCCAGGTACATTTGCCTTCTTCGATATCTCTGCTTGTCTTTCCTTTGATGCTTTCGTTGATGTAGATGTCCAAATAATCATCCTTGTAAGAAACCAAAGTATTTATCGAAATGTATTATTTCTCCCAACCTTATCTAGGTTCGATTTTCTGTAGCTCACCAATTTTTTTTTAATAATCTTGTAAGATCTTTCCATTGTACAGACGCCAGCACATCAAGCTACTCGAAACTGTCAGATTTTCCCAATCAACTTTGAACCTTATACTGTAGCAATAAAGTTGAAATTCTATTAAAGAAATCTGACAGATTGTAGTAGCTTGATGTGCTGGCGTCTGTACGTGTGATTGAATAATTAAAGGTGATCGATTAGGTTGACCGGCCACCTTTGTATAAATGTCGGTAATTGCTTTTGAGTAAACTCTAATGGGGAAGATTACCAGAAACGTATCCGCTAGATGGCAGTGGGTGTTTGTCACATCATTTTATAATGGCGGATATCGCGATATTTTTTAAAATTGATTATCCTTTTTTAAAATTGATTATCCACGTTTTATACCTGCTTTTTGTACCTTATATAATGTATTCTACCTGGAATGTTGCTCAATTGAAAACGGAGCTGAAGAAAAGAGCGGCTACAGTGTGCGGAAAAAAAGATGATCTAATAGAGAGGTATACGTAATTCTGGATATTTTAATATCTCTTGACGATATTTAATCCAGTTTTTGGATTCAAAATATTGTGATACAATTTTAATAATAAAAAATATATCATATAATATTTAATTTTTCATAAATAATGGCCTAAGAGACCTATGACTTTAAAAATACATTATAATGATAATTTAATCCTTTTTTTCAGATTAGAGGCATAATATGACAGATAATTTTAATTTTGGAAATGTCTGTTTGGATAATCCATTCGAACCTTCAGTGCAATTGCCAGAGAACAATATGTTTAGAAATGTTAATAGTAACACTTGCACAAACTCTCTAACTTTTATAGTAATTATTTCAAAGAAGCATTATGTAAAACGAACTTTCTCTGAAGTGGAAACCCTGTCAAGATAGATTTATAATAATAATAAACGTAATAATGCAAATATTAACATAAAGATAAAATTTTAAAAATTAGTGCAACTTTAACATACCCTGTTTTCTTTGAAGTAGTTTGGAAATCAGTATTTTTGAAATGTTTACCTAGAAAGATCAGTCGCTTTAAACTTTACCATTCTAATTTTCATCGCTTTTTCCCATTTTTTTCTTATCACAGGGTTCTTAGGGAATTTATATACTTCCATTTCTTGGCAGTGAAAATAAGCAAAACGATACATTTTTTTTATAAAAATTATAAAATAATTATTTTTCCCATATAAGCTAATACCTTCCTTGGTGACAAACACTCAGCGCCATCTAGTTTCAGTTTGGAACCCCATTGAACCAAAAAATATGGGTTACCTATTGTGAGGGAAGTCAAATAGGTTTATATTCTTACCTGACATTGCATCAGTTTCCCAATTTCCATACAAATATCACTTAATTCTTCAGTAGCTTTTTTTTTCCCATTCTTTACTAAGAGCAGAGGTAGAAATATTGGCAATTTGTAGGTATTGTGTGACGACTTGTTTATAGCAATAGAATCGACTACGTCCATGCGAAATACATCTAAATTGTTCTTTTCTTTGCTGTAGGTTGACCAAAAATCTAAATGTTGTACGCCTATAGTCAACCTGTATGAAGACTGCAAAAAAAAAAACGAGTATATATATATTTATATACAACGTGTAACGTTAAATGCGCAAAACCTGAAAATAGTTTGTTCAGAATAACGAGCAGAATTAATTGAACCACTTTTCAATAAAGGTCAAATTTTTCAAAAAATCTTCATCAGAAACGTTGCCGTGTCTATTTATTAGTAGGCCAATGTGAGCGCGGTGCAGCGGCCCGGTGACGACTCCTCCCTCGGTCCAAGAAACGATCAGAATGGCCAGTAAAACTAAAACAGCACATAAAACCTTTACATTTTTTTAAATGACTTATTTTCTCTCTGAAATAGGTCAATTGAATTAAAAATTAGTTGGGGTGTCTAAGTTTTTGCGCATTTAACGTTACACGTCTTATATGTTTATAAATGCATATAGTATAATATATACATGTATATATACATATAATAATTTTCTACGAATATTTAAATTTATTATCGGTTTTGAATGATAAATTAATATTTTTGACTAGATCTTTTATTTTTATTCATTATTTTCATTATTGTATACATCAGTAATTACTGTGGTTGATTGTAAAACCGAGACAATAGGCTTATGGTATGAGAAATAATATACATATATTTTTGAATTAAAATTAGACAGATATCTAGAAAAATGTGCGCGCGCACTGCTCTCTCTTGCTTTATCCCCTACTCAACTCCCGTTCGCCTCGCCCGATCACACTTTTGGTAAGGCTTTTGTCACGCGTTCGCCAGCTTACTCCCCAAGTAAAGCGTGCGTAAAGAAGTTTTACTTCAAAAATCTTACTAGCTTTTGCAGTTCGGAAATTATCCTACCTTACATGGAGTTCGGAAATTATCCCACGAGAATTACCTACTACCGGGATAAAAATGAGCATGTCCTATGTCCTAACTAACCCACGTCGTGGTCTGTCCGTGTGCCAAAGGAGAATGCCCAAAAATAACCCAGCGTCGATTTAAAAATCTTTATGTTTGCATGATAGTTTAAATGGTAGATATTAAATAAGAAATTAGTTGCTCACAAAATAATCACCATAAGCGTCACAGCGTTCACAAAGCATCGAATAAACAGTTCCTGTGGTTAAAAAGAGCTACGTAGTTTCAGAGAGAAACGCTCAACAATAGACCAAGTAGATACATAGAATTACCAACATCATTGAGAGAACGCTTGAAGATCAAAAAGTTTAATCCATCTTAGTTTCAGATGTGACACAAGGTTTTCATAGAGTTTGGCATAAGTTTTTGACATAAAAGCTAAGATTCATGCTGGCCAATGATTTTGCCGATATCTTACAACCATACATTACAGATGGAATATTTCGAGTAAGACACGAGGGAGCCTTTTCCGAGTTAAAAATTATTAAAGCTGACGTGCCTCAAGGTAGTGTGCTGGGTCCAGTCCTCTTCCTGTTGTACACGTATGATATACCAGAGCTGGGAAATAATATTATTGCCTTTGCGGACAACACTGTAGGTAATTATGGTTACAAGGTCATGCCATGCGGAAATAATCGCTATATGCGCCAGCATATCAAGCTACTCGAAACTGTCAGATTTTCCCAATCAACTTTGAACCTTATGGTTTAGCGATAAAGTTGAAAGGTGGATAGTGTAGATGCAGCTTCTTGCAGTTGCGTTGTGGTTCAAATGAAATGGTCGACGCAACGTTTTGTTTGCGTTGTGGCCGGCCGCTAGTGCGCGGTCTCGATGGTGGTTGCGTTGTTGCTGCGACTTGGCTGCGACGTGGCCTTGATGTGGTCGTTATCTCCCACTCGGTTGATTTTGACCGGCAAATGCGTCCGTGTAAATAAACTATTAATTTTCATACAAATATCCTCGTCCACGTGTTGTCGTTGTGGTGTAGTATGGTTGTGGTGTGGTTTTGGTACGTGTGATCTGGCCCTAACAGGATCTAAATAAGGAAACCCACCATACGATTCTCTGTTCCAAAGTCGGATTTATGGGCTGTTCGCACAATACTAAGGGTTAAATGAAAATAAGTGCTTTGGTAGAATTAGCCCCTTTACGTAGACAAGCGGTTGTGTTTGCGTGCCATACCGAAAAGATTTCCATACATGTCTATCTTCTACCTAAACAGATGATAACTTACCTCATTAAACATTCTTAACAAGTCACCGTAAATAGGCGTTCGCCCGAAGTATATATCCAGTACATCCAACGAGGATTGGTAAAGAAGTAAAGCGTCCGTTACACCGTTGAGACTGAGATTTGGTTGGAGGTGCCAGCACGGCTTGCCTCGCCGAGTCATTGAATGATCTGCCATATCGTCCATTATCAGAAAATTTGATATCATCTGTTGGAATAAGATTTAATCTAGCTAAAATTAAGATAACTAAAGCTGTTTTCAACGTTTTCCCAGACAAGTAAGTGCAGAATATACAGTCACTAACCACAAACAATAGGAACTTGCGAATGTATAAATTTACAAAGTCTCATCGCGATTGTAGACTTAGGCATACCACTCTACATCGCAGTCTACTGCTGGACTTACGCCTCTCCCAGTTAGATGGGCCAACGAGGCGTATTATATTTAGCGTGGGTTGTCCACCCACACTAAATATCTCTTATTCATTGCAATTACCAACAGGCAGCATATACTATAATCATCAAGACCTCTCACGGCCCGGTTACAAGTAAACAGTTATACCTATTTATAGAAAATTTGGATGGCCATGCTATCACGACATAACAATACGCCCCGAAGAGGTTGGCAGTGGCGCATAAGGTCAGGTCTATTGCCAGGCAAACAAATGTTAGGTATTAGATGGTAAAAATAATGGTTTACCATTTCTGTACACCAGCCTAGAACGCGAGCAGAATGCAGCGTTTCTTCTGAGAAGTTTTCAGGTTCTTCAAACATTCTGTATCCAATGGAAATCATCAATCCTCGGCCTAGTTTCCCTACACCCACCGTGTATTCTAGTAGCTGTAACAACAATAGGAACGTGTTATCAAGATAGCTGCTGACAGTTTTACGATGCTTCCTGCAGCGCAGATGGTGTTTTCCCGCAATTGAATGCGGTTGGGCACGCTTAAATGAAAAGTAGGATGGTCCCAAGTATCGTCTTCATGGTACCTATCGATCGTTATTCCTATGCGATCGTGAATTCCGAAGCGACCACAAGTAACACCGTTAAGAAAATTACCGGAGGAAGTCGCGAGCTTGCAATTTTTGATCTTTAATTTTGCCGCGCATTTAGAAAAGCATGTTTTACTAACCTTTACTATTTACTAACCTTTTTCATCCAGCTTTGAACTTGAGGCAGTTCAGCTAACCTAGGACTGGTCACTACGGAGTTAATGACTTCAGGCAGGACCTCCACAAATGCTTTCTTTTCCGCGTTCATGTCATAAGTTGGTACACTTGATCCACCTGTACTCCTGTGCATTTGTCTTAGCTGGTTGTAAAACAATGTATTACGACGGAGTAAAGTAGCCATTGTTCTGACTAGGTACAGTCACATACAAAAAATGAGGAAACAAAAAAATGTTTCTGAAATATATAGCCACTGGAGGTTTCTTAAAGTCATTTGTTAGGTAGATACATGCATTATTAATAACACTTGTGTGTAACCTACCCAATAGGTACCTATTTAGACTTCGGCGTTGCTCGCTTGGATTTCGGAAAACGACTCCATACCATACATCAATTTTATTATTCAGTGCTTGTTTTAATCACCAAGTAAACTGCATTTCACACGTCATAAGACCGTACATAAAAATAGCACTGTCATGGTTCTGGATTGGTCTGGACAATAAGATAAGATAATGATTTATTTCTCACCAGCAGTTTTAGAACCCAATGGCTTGGCACGCGACGATGGGAAGAGGCCAGATGGAATGACTACGAGTATAATGCCTTGGAAGTTGGGTAAGCCTTTGGTGTGGGATGCAACCTGTGTCGACACTCTTGCGCCATCCCATCTTCCAAGCACGGTGGGCTGTGCTGGAGCGGCTGCTGCAGGTGCGGAAAACCTCAAACGGCGCAAATACTCCAATCTCCTTGGAACATATAAGTTTGAGCCGTTTGGGGTTGAAACACTAGGGCCTTGGGGTCCGAGTGCTCATCAAATATTTCGGGACATCGCCAAGCAGTTGGATGACTGTTCACGTGACCAGAGGGCTGGCCTATTTTTAGCCCAAAGAATCAGCATTGCCATCCAACGTGGTAATGCTGCCAGCCTTTTGGGTACTTATCCCATTGACAGCGATGCGGACGAATTTTTTGACGCCCAATGAGCTCCTGCCTTTTTCTTTATATTTTTTTTGTTATATACTTATATATAATATATAAATCTATTTTAGCGTTAGCTTGAATATTGTAATTGTTGTGTCTTTTTTTCACACCACAATATATAAGTACATGATGCTTTTTTTACCAAGTTTGACGGCTCTGTCGTTCAGTGTACCAGTGTTTCAGTCTGTTGCATCCAGTTGCATCGTATCTCAAAACGTGTCATCTAATTTCAATGCGGTTTTATTAGAATGCAGGTCTAATCGGGGTGGGTTTTAGCTCTGTTTCATGAAAATCAGTTTATCCATTTTGCAGAAAATCATCTTTTATCTGATTGGACCAGGGATCTCTGCCATACACTGATAATTTATTACACTTTCACTCATACGATTGTCTTGAAATTTTGTCTAGTATTTGGTGTAACACGCTAGGTGCTTTTTTGGCTGCAGCATGTGTGACCAGATGCTGCAGCCAAAAAAGACGACAGAATAACCAACTAACTAATCGCAGACCCGCCGAGTTTAGCTTCGTTGGATTGTTCTCGATGAGAGGGCCCCGTGGCTAAATAATAACAGCCGCACAGGTCGATCGATCAGGTTAAGCTACGCTTGCCGCGGTTGGTCTGTGGATGGGCTTTACATACCGAGACCCCTCCGTGCCTCGGAAAGCACGTTAAGCCGTTGGTCCCGGCTGTCATTCGTAGATCTTTGACAGTCGTTACGGGTAATCAGAAGCCCGAATCTGACAACCAGTCTTACCTAGGGGTATCGTATTACCCAGTAACTGGGTTGTGGAGGTCAGATAGGCAGTCGGTCCATGTAAAATACTGGTATTCAGCTGCATCCGGTTAGACTGGAAGCCGACCCCAACATAGTTGGAAAAAGGCTAGGCAGATGAGATGGATTGTTCTCGATGAGTAGTTGTTAGAAAGACGATGAAAAGGGTCTGATAATGTAGCAAGAATGTCTGTTATTGGTAGAGGATGTTCAAAGTCAGCAACTTATAATCCATCATATCATCTGACCAACTATTCATCATGATCTTTGCGTTCTTCTCGTGAACGGGTGCTGCTTGTGGTGACTGGTCGTCATGCTGACCATGGTTTTATTGTTGTCAGTAGTACCTAATAACTTGTTTATTTAGTTTACTTCGATGGTCCTAGTTTATCATTTGTGAATTCAAGTGACAGCTATGTGAACAGAACCCAGCATTGTATAAATATGTAAGCGGTCACGCCCTTTATACCTGGAGGCTTTTATTTAGATAGTATGTTTTTGTTTACATTTTAAATTTTGATTTATTATTTTTTTGCTTGAGTGCGTATAGTTTTTATTGTATTTGTGTATTGTATTTGCGGTATATTGGCGTGGCTAGCTGACATATGGCAAATAATTTAATTAATGTTCTGTGTCTTGTAATGTTCAATTACTTTGCATACCTTGTATTGTATTCAATCAAGTATTTTCTAACTGAACAGACTTCTGTGCTGCTGGGGAGTTTGTTGCGCCACTTCTTCTCCCCAGCGAAAGCACTAGCAAGTGGTGAAGGGTGGGCGTTTTGGAGGACTGTCTTTTGTAATTTTGACGTTCGAAAAGTGCTGATTCTCAGCCTAGTTTGAATAAATGACTTTTGATTGATTGCGGGTAAAATATTTACTTAAACTGTGAGTTAGAAGAATATTATGTCTATGCTTATACTTACTACATCTATTTGTATTTACTTAATTCAATAAAAAACGAGCATACAATATCATGTAGTTTGCTCTCTCAACTAGTGTCCTATTTAGCCTCTCCGCGGCTCCATTTTGTTCTGGAGTATATCGTGTTGGTGGGCTTTTGTTTTCCAAATCTAAATCAGTATTGCACTTCTTGCGAAATAAATTTGGTATTTTAACTTTTAAGGAGCCAGGTAGTAGTTTGTAAAAGTTTCCAGTTAAATTATTCTAGCTAATATTCTACCCTGTCATTAAAATTCATGGAAGGCTAAAATTTGGCAGTAGTATTGATTTATATTTAAATTTCCCGCCATTCCATTTTGACTAACCCCCTTAATAGAAACGTATAGCGTCTGTATAGTAACACAACGCTTTGTCTTCTTCTTTCGAAAGTCAAATTAATGACGACTGAAAGAGAGAAATCGGTGTGTAACTATTCATCTGTGATATAATACGTTTATTAGGTATGTAAGATGTCTATTTTATAATCTGTGGAACTAATATAATAAATGCCGTCTATGTTTTCTGAGTAGATATCATAAGTGGTTTATTTTATCTCTTAATTAATATCAATCTCATATCATTATTCAAAATATATTTAGGCAGGTCTGTAAAATACCACAATTAAGGTTTTGCAACCACTCTCTAAAATATTCTTGTATTTTCGACCTCTATACTTAGGACTAAGTACTCAATTAATATACCTACGTAAGTAAACTTCATGCAAATAAAAACTGATACTTAAATCGATGGATTGTCATAGGTGCGAAAAAGAGTAGAATTTGTTATTCGGTATTTAAAATATTTGTCATTTGTCTTGCCAGCACTAACACAAAGGCGATTCTTAGGGTCAATTTATAGATACTAGCGCAGAGTCGAAGCGCATCGAAGCGTCAAATTCTTTACAACTAAAGCGAAGCCGCACGAATGCGCGCGTATTCGCCAGAATACGCGCGCACTCTTTTACGTGTAGTAATGGGCATCAACAGCAGTGCTATTGATTTACATGCCAGTTGACTCTCGTAGCTGAAACGTGTGTAAAATGGTTGACATTGGTCTTGCTACGATATTACATAAGCACCAGGAAAATTAATTTTTCGTCCGAGTCCATCGTGATCAACACCGACGCAGGCCAATTTCCGACTGATGACGCGTAGGTTCGCTAGTGGGCGCATGGATACGCGAGAATACGCGCGCACCAATCAGCGTTGTTCACGCGCAGACCTACGCGCGAGTTCCGAGTAATGCGCGCGTCTTTTTAAAATCTCAGAAGTAATGTGTGCGTTACTCTGTGGAGTTAAGGTTGAATCTGTTATGTTCAGGTTTGGATAGACGCTTCGATGCGCTTCGACTCTGCGCTAGTATAAATTGACCCTTACACGACGACGCCGCGCACGGACGCAGCAGACGGTGAAACGGATCTTACGTCGCATTGACTTGTATGTAATCCGTTGATGCCTAACACACGTACACCTCCTGACCGTAGGGACTAGCGGCGCTCGCGCCGCCCCCTTCCCGGCGGTGCTTGGAACACCGCATCACAGCGAAGATCACTATGGGATGTTTTTTGAGACGCGTCGGCAGCTGCCGCCGAAAACATGCAGCTCGAAGAAAATTCTATCTCAGTCATTGGGTTATTCCACTACATTCTGACTTTTGAAATCACCATTTATAGGGATCAATGGGGATTTCAAAAATTCAACAGCCCCTCGCACTGGGCCCGCGTAACGGATTACGAGCCACGCCCTCTCACAGCAGTAGTAACGTTATCGGCTGACTCTGCTCGCTTAAGCTTATGGTGCTAACTTGAGGATTCGCCAACTTTTTTATGTAAAATAAATAAAACGAATTACCTATTTAAATAAAACGAATTTATTTGTACAATTCACCTTATGCATATGTAATACTAGCTGCGCCCCGCGGTTTCACCCGCATAACTATCGATCCCGTAAGAATATCGGGATAAAAAGTATTCTATGTGTTAATCCTGGTTATAAACTATCTGTGTGCCAAATTTTATCAAAATTGGTCCAGCCGTTTGTGCGTGATGAAGTAACAAACATACAAACACACTCACAAACTTTCGCCTTTATGATATTAGTGTGATGCATGCGCAACTAAATACACTTTATAATTATTATCTGTGAACATATTTTGTGGAAACAGGTGAAGCGGTTTTCATATTAGAATGTTCGAGCATTGCTGTCTGTTTCCGGGTCCTTGACACATCATAATTTATTTATATTCGTTGGGAAAGTTACACTAAAAGTTTAGTCATTATTTTGACACATAGTAGATTCCTATTGAAAGTAACTATAGGAAAAAATAAACAGTACGATATTAAGAAACCCGCTTATAGGAGGCATTTAATACTTCTAAGAGGAAATTCTTATCCCCTTCAGTTGGTAAGGCGTGTATTTGGCGCATTAAATCATTATACATCGTACGTTCATAGTCTTCATATAATTGAGGTAGATTTAATTCGTCATAAAGCTGCTTGATTCGCTTCACATGCTCTGGGTCTTGGCTACCGTAGTATTCTTTGAAGATAGCACGTTGTGCGTCGTTGCAGTGCTGCAGCGCTGTCACTGCCACCCAGGTACATTTGCCTTCTTGGATGTCTCTGCCTGTCTTTCCTGTCACGCTATCGTTGACGTAGACGTCCATATAATCATCCTTGTAAGAAAAAAAAAATGTTTTTGTGATTGAATAATTAAAGGTGCTTGATCAGGTTGACGGCCACTTCAAATAAATCTCGGTAATTGCTTATGATTATTGTAATGTCAACAGTATACTTGGTGGTCATAAATTGTGTATAAATAAATAAATTAAAAACAAAGACTGTTTACTTACCATAAAGTCATCGAAGTACAAAGGGTCAAAATAAAAATTGTAAAAATATTGTGAGGGTCAAATAGGTATACAACGTGTAACGTTAAATGCGCAAAACCTGAAAATAGTTTGATCAGAATAACGAGCAGAATTAATTGAACCACTTTTTAATATGGGTCACATTTTTCAGAAAATCTTCATTAAAAACGTTGCCGTGTCTATTTATTAATAGGTCAAGCAAGCCAAGGTCAGCGCGGCGCAGCGGCCCGGTGACGACGCCTCCCTCGGTAAACCGTCGTCGCAGACGCAAGAAACGATCAGAATGGCCAGTAAAACTAAAACAGCACATAAAACCTTTACATTTTTTTTAATGACTTATTTTCTCTCTGAAATAGGTCAATTGAATTAAAAATCAGTTGGGGTGTCTGAGGTTTTGCGCATTTAACGTTACATGTTGTATATTCTTACCTGACATTGCAACAGTCTTCCAAATTGCATACAAATATTACTTAATTCTTCTGTAGCTTTCTTTTTTCCATTCTTTACTAATAACAGAGCAACAAAAATTGGCAACTTGAAGGTATTGTGTGACGACTTGTGTATAGCAATAATATTGTTTAGGTTCATGTTGAATACATCTAAATTGTTCTTTTCTTTGCTGTACGTTGACCAAAAATCTAAATGCTCGCTCACTGTTGCTCTGTACGCTGCCTGCAAAAAATATATTTTTCAAATGATTTCTTACTAGTTTTTGGTCCGCGTTGAAGTATTGAATTATCCCACGTACGTATCTACTATCTGTATAGGTATATAGAATGTATCTTATGTCCTTATAATCATAATCTATCCCAACGCCAAATTCCAAATCCGTTCAGCCGCTATGTCGTGAAAAGGTAACACAGACGGGCAGACAGAGTTACTTTCACATTTATAAAATACTAGCTGCGCCCCGCGCCGTCACTCGCATAAGTCTCCATCCCATTGAAATATCGGGATGAAAAGTATCCTAATCGAGGTCATAATCTACCCATGTTCCATTCAAATCCGTTTAAGCGTGAAAGCGTAACAAACAAATACCTATACAAAAAATCAAATCTTTTCTCTTCATAATATTAGTTTAGAAATATAATATAAACAAATATACTAATATTTTACCGGGTTATTTTTCAAAGACCAGCCAAATCTAAGGATTTGATACAGACCATCAAACTGAACAGTTTTGTTCATGGGACCAACATCGTATTCGCGAATAAAAATTCAGCCGTCCCATACGTTTAGGTCGAGTAGGTATTGAAGTTTCCTAAGGGACAGTTGATAAATTTTTCGCGAATACGATAACGAATACGATAAGAACAACTTTCTCCATGGGACCAACCCATGGAGAAAGTTGTTCAGTTTGATGGTCTGTACCACATCCTTAGGTTTGGCTGGTCTTTGAAAAATAACCCGGTATAGTACGGATAATGTTATACTAAGTACTTACCTAATTAATACGTATGGATTTTTCACCTCGAGAGTCAGGCACAATGTCGAGACACAATGTAGCAATGATTATACATATTATCATTTACCTTGTAGGTGCTCACGGCTACACATCAGACTTTACATAAGGGGCCGTTCAAGTATTACGTAAGCCGGTTTTATTGCAATTAATAAACTCCCCCTCCCCCTCGTCAGCAAAGATAAAGCAAATATTACTACATACATTTTTCAATGTGTTCTGGTTTCTTTATTGATTCATGAGCCTGCTGCTCTTCTATTTATTTAATTAGGTATTTTCGGGAATCCCTGAAAATGCGTTTCGTTTTCAAGCATAGAAAGTAGAGTTGCCATAGTTATTATTTACAGTAAAACGGGGTGAATAGGGATGCAGGGGTGAATCGGGACGAAACTTTAAATTGGATTTTAACATTGAAGTAATATAGTTTTTTTGCCAACAGGGACACTTAATCGTTAATTATAATATAGTAAACACATTAGAGACCTTTTTGGCAAAAAAACTATATTATTTCAACCTTAAAATCCACTTTAAAGTTTCGTCCCGATTCACCCCTGCATCCCTATTCACCCCGTTTTACGGTACTATTTATTAAAACTTTATGCACAAGTAAAAAAAAAGTACTGTACAAAGGCGGACTTAATGCCTGAAGCATTTTCTATCAGCCATTTATAATATGTGTTTAAACCAAAATTGACAAAATTTTGTAGAAAATCCGAAAAAGTAAAGAAATAAATACTGCGGACGTTATCCATCCAGGCCCCCTCATCCCCCATGTCATCAAAAATAAGCAAAGCAAAGACCCCCCAACCCTGTAGTGCTTACGTAATACTTGAATGACCCCTTATGTAAAGTCTGATGTGTAGCCGTGAGCACCTACAAGGTAAATGATAATATGTATAATCATTGCTACCATTAGCCATTAGCCACGCTCAGAGGCGGACGTTGCGACACGTTTAAAATATTATTATTTTTGTAAAGCGCGGCGCAAGCCGTCGCTCGTAATTTTGTTGCCATGAGTGATAAGCTTGTGTCAAATGAACTGCTGGCGTTCCTGCAGCAGAAACTGGACGTAATGGACGAGGTGTCCGCCATCCAGATCTGTGTGTCGAACTTCAGCGAGGACGACATTGCTGCTGCAAAGCTGCTGCTGTTCCGGTCACTCAATAAAATTGGCCAGATGGTGTCTCGTCGGCGCGACGGGACAAAGAAGAGTGTGCAAGACATCATCACGCTTCTAAAGGCTACCGATCCTGACGACGTGCCGAGGTTTGTGGCGAGGGATCTGAACAAGCTACCCCCAGTCACATTCGACCACGTCGACGTTACGAGCCTGTTGAAAGACATTATGTCTTTGAAGGCTAGTTTGGCTGATGTGCTGAGGAAGTTGGAGACATCTGAGGGCACCGTTGCAGACCTGCGCACAGAACTCGGTGAGTTGCGTAACTCTGTGGCGTTAATTGGGTCACCGGCGCGTGTAAACAATGTAAATACGCGCCGAGGTGTCGGATGCCCAGACACATCGGTCACGAGTTTCGCGTCGGCAGTTTTGTCGCCGGCGCCGATTGCTGAGTCTGCGTTTTGCGCCGCAAGCGTACCTCGCAGCCCCGCTCCCGTTCCCGCTGCTCCTCCCCGCAGCGCAGCCCGACAAACACGACCATCTGACCCGTTGGTCACTGTGAGCACTCCCACTGCTCCCCCCGCAAAGCCCGTGACCATGAAGGAGACGAACCGGGCTGATGATGACGGCTTTGTGACGGTGCAAAGGAGGAAGCGCCGACAGAGTAGCTGTAAGAACCGCTGCGGCAAGGCTCCTACGGAGCCCAACGAAAAACTGCGTGCTGCGAAGCCGAATACCCCGGTGTATATTTCCCGTCTCCACTACAGCACCGACGCGGAAGACATCGTGAAGTACGTACACCAAAGGCTGAAGTACGCGCCGAGAGTGCAGCTGCTGGAGTCGCATCGCAACGTAAATTTTAAGGCGTTCGTGTTGCGCATACCAACCTGCTACCTGCATCAGGTGATGGACGAAAGCTTTTGGCCAGAGGATGTGGTATTCCGACGCTTTCGCGGGCAAGTGCCACCGGAACGCACAAAGACTTAGTGCTACCAAGTGATACTAACATAGTTTTTAAGTTTTATTTACTAACACAATTGTTATATTATGTATACTTAAGTTAAGGTATTTATCTATGGGTCTTTGTTACCTGAAAATAAATGGTTTTATTATTATTATTTATTTATTTAACCCTTAAATGTATGATTTATTTTATCGTATTGCAAAAAATGCTATTGTGTAGGTATTTATCTATAGAATTTAGACAATAAATATATAATAATTATACAATATTCATAGAGTAAGTATATATATTGTTTTGACAAAAAGAGGTGCCATCAGAAACTCACAGCTATCACATTCTTAAAAAAAATTAAATGACGTACTTTGTTGCCATAACTTAAGGGTTAACCAGTATAAGCAACCGATCTACTCTGTAAAATTCTCACCGTGAAAACTTAGGTGAAGTGAGCTGACATTCCACCATTTCCACCTGATGCTAGGAATTGACACTATTGATAGCTCACTTCACCTGAGTTTGCACGGTGAGATTTTTACAGAATAGCTACTGACTTCTGATTGTACGAAAAACCTATACAATGCGAGGTCAGCTAAAACTGGTAAAGTATACCTTGATGTGTCGCCGGGTGTACCAGCACCCTAATTGCGTAACACACTATTACTGTAAATTTGAATCATTTTGAAGCATATTGCTAATCCATTGCTCCATAATGTTGGAAAAATGTGTCTGCTTAACAACGTAAATAACGCAATGAATATTGTTGAGCTGTCAAAATGAAACCCATTGCTACTGATACTGTGTTACGCAACTACCCTGCTGTGCACCCACTTAGAATTAGAACCGATTGTTCTAACGAAAATAAGGATTCAAAATAAGGGCGCTTTCAATTTAGACGGTTGGTGCCGGACTGCTGCAGTCCGGGTATCGTACTGCGCACGGGCGGTTATGATTTTTCATACAAAATGTCTCGACGCAAGTTCGTGCGAGAGATGAAAAATCATAACCGCCCGTGCGCAGTACGATACCCACACTGCAGCAGTCCGGCACCAACCGTCTAAATTGAAAGCACCCTAAGGAATCAAAAAATACCTTACGAATTTGTCTACTAGAGTAGGATTTATGGGCGGTTCACACACTAATAATGATTTAAAAAAGTGCTTCTGTGCATCACAAGCCAAAAATATGTCTATCTACTACTACCTACATAGATGACAACTTACCTCATTAAAATATTTTAATAAGTCACCGTAAATAGGAGTTCGCCCAAAGTACATATCCAGTACATCCAACATGGATTGGTAAAGAAGTAAAGCGTCCTTGACACCGGTGAGACCGACATTTGGTTGGAGGTGCCAGCACGGCTTGCCACGTCGAATGGTTCCACGATCTGCTATATCGTCCAAAATCAGGAATTTTACGTGTAACTGTTGAAATAACATTAAATATAACTATGTTTAAGACAACTAAATCTGTTTTCAATGTTTTCCGAGACAGGTAGAGAATATACAGCGTGTAACGTTAAATGCGCAAAACCTGAAAATAGTTTGATCAGACTAACGAGCAGAATTAATTGAACCACTTTTTAATATAGGCCACATTTTTCAAAAAATGCCGTGTCTATTTATTAATAGGTCAAGCAAGCCAATGTCAGCGCGGGGCAGCGGCCCGGTGACGACTCCTCCCTCGATAAAGCGTCGTCACAGACGCAAGAAACGATCAGAATGGCGAGTAAAACTAAAACAGCACATAAAACCTTTACAATTTTTTTAATGACTTATTTTCTCTCTGAAATAGGTGAATTGAATTAAAAATCAGTTGGGGTGTCTGAGGTTTTGCGCATTTAACGTTACACGTTGTAAAGAAAGCATGAATGGGGTTGGATTTTAAAACGAGTCGCCTGAATTTGAGGGTATTTGTGGTGTAGGAGGCTTAAGGGAGGTAGTCTTAATCCCCCCAAAGTAATTTTGGCTGCCGGAGTTGCGTCTACATATTTTTAAACAATTTCCAAAAATTCTTAAATACTATTGCAATTATGCAAAACGGAACGTAAAAAATAACGTGAAAATGGTGAGGGGGGATCCGACCCCTCCCTCCCCCTCCCCCCAACCACTCACAACCCCTTAAAATGGCGACGTATTTCGAAATTTTTACCTTGTATCGTTTTGAACGCATACCAAAGTTTTTTATTCAAAAAAATATACTACATCACCGACTTAATTACAGAACGTTTTTAGACATCAACACCAAAATTGCGTTTATACCGGAAAAACACAGCAGCATGTCGATTCTGTAAAAATCTCACCGTGAAAACTTGCGTGGAGTGAGCTGTCAGTGTCATCCCACTGATGCTAGAAGCAAACATTTACAATCATAATCGAGATTTTTATAATATTTTTTATGCTAATTCTATTGATCATTTTATATAATTTCAAACTAGTATTTTATTTGTCAAAACATTACTATTTTGTGGGGTTTTAAAATAAAACAGCAAAATAGAAACTTAGTCAGAATATCAGTTTTGTTTTTGTTTTTCTTTATACATATTTATAAAGACTAGTATATTTTTCCTAGATCTGAATCCCACAAAATAGTAAAGTTTTGACAATTAAAATACTAGCTTTGAAATTGTATAGAAGTAGCATAATTGGACGTAGTTAAACGAAAAGGATCCAATCCACAACATGGTCAAAAATGAGTTAAGTGCACCAAACTGATGCTAAATATCAGTACTATCGGCCAGTAAAAAAGACCCAAGTAAAAACAACTTTCTATCAGTTTTTATCAACCTCAGAACCAACCCCCATGAATGGCACGTTAAAATAAAATCACCTTGGACAATCCAACCTTCCTGATTCATAGCTAATATTACCAACCAATTAAGTAAAACGAATCAAGGAGTCTGGATTCTTTTTGCGTAATAACAATTATTTCATTACTTTCAATTAATTTTAAAATGAATACAAATAAAGAAATATCTTCCAAACTTCAAACGTTACTATCTCTAAAGTGACTTTGTGTGGACTGGATCCTTTTTGTGTAACTACGTCCAATTGTTTTAAATTAAAATCTCGATTATAATTGTAAATGTATTCTTGTTCAATCCCTAGTATCAGGTGGGATGACATTGACATCTCACTCCACGCTCACTTCACCTAAGTTTTTACGGTGAGATGGTTACAGAATCGCACTGCAGGATGGCTCACATGTGTCACTCCTGCGCGTGAGGGCCTGGCTCAACGATGGTAGTTTCGTCCTTCTGGGTTCATTGTATACGAGCCACTTAATGATTTCATTTCTCCCACAAAATTTTAAAATTTCGCGCGGACGGTCTTTTTCGATTTTCTCTAGGATAGTATTGCACTAAATTTAAGAATAAAACTGTTGTCAGCGAAAAACTATACTGAATTAAAATAAAATTAGTAATATCTAGTAAACTAATTAGTGCAGGTTTGCTTAAGTGGTGGTAATTCCCAGAAAAACAGATTGTGGACGCGCCAATTAGAATAATGGTTAATAAGGTTTTCTACTAAAATATTTCCAGCCTGATCCGGACATGTAAATCTACTTTTTTAAAAGAAATAAACTTTATTGTAGGTACGTTTGGGCTAAGATACCATTTTCAGCCGCGTCGTATAAAATTACACTTGCGAAATTTCTCTTAAATAATCACTCTGAATGTTTGAAAAGTACATCCACCAAGCCTATCACAGTCTACTGCAGTGCTATTCTGTACAAATCTCACCGTGAGAACTTAGGTGAAGTGAGCGGGAAGTGAGTTGTCATTCCCTAGGGATTAACACTATTAAAAGCTCACTTCACTTGTGATTTCACGGTGAGATTTTTACAGAATCAACCGGGGTTGTTATACAGCGTGTAACGGAAGGGGGGTATCAACCCTGAAGGAGGTGAATGTGCTCATGAAACTCAACAACTTTCCCCAAAGAACATAGGTCGAAATATGAAAAAAAAATTTGGCCCTCTCATAGTAAATCAATCAGCTGGTAGTCAGTTTTGTAAGGGAGGGCCAAATTTTTTTTTCATATTTCGACCTATGTTCTTTGGGGAAAGTTGTTGAGTTTCATGAGCACATTCACCTCCTTCAGGGTTGATACCCCCCTTCCGTTACACGCTGTATATTATGGCTTTGTCGGTCCATCTCGCTGGGGGGCGTCCTACACTATACAGGGTGTCCCTGGAAGTATGGATCAAAGCGAACAGGGGCGTGGGCAATGTCATTTCAAAACTTTTTAACCCTGAGAATGTCGGTAAATTTTTTTACTGTTCAAAATGTGTGTGTTCAATTTTTCTTTTTTCAAATTACTTCGCATAGTGCTCAAAGGAAAAAATCATAAAAAAATACTACCTTTCCTGTGGTAATACTTTTACGCAGCTAGAAAACACGTGTTCAATAAGAAAAAAACATTTACTGCAAAGGCTACGTTCTGGCAAAAATTTTATTAAATTTTCGAGCAAAGATTTTATTCAATTGCACCGACTTTCTCAGGGTTAAAACGTTTGTAAATGACCTTGCCCACGCCCCTATTCGATTTGATCCATACTTCCAGGGACACCCTGTATATCTCTTATCCATTAGAATTACCAACAGGCAGCCGAGACTATAATCATCGAGACCTCACGGCCTGCAGGCCAATTGCGTAACACACTATCAGTAGCAATGGGTTTCATTTTGACAGTTCAACAACATTCATTGCGTTATTTAAGTTTGTTGAGCAGACACATTTTTCGAGCATATGGAGCAATGGTTTAGAAAATATGCTTCAAAATGATTCAAATTGAGAGTAATAGTGTGTTACGCAATTAAGGTGCTTGTTACAGGAAAAGAATTATATAGATGGATAATTCGGATGGCCATGCTAATACTCGTAATAATGTATTAAACCTAATACTTCGCATTTGGCAGTGGCGCTTAAGTTCCATGCATTAGAGGCGAACCAGATTGCTATACAAATACTATTGACTTGTCTCGCAATCGATTGGTTATAAATAATGGTTTACCATTTCTGCACACCAGCCTAGAACACGCGCAGAATGCTGCCTTTCTTCTGAGAAGTTATCAGGTTCTTCAAACATTCTGTATCCAATGGAAACCATCAATCCTCTGCCTAGTTTCCCTCCACCCACCGTGTAGTTTAGTAGCTGTAACAAAAATAGGAACATTCAATTAAGAAAGTTGCTGACAGTTTCACGATTCAATGTTTTCCCGTAGGATAACACGGTTGGGCACCCCTCAATGAAAAGGAGGACGGTTACAAGTATCATCTTCATGGCACCTACCGATCTTTATTCCTATGCTATTCTGAATTCTACTGAGGAGTTTGTTACGGCACTTTTTCTTATCAATTAAAGCACTAGGAAGTGGTGTGTGAAAGTGGAAGTGGTAGTGGAAGGGTGGGTGTTTTGGGGGACTGTCTTATGTACGTAAATGATTTCTGTTTTGATTTCATTTTTGAAATTCCGAAGCGGCCACAAGTATCACTATAATGAACACAGAACTGAGAAAATTAAAGAGGGAGGGAGTCGCGGCCCTTAACCAATTCTGATCCTTTATTTTGCCGCCCATTAAAAAAAATTATAGTTAATTTACTAACCTTTTTCATCCAGCTTCCAACTTCAGGCAGTTCAGATAACTTAGGACTGGTCACTACGGAGTTAATGACTTCAGGAAGGACTTCAAGAAATGCTTTCCTTTCCGTGTTCATGTTAAAAGTTGGTACACTACATCCAGCTGTACTCCTGTGCATATGTCTGAACTGGTTGTAAAACAATGTATTACGACGGAGTAAAGTAGCCATTGTTCTGACTAGGTACAGTCACATACAAAAAATGAGGAAACAATTTTTTTCTCTTAAATATATAGCTACTGGAAGTTCCTCAGAGCAATTTGTTAGGCTGTAGAAACAAGCATTATTAATAACACAAGGACTTAACCTACTAATAGTTACGTACCTACAGTGCCCTCCAAAAGTTAGTTGACGTGTTTCCACTTCAGCTGTAATGCCACATTATGTTTTAAAAATAAAATAAATAAATAAAATAATCATCATCTGCCTAGCCTTTTCCCAACTATGTTGGTGTCGGCTTCCAGTACTACCGGATGCAGCTGAATATCAGTATTTTACATGGAGCGACTGCCTATCTGACCTCCACAACCCAGTTACTGGGTAATACAATACCCCTTGGTAAGACTAGTTGTCAGACTTTCGGGCTTCTGAATACCCGTAACGACTGAAATAAAAAAATAAAAATAATATTAAAATTAAATTGACATTACAATTAAATTACCTATGATTAGGGATTCGTTATTAATGATTAAAACATTCAAAATAAATTAGGTTAGGATGTTCCAGTTCTCTAATGTTACATGTGTGTGTATGTATGCATGTGTGCAGGGTGTATCTGTATGTGTCTGTGTTTGACTGTATACTTAGGTAGATTATTACAAAAGGAATATGAATGCCAGGACATATTTAAATCAAAGTTAAGTGTGTTACCAGATTTTCTAAGTCCTCATACGTCAGGCTTTAGAGCAGTGTCTGTGAGCGGTCTGTGAGCACTCGGCACTGCCGTAAGGTAAGTGAATTAGAGGGTTGTACAAAACAGATTCCGCATAGGAGCGAGTTTCAAGCCAATCATTGCCATGAACAAGTATTACAGCGTAATTTGTGTACATTATAATTTTAGAGTTTCTTAAACATCATTTACAAAGGACACCACCCTGTTGGACTCCACACCTAAGGACCTCGTCATTACTGGTAGAGTACCCTATATACAAACGGCGGATGAAATGGCAGGGGGTGACTTGCACACTCAATAATGTGTCCCCGGAAACGTTCGCTAGCACATAGTGACGTAGCGACAAGGGGGGCTACATGTGCTGAGGTGCTTGAGGAGTGGAGAGGTATTCCACAGTTCTCAGAACAATCAAAGAGCCCGGAAGATGGTCAAGATCCCTACAAGCTCTTACTGGAATACTTCCTTCCCCGAGCCCGTTTGCTCTTGCAAATCTTCACTCAAGCCGGCCAATCAAGGCAAGCCAGAGGTGAGGGACAAGACTACTCCCGAGAGATAGAGTCCGTGTAGTAGCGACCCGCTACCACTCGTACCTAACCCAGCTTGCCACATGCTGCCCTGCGGGTTTCTGTATCTTTCTTGGTCTGGCTCCTCACTCCGGCACAGGCCTAGAGTTCGGAGCGCGCAAGCCCCACCACGACGTCAACGTAGAGATACGGCGGTGGGGTTATTATTATTATTATTATTATAGATAATTTACGGTATAAGGTTAATGTCCCTATGCATGTTAATTTAAAAACGGTGAAAGTCAAACCAATTACGTATAATACACGAGTAAAAATGCAAGCAGGCAACAACAAGTCCATGACTATAATTTGACAGTGACAGCGCCGTTGTTTCGTAACATTAAAGACAGCTTTTGTAGTTCATGTGTTCCCGCTGACACGTAGTAGTAGGTATCTAATCATGTTTTGATGATGATCAAAAAATAATTACGATAAAAAATCAATGAGGATACACATAAATATTTTTTAAGTATCACACGTAATTTTGTTTTTTGCGTCAACGATTATGTATCATATTCTTTTATTTTATACCTAAGGGAAGTATGTATTATTTACCATTTGCTTAAAATATCAAGATGGGAAAGAACCAACACCACAACTCTAAGGAAAATAGACAAGTGTTACCAGTTCCGCTTAATTGCATTGCGTTCTATATACAAGTAAATTGACCAAAAAAAAGTCTTAGTATGAAAAGAACAGTTAAAAAAAACCAACAAGAAATAACGTCGGGCCAAAAATACTTCCCTGGGGAACGCTGTGCTCAATTATTTTCGCCATCACTGAAGATATTATCGATCCTGATGCAGTGACAGTAATTTAGAAGATAATCCCTAAAAAGATATTAGCCTACGTATTCCAATATCATGCAGTTTAGTTATCAGTACGTATTGTGACAGAGACAGTCACAAATGCCTAAGACTTTTCTACAAATGAGGTATATTTGAAAACAAGTGTTAAGCATTTCACAACATGACTAAACTGAATGTTATCTTCTGCCCATTTCTTAATGAAATAGAAAGAAAAAGATGTACTGAACTTAAATTTAGTTTAGTTTGTGAACAATGGAATCGGCACCAATGATAACCAACTTAAAACATAACATATCATTAAGCCTAGAATTCTCTAACGGAAGGGCATAGATGTATAAGATACTTAAGGTCACAGCTCATTAGAGCCACTCGGTACCCACCCCGCACCGCTTCGTCGCACGGCGTCCACTCGTTGTCGACAGGTGGTCCACGGGTGGACGCCGCGTTATCACCAATAAACGTCGCGCGGTCAACCAGTGGACCTCGCGTCGTCAACCAGTGGACCCCCCGCGGTCAACAAGTGAACGCCGCGTGGTCAACGAGTGGACGTCGCTTGGTCCACGAATTTTCGAGTAGTCTATTAACAATTGCCACTAGGTCTACACGCGTGTTTCGTAATGTCAAATTTTACAAACCGTGAATTGAATGAAGGGAGGGTGGGGAGCGGCGCATTGGTTAGTATAAGTTGTGTTATGTTGTATTTATTTATAGTATTTTTAAGTTATATTATTATAGTATTGTATTTGTGATAATTTTGTATGTATTACTTTATAAGTTGGTTTGTAGTAGTATGTATTGTTTTTTCTATGGGCCTTTGTTGCCTGAAATAAAGGAATAAATAAATAAAAATAAATAAATTGCCAACGTATCGTCCTCGCGTGAATCATTCGCGGGCAGCGCGCGGTCTATTCGGGATCCACGCGTTGGCAATGCGCAGTCAACGCAAGGCAAGCATGCGAGCAGCGAGTTGTCACCGAGTGGTCCACCCGCCGTCCGCGCGTGGAGGGCTTACGACCGAGGCGATCCGGTGACGCTACGGAGTTGATGTAGTGAGCGCATACCCATACAAGTCCATATAAAGAATACTAGCCGCAAGAGGCGAGGCGGTGCGGAGTGGGTGCCGAGTGGCTGTAATGAGCTGTGACCTTTAGACTTTTCGCAAGTAATGTACCTATTTAATGATACAAAGACGTTTAATACTTGACATCACACCATTCTTTCCCGGAAGGGAAGGCAGAGGTAAGAACACTACTATATAGTTAGCTACACCCGGACGTGATACCTACCGCCTGTACTGCCATGCTCATTTCCCTGCGAGAGGTATGTTGTGATATGCTTCATAATATGTAAATAAAATTTTCGATTTTTTTAAATCAAACTTATTGTCTTGTACAAAATATATACAGCGTGTAACGGAAGGGGGGTATCAACCCTGAAGGAGGTGAATGTGCTCATGAAACTGAACAACTTTCCCCAAAGAACATAGGTCGAAATATGAAAAAAAAATTTGGCCCTCCCTTACAAAACTGACTACCAGCTGATTGATTTACTATGGGAGGACCAAATTTTTTTTTCATATTTCGACCTATGTTCTTTGGGGAAAGTTGTTGAGTTTCATGAGCACATTCACCTCCTTCAGGGTTGATACCCCCTTTCCGTTACACGCTGTATAAGAACCATATTTATGACGGTCGTCGCCTTAGTGAAAAGGTGATCACTAAGCCAAGACCTTTCAAATGAGATATGTCTCCAGTCTGTTGACTAAGTTTTGAATCCGGGCTGTAGGTTCAGAATGGCGCCGATTCCCGTGTTCACAAACTAAACTAAATTTAAGTACAGTGCATCTTTTTCGTTCTATTTCATTAAGAAAAGGACAGAAGATAAATATTAGTATAGTCCTGTCAAAAGTAAGATACTCCATAGATAAGTTTAGACGTGATTAAAAAACTTGCTACCAAAAATATGTCAATTTACGTCAGGCGCTGACTAATTTGACAGGACTAATATTTATCTTCTGTCCAAAAAAAAGGTGCACTGAACTTTTTAGGTTAGTTTGTGAACAAGGGAATCGACGCCAATGTCCCATGTAAAGTGTTGCCATCTTTTTTTTTTTATGGCATCTCGCAGTTCAACCTATGAGGTGGTCGACTGCTTAACCGGGCTTGCCTGTGTATGCCTCAATAAATTAAGGTCTCCAGCCAGGGCTTAAAAAGCGACTACACGCTAAGGGCTCCCCCTGTGGGGTACGGACCTCGGCTTAGGGCCCGTCCCCATCGCCACGGCGCGGCGCCGCCACCGTACAAGGGCACGGCGCCATCAATGTGCTTGTTGCTCGTTCGAGCAGACCAACTAAGAATTGACGCGCGCGCCGTGCCGTTGTACGGTGGCGGCGCCGCGCCGTGGCGATGGGGACGGGCCCTTAGGGCGTCGCTGGGAGGCCGGATTGGAATTATTTAGGGACGAATTTAAAACTACAGGCTCAGCAGCGCGGGCTGGCTCGAGCAAGGGGTGCTGTGCTGCCATCTATTTACCTGATAGCTTTGATTTATAACTTATGACTTAGACATTCAGCTATTCACCGATAGGTGTCCGTAATGGCGTTTATTGATTTTTGACTAAGAAAGTGGTGCTATATGCAATTGGTTTCGAATAGTAATTAAATTATAGGGAAAATCAAAACAATGCGATGTTAACAAACTCGTTTATAGGTGGCGTTTAAAACTTCTAATAGGAACACCCTATCCCCTTCAGTTGGTAAGGCTTGTATTCGGCGCATTAAATCATCATAAATCGTACGTTCACACTGTTCATACAATTGAGGTAAGTGTAATTCGTCATAAAGCTGCTTGATTCGCTTCACATGCTCTGGGTCTTGGCTACCGTAGTATTCTTTGAAGATAGCACGTTGTGCGTCGTTGCAGTGCTGCAGCGCTGTCACTGCCACCCAGGTACATTTGCCTTCTTGGATGTCTCTGCCTGTCTTTCCTGTCACGCTATCGTCGACGTAGACGTCCATATAATCATCCTTGTAAGAAAAACAAAGTACATATTTATCGAAACGTTATATTTCTTCTAAATAATATAGGTTCGAATTTCTGTAATACACTGTTTTTTTTATTGATTGGCTGACCGGCCACCTAAGTATACATAGGTACATCTCTGTAAAGATGATTTGATTATGGTTCAACAAATGGTTATGTATGTACATACAATGGACCAAAAAAAAAGTACTGGTTACTGTGAGGGTAATCATATAGGTTTATATTCTTACCTGACATTGCATCAGTCTCCCAAATTGCATACAAATATTATTTAATTCTTCAGTAGCTTTCTTTTTTCCATTTTTTACTAACAACAAAGGTATAAATATCGGCAACTGGAAGGTGTAGTAAGCTGACTTGTTTACAGCAATAGTGTCGATTAGCTTCACGTTGAATACATCTAGATTGTTCTTTTCTTTGCTGTAGGTTGACCAAAAATTTAAATGTTCACCCACAATCGATCTGTATGCAGACTACAAAAAAAAAAAAAAAAAATTATCTATCTAGCTTTAACTTACGGCTTCGCTTGCATGGACTTCGGAAATTATTCTACGTGGACGTACTACCAGGATAAACACATGTACTATGTCTAAACCCAGGTTATGGTCTGTACGTGTGGCAAAATGTATCCAAATCCATTCAGCCAGGAGATAAGAAAGAGACAAGCTTGTCTGTTACCTTTTCACACCTTAACGGCTTAATAAATATTAATATATATGATACTAGCTGACCGGATAGACTTGTTTCCTAGAACTCAGTTGCAGCGCCACCTACCGCGTCCGATTGTGAATATAAACTATGAACCTAAATTATGACGACACGGTAGAATAACTTAAATCATAACTTAACAAATCAGGCGCCCACTCACATACACAACTACACTCACACAAACACACATTCCCGGCACATACATAAATAGATACTCCCTTTTCCTTGTAAATAAATAATTTAAACTCCTTTTACTTTCTCCCTTCGTTTCTTAGAACTTAAAAATTAAGTGTATTAGTGCACATTAATAAGACGTATCTTCTATATACAATTTCCAAAATTTCCTTTTCCATTAACACGCATAAAGAGAAACAGGAGATTTCATAAAGATAGTCCAGTCCTGCTATGTACTGGCAATAGTGCCAGGCCTATGACCAACCTAAAAGCACTAACAGGAAAGAACGATGAGAAAAACACAACCACCCAAGAAAAATATGAAAATACTATGAAATATGAACATACTAAAAATTTAAACAAGGAAAGTAAAGATAGAAAATAAAAGAATAATTTCTACCAAAACACAACAGCTAATACTACAGGAAATATAGAACAAAGAAGGAAAGAAACACACAACACAATCGCTTTAGGATATCAGAAATAAGTAAAAAGATAGACGAAAGTATTAGACAAGATAAAAAAAAATAAAACGCAAAATATATTAAAAACGCATATTGAAAAAACCGATGGAATAAAGAAAGCTATGAAAGAACAGCAGTGCTATTCTGTAAAAATCTCACCGTGAGAACTTAGGTGAAGTGAGCGGGAAGTGAGCTGTCATTTCTTAATGCTAGGACACTATTAATTGCCGTGCGATTCTGTAACCATCTCGCCGTGAAAGCTTGTGTGAAGTGAGCGTGGAGTGAGCTGTCATTCGCTAGGGATTAACACTATTAAGTGCTCACTTCACATATGATTTCACGGTGAGATTTTTACAGAATCGGCCGGCTGCTCACTTCACTTATGATTTCACGGTGAGAATTTTACAGAATCGACCGGCTAAACTCTAAAAAAGACTGAATAAGTGGATACCAAATGTGAAAACTAAAAATGGGAACCACGCAAGCAAAAACCTGAAATAATAATAATAATATTCCACAACTTTCACACAACGCCATCTAGTCCCAAACTAAGCAGAGCTTGTGCTATGAGTATATAAGTATATAATTTGCACCCTAATTGCGTAAAATATTAACTTTCAATCACAATCTGTATAATTTTGAATGATATTGCTAATCCATTGCTTCATATGTTTGAAAAAACTGTCTGTTCAACAACGTAAATAACGCAATGAATGTAGTCCAACTGTCAAAATGAAAGCCATTCGTACTGTTGGTGTGTTACGCAATTACCCCGCTGTATATTAAATATTGAAAGTAGTCTGTGGAAAGAACTCAAAAGTAATTGCAAAGGAATGTAACATAAAATATTCTCGGAGTTTGGAAGTTTGCGGTGTGACCGTGTGATACCCCGTGCTTCCTGCGCCCGATGTCTCTCTCGTCTTATCGGATTGCCGTCCCATCGGACATTGAAAGTTTTTTTTTATTTTTTTATAAAAAAACGTTGCCCCACACTAGGACATTTCTCCTGTGTTGTGGGTGCGTTTACAAACATTTAAACTCACATACACAAACAGCCAGACACGGAACAACTACTTGTAGGTCATACAAATAGTTGTTCCGGAAAAAATGCTTGGCTCAACGCTGGTCCTGCTCCACAAGGGCGCATAAAGTAATTAATTAGCATTCGAAAATATATAAATATAGTTGGAGCTGCTGATGATTGAAAAAACCATCTTTGTATTGTATAAATTCAATCTCTTAATATTGTATAATTGCATAACACACGTGTGAGCACTATGTACTGAAACTATAAAGCTACCATTTGCTGGGAACGTCTTTCATTGGCTTGAATGTGCCCTGGCGGCTGAGGGTATGTCATGCTCACTCAAATATCTCGCTGGTGGTGGCGTGTGTGTTGGACCATTAAGTTCCTTTCAAAATAGTTGAGCTGAATGGTGCTGATCCATACGTCATGTTCGTGAACGAGCGCCGCCAGTAGGGACTGGTCATCTCTTAGCTGCCACGGCTTATTTTTATTTTAATCTAAGTATTTTCATTTCTGAATTGTTTTTTTTTTTGTTTTTATCTTTTTTAGTACGGACGCTTTTACCGTGCACGTCTTTCTACATAGTTCTCACATGTATAATTTCAACTTGAATGATGTAACCAAAATTTTGTAACAATTTTTGTGAGTGACCGTGAAGAGTGTTCCGTGGAGTTTCTTGCCCGTTCTTCTCCACAGGTACCTACTTCGCTTTGGAATGGGCAACTAGCTTCATCTTTCTGACTGACCGACCCCTTGACAATTCAAAAGTGCCTGTAATTGGTTTACTTGAAATAAATGCTTTGAGTTTGAGTTCCGTGCGGGAATCGAACCCGCGACACGCAGCGCAGCAGTCAATCGCTTAACCACTGCGCCAACCGTGCCATCACAAGTGAGGGAAGAGAGAGTACACCTGTGTCTGAGCACGCACTTGTACACTAAAATATCTCCCGCGCCGAAGATTGGTCTGCGCTGAGATTGGTCACCATGGCGGAAATTCGATCTGAAGGACTTTATTTTATATAGATGAATATTGATAACTTACCTCATTAAAATATTTTAATATATCACCGTAAATAGCAGTTCCCCCAAAGTACATATCCAGTACATCCAACATGGATTGGTAAAGAAGTAAAGCGTCCTTGACACCGGTGAGACCGACATTTGGTTGGAGGTGCCAGCACGGCTTGCCACGTCGAATGGTTCCACGATCTGCTATATCGTCCAGTATCAGAAATTTTACCTGTAACTGTTGAAATAAAATAACTCAAAGTTTTCTCAGACAGTTAAGTGCGGAATATAAGGAAGCCACAGCCACCACAGACATACGCATCAATTCAGCATTTCGCAGTCTACTGCTGGACTTCGGCTTCGTCTAGCTGGCCAAGACTGTATTTATCCAGGCTTATCGCGTCCCAGTTAGAGGAAAACAAATACGAATAAAATAACCACGCTACGACGACATAACATTACGCTGCTAAGTGTTTGGCAGGATCACAAGTTCCATGAATTAGGGGCGAGCATAATGTCTGACAAATAAATGTATAATGGTTTACCATTTCTGTACACCAGCCTAGAACGCGGGCAGAATGCTGCGTTTCTTCTGAGAAGTATTCAGGTTCTTCAAACATTCGGTATCCAATAGAAACCATCAATCCTCGGCCTAGTTTCCCTCCACCTAACGTGTATTCTAATAGCTGTAACAAAAAAAGAAAAAATATAGGATGCAAGAGCGAGAGTAGGTAACTAGCTCAAAAATTGAAAAAAAAAAAAAAAATTGTAGCCTTGTGTAGGGTTGAACACTCCTACATATTTACGTAGGACTTTACTTTGTCGACTTATGCAGAAAGATTGAGAACGTGTGATGCAACCGAGCGGAGCGAGCTCGAAAACTTTAGAAGTTTAAATGTAGGGCATTTAAATACGTAAGTATACAGGATGCTTTTTTCAGGCTCCAAATTTTTACAGGATGTTCTACTCATAAATATGAACAACTTTCACTATGGGACCAACTCTGAAATCACGAAAACAAAATCAGCTGTTTAATACAAAAGTTCAATACCTACTTGACCAAAATGTATGAAACAACTGATTTTTTTCGTGATCTCAGAGTTGGTTCCATAGTGAAAGTTATTCATATTCATGGGTGGAACAGCCTGTAAAAATTTGGAGACGGTAAAAAAAAGCACGCTGTATATTTTGGATTGTACTGATCCGAAAATAAAATGATTATTATTATTATTATTATATTTTGCATTAGTACGGGGCCTGCAACTCCAAACTGCTTTTTACTGAATATATCTTGACCATGTTTGGGATTTCATTACCTACTTTAGGTTAGAGGTCCCCCAGATAGGGGTCCTCTATGACCGGGGGCCCGAGGCGGTTCGTCTTGACACTATTCTAGGGCATTTAATTTCCACGTCTATTTGCTCAGCTAATTCTTTTGCATCTACAAAAAGCTGTTGGGAAACTGTGTCCGCCTGTTCCCTTTTTTGACATAGGACACTCATCGTAACATTTATAGCGGCAAAATCAAACTTGGAAGCGTATGAACAATATTTTTTTTCATATAATTACAATAACAGCACATCAAATGCATCACATCACGTCATGCATCACGTAAATATTACGCGTGTCGTTCGCGAATCTATTAATTGCCATCTTATAAAGTATTTATTTTATGAACCAAAGGGCATCATTCATTTCGTAAATAAAAATTAAAATGCCGGAAATTAAAGTGAAGAAGACACAGACATCGGATGGAACGGAAGTTTAAGTGATCGGGAAGCAATTATTGAAAATTAAATTTAGCAATTATTGAAGGTAGGTACTTGCAATATAGACAAGGGAACCGTCGTCGATTGCTACTCTCATACAATATGTTTGGTATGATAATTATATGAGTATCTAACTAACTATAAATTTCATGTCTGGCATAAATTCTTATAAGACCAAACATAACTTTAATTTCGTAAATCGGTGTCAACGGAATATGGAACCAACGACACCGACTTCACTTTGTAGTTTTTTTTTTTTTGAAGTCGTTTGTTTTTATTTCTGTAAAAAAGTTTTTATTAAATGTTATGCTTAAAACACTTCTTATAAAAATATGATTTTTAGTATTTTCAATCTCAAATTAGCAGCCGGGGGTTAACTGTAGACTCGTTGTAATAGTAAAAATTGCTCAAGATGTTATTTCGCATAAGAAAATAGTGCTTTTTTCCGACTTTATATTTTGGGTATAAAATGTTCGACACTTAAATGGTGTCCTTTATCAACGAGATTAGAAAAGGATGGGGGGGCACGACCCCCATGATGGATCCGCCTTTGGTTGGACACACAGGAAACGGTGCATGACCGTATTAGCGTCTACCGTCTACATAGCACGAGTCGCATGGTTCCATTGTGATCCAGAATCCTAGAACTGACAGGAAACAAAAATTTGAGAAAATTGCGATTGTCGTGGGCCTATAAACTTTGATCCTTAATTTTACCGCCCATTTAAAAAGTATGGTTAATTTACTAACCTTTTTCATCCAGCTTCCAACTTCAGGCAGTTCAGATAACCTAGGACTGGTCACTACGGAGTTAATGACTTCAGGAAGGACTTCAAGAAATGCTTTCCTTTCCGTGTTCATGTTAAAAGTTGGTACACTACATCCAGCTGTACTCCTGTGCATATGTCTGAACTGGTTGTAAAACAATGTATTACGACGGATTAAAGTAGCCATTGTTCTGACTAGGTACAGTCACATACGAAAAATGAGGAAACAAAAAAATGATTCTGAAATATATAGCTAAGGTCAATGTGGGCAAATGCGTCATAGTTTTTTGAAAGTTGAATTTGGTTGATAATAACTGGTAGGTACGCTTAACTAATTTAATATAAATTTTATAGTTGTAAGCGATACAGAATTTTGTTGTCTATTATACACATCCATTTGAAACAACAGAACAGCTCTCCATATTTAAATAAAAATGTTTTTAAAAAAATCGGCTGTTAGACGGATTTTCCCGAGGATTGGGGCAAATCCGTCTAGTAGCAAATTTTCCTAGAATTACGCCGTTATATCAAAGTATGCAATTTCTAAACAAGTAAATGCAGATGTTGAAGAAAAATGATTTGTTACATCATAAATATAAGGTTTTATTCCCTAAAATCTTTTTTGGGGGCTAATCCGGCGTAGTTTTATAACCAGGGATTATGAACCTTTCCAAAAACTTTGAAAACTCATTTAAATATTTTTGGTATACTGAAACATGTCTGTTATACAGAGTTGATATGACAGAGGGGCATTAAATTACACTACGTATACTATACGTGTTTAGTATTAATTCGATACGGTATAAAAATAAAAAGCGCCAAAAATGAGATTTTTTTTTTTCATACAAACTAAATATCTTTCAAATCAGAGTAGGACATGGTCCATGATGGTCATCCGTGGAATTTGGTAGAGTTGCGCTGCTTTATATCCAGTTCATGGCCATTATGGCCATTTCGGACTGCCGTTACAGCTGCATGAAACTTGTCCTTGTTATAGGAACCCTTTGCTGTTTTTCTTTTATAATTTCTCACCATGATTACACGACACCTAAAAGTTCTAGAGAAAAATAACAATAGTACCTATTATCCTTCTGTTTTATCCTTCTGGTCGACTTAACCAAAGCTATCGTTGATGTAGAGGACCATATAATCATCCTTGTAAAATAAAGAAAAACAAATCGTTTCTATGATTGAATATTTAAAGGTGATTGATTAGATTGACGGCTGCGTAAAATAAATCTCGGTAATTGCTTATAATTATTGTAATGTCAACAGTATACTTGGTGGTCATAAATTGTGCATAAATAAATAAATTAAAACAAAATCTGTTTACCTACCATAAAATCATCACAGTACAAAGAGTCAAAATAAAAACTGTTAAAATATTGTGAGTCAAATAAGTTTATATTAATAAATTATCTTTTTATTATAGGTTTATACTTCCTGACATTGCATCAGTCTCCCAAATTGCATACAAATATTACTTAATTCTTCAGGTTTCTTTTTTCCATTCTTTATTAATTACAGAGCAACAAAAATTGGCAACTTGAAGGTATTGTGTGACGACTTGTGTATAGCAATAATATTGTTTAGCTTCATGTTGAATACATCTAGATTGTTCTTTTCTTTGCTGTACGTTGACCAAAAATCTACAATAAATGCTCGCTTACTGTTGCTCTGTACGCTGCCTGCAAAAAATATATTTTTCAAATGATTTCTTACTAGCTTTTGGTAGGTACGCGTGGTAGTCGGGAATTATCCCACGTACGTATCTACTACCAGGATAGAGTATCTAATGTCCTCTAGTCATAATCTATCCGTGTGCCTAATTTCATCCAAATCCACAAGTCGCTATCGCATATCTGTTAATGGCCACCATACAAAGTATTCATTGTTAAATTATTATTTATTTATTTAATACTTCAAGCACATAAATGTACAGAGGCGGACTTAATGCCATAGGCATTTTCTACCAGTCAACCTTTGGGTGATGCAGAGACAAAAAGTAGTAGGTGCAATCATGAAAATATATTTTAAATATAAATATAATATATATATACATAATTACATATAAATAAGTATTGATTTTTAATATTAAAACTTAATATTAAAAATAAATACTTTGTATGATGGCAATTAACAGATACGCGAACGACATGCGTAATACGTGATGCATGACGTGACGTGACGCCTGACGCATGTAATGAGCTGTTATTATAATCATATGATGCGCCAGTTCGTTCATTGTTCATTGTGTTGTCGATATAAATGGTACGATGAGTGTCCTATGTCAAAGAAGGAAACAGGCGGACACAGTTTCCCGACAGTTTTCTGAAGAGGCACAAAAATTAGCTGAGCAAATAGACGTAGAAATTAAATGCCCTAGAATAGTGTGAAGACAAACCGCCTCGGGCCCCCGGTCATAGAGGACCCCTATCTGGGGAACCTCTATTCTAAAGTAAGTACTTTTTAATCAAATCCCAAACACGGTCAAGATATCGCTCATCCAATAGAACAACGACGTAATTACGAAAATGTTTTCTTGAGTTTTCTCATGAAATTATTACAAATTATTATTGATATTAAAGTAACATACATAAAAATATTAAATATTTTAGCATAATCCAATGATTATACTAAAATATTTATTTTTTTTTTATTTTTTTTATTGGAAATATGGTATATTTCCAATGAAATATACCATATTTTCAATTTCAAACTTTTAAAACGTTCTCCTGAAAAATAGCTAAAACGTAATTACGTCATTGTTCTATTGGATGAGCGATATATTCAGTAAAAAGCAGTTTGGAGTTGAAGGCCCCGTGCCTACGTATGCAAAATATAAATGCCCTACATTTAAACTCCTAAAGTTTTAGAGCTCGCTTCGCTCGCTCTTGCTTCCTATGTTCTCAAACTTTTTGCATAAGTAGACAAAGTAAGTCATATTTATGTATGTGTTCAAAAGAAAATCTTACCTATACATGGCTACAATTTTCAAGGTCGCTAGTCTCGCTCTTACAGCCTATATTTTTCTGACTCCTTTTGTTTTTTGTTACAGCTCCCCTCCACCCAACGTGTATTCTAATAATACACGTTGGGTGGAGGGAAACTAGGCAGAGGATTGATGGTTTGTATTGGATACAGAATTTTCGGAGAATCTGAAAACTTCTCAGAAAAAACAATGGGCGGTCTTATCGCTAAGAGCGACACTCGAAATTCAAGGTTGAGCTACGCTAGAGAACACATGAATTGGACTCTGGATGACTGGTCAAGAGTACATAATGTTTTCGGACGAATCGAAGTTTATGCTATACACGCACGATAGGAGACAAAGAATCTACAGAAGACCAGGATAGCGCTAAAACCAAGCTTGCATTGAAGAGAAAGTGCCATAAGGGAGAGGCTACACGCGTGGGCTCGAATTTCTTCCGAAAGCCGCACCGTGTTAGTGGTAATAGAAAATGGCACTTTAACTCAAACTCAAACTCAAAGCATTTATTTCAAGTAAACCAATTACAGGCACTTTTGAATTGTCAAGGGGTCGGTCAGTCAGAAAGATGAAGCTAGTTGCCCATTCCAAAGCGTAGTAGGTACCTGTGGAGAAGAACGGGCAAGAAACTCCACGGACACTCTTTTAAAACATAAAAATGGTTACAAAATTTTGGTTACATCATTCAAGTTGAAATTATACATGTGAGAACTGCAGACAGATACGTAAATGAAATCTTAAATGAGAATCTTTATGCAAGATAACGCTCGTCCCCCATACAGCTCAGATAGTGTTTGCCTACCTTAAAGATGTCCCTATCACAGGCATGGAGTGGCCAGCACGTAGCCCAGACTTGAACCCCATCGAGCATGCCTGGGACGAACTGGAACGACGTGTACGCCAGCGAAATTCCCCTCCAATCACGCTTCGTGAACTGAAAGCACTGATACAAGAATAATAATAATAATAATAATAATTTATTTGTTCAATAATATACACACTTTAAATAATATGGTGATACACTATAATACACTTTAATTCTATGTTCAGATATTGAAACATCTGTGTCTGAACTAGATATAAAATATCTGTATTTCAGACATCAGCGCTCTTCCCCTGTTGTAGGCGACACTTAGATATTAATTTTGTTTGACCTCTATTCACAACTATAGCATATTCGATCAAAAGATGTAATGAAATAATATTAAAATAAAAGGAAGTGACAAATGTAGGAGAACAATCTAAAATTAGCTATAAACTGATGTAAGGTGATGGCCTCCGGTGAGTAGAGTGTAAGTGTGTGTATGTGTGTAGGAGGGTGAGTATTGATAAAAGCTACTTAACTATAGAAAACAGGTTTTCGGTCTCATTGTAGTTTAGTTTTCTAATATAGTCTACTATCGCAAGTTTACATTTGTTCCTATTTAAGGGGTATATGTCTACAAGCTTACTTAATCGGTCATACAGAAAAGAGCCTAGGAAACAAAAGTACTTGCGAGCGTATGGGTGCTTAAAAGTCAACAGATCATTGTAAGTAAGCACCTTTCGTCTGCGCTTAGATAAATAGGAGGACCTGTCATACTTTGTATTTGCGTGATGTCTCAATACTGCGTGAAGGACAAAGAGCTGCCGGACTGTAAGGACTTCACAAGACTGGTACAACAGGTATGTTGGGAAAAGATAGGGCCGGAAAGTGCAGACTTTGAGTATTGCTCTTTGTGCAACTTCTAATGGATAAAGTATAGTTTTAGACGTGCCTCCCCAGACAGAAATACAATACTGCAGCACTGATTGTCCAAGAGCTAGGTATACATTCTTAATTAATTTAGGTTCAGCTGCATTTCTTAGATTTTTGAAAATGAATATCAGTTTTCTTACCCTAGCTGTAAGCATGTCTATATGAGGTCGAAAAGATAGATTACTGTCAATAATTATTCCTAAATATTTTACTTTGTCCACTTTTATTAGGGCAGGGCAAGAACAGCTTATATTATTACAGCAATTGTGTGCTCTTAAGGAGAGATTTGGGGGCGGGAGATTACAGTTCCGCATAGAAAAGGTGAGGTATTGCGTTTTACTTGCATTTAAAGTAAGAATATTTTTCTGCAGCCAGTGGCTTACTATATTAAAACCATGCTGTGCACTCTTATACACACCGTCCCAAGTATCAGAAGAAAATGGAAGCACAGTATCATCTGCGTACGAAATTATTTTACCTCCAGCAAGATTTAGGTCACAAAGGTCATTTAAATAGACAAGAAAAAGATTAGGACCCAAAATACTACCCTGAGGCACACCGTAGGAAACAGGTAGGTCACTGCTTATGTGATCATTTATTTTGACACATTGTGTGCGATCAGAAAGGTAGTCTTTAAATATTTTGAGTTGGTCTCCTCTAACGCCCATTCGTTCCAGTTTTTGTAAAAGCAGTGGCACAGAGACCGTGTCAAAGGCCTTAGCCAAATCTAAGAATATGCCCATAATCTTTTTGAATGAATATTACACAGCTTTGGGTCATAAATCTGATGGAAAGCATGTCAAACCGTATAACAGCTGTATTAACAGTTCGTGGCAAAATACTAAAATGTGTAAAAATTGCATAATTGATACCGCAGCATATTTTTTTAAATCTTCGAAAATTCTTAGGTAACTAATTCAGGTTTTTGTTACAGACCCGCTTTCTTTGCGGCCCAGTGTAGATAGAAGTTACTCAAAACATGAAAATAAAAAAGGTAAATGCAGTTTAAATAATAAAATCATTTATTTATAAAATTCCCATATACCCACTCATATACGCAAACAAATGTACTTATTTCTCTGTAAATAACTTCGTGGCTCATAGTTCTAAAGATATGACTATATATAATCGCAATATTATAATAAGTTCCAACAGTTGGATGGAAACAAAGGCCATCGACTTTAACGGATAAAAAAATCCATCCTTATGTAAATCAACCGTAGATTTCTATCCATATCAATAAAAACTGTTAAGTTATTACACAAAAGCTGCCACTCTCAACATAAATAACATAACTTTTTATAACATTAACATAATACCTACAATACAACTCGCTCAATACGTATTCCCGCATAATACGCCATTTTATGTCAGTCCCTGCAACTTGAGGCATGTTTTCTACGTTATCAGAACAAGACGTTGGTACGAGGATGGAAATACTTCCTGCAACCGCAAAACCTTTTTAACGCAGACAAATTCGGATTATTTAAAAAAATATATGATGCCAATTAAAGCCTATGTCTTAAGGGAGAAACTTGCCATAGTCGCAAAGCAAGTAAAGAGAGTGTCTGGCACCCTAACTGGGTAAAACACTTCCAATCACAATCTGAATAATTTGATTGCTAATCCATTAGCATACGGAATTCGGAACGCCTCTCTGGATCTTCTTACTTCTTACTTGAGTGATAGGATTCAGAGAGTTGATGTTAACGGAAAAAGGTCACCCGGATCTGTAGTAAAAATGGGGGTCCCCCAGGGCTCAATTCTTGGCCCATTTTTATTTCTTATTTATATAAATGACTTGCCTTACCTCATAAGGGACGAACATGATATAGTGTTGTTTGCAGATGACACTTCACTTTTATTTAAACTCAAACGTCAGCAGCTGGTTACTGACAATATAAATAGTGCCCTCGCAAAAGTAGTTAACTGGTTTAATGTTAATAACCTACTTCTTAACGAAAAAAAAACGAAATGTATTAAGTTTACGATACTAAATGTTAGACAAGTAGAAACTAGTGTTCTTATAAAGGGTGATGAGTTAAAACCCGAAAATACCACAGTATTCTTAGGCATAACTTTGGATGCCAAGCTTCAATGGGGCCCCCATATAGATAAATTGTCAAAAAAGCTTAGCTCTGCAGCGTACGCCGTTAGGAAAATTCGTGACTTAACTGATTTAGAGACAGCCCGTTTAGTTTACTTTAGTTATTTTCATAGTGTGATGTCATACGGTATTCTGTTGTGGGGAAATGCCGCCGATATTCAGACAATTTTTATTTTACAAAAAAGGGCAATTCGTTCGATTTATAAATTAAGTCCCAGACACTCCCTCAGAGACAAATTTAAAGGGATTAATATAATGACTGTGCCTTCTCAGTACATTTATGATAATCTTTTGTATGCACATAAAAATATTAATCTGTTTAAAAAATACAGTGATATCCATAATATAAATACTAGGAACAAACACAAACATGTTGTTCCTACAACAAGGCTCAAGAAAATAGGTGGCTCGTTTAGATGCCAATGTATACATTTTTATAATAAACTTCCTAGCCACATTCAAGAACTAAGCATTAATAAATTCAAATCTTTTATAAAGCTAAAACTATGCCAGAAAGCCTATTATACTGTAAAAGACTATATTGAGGACAAAAAAGCTTGGGATTGAGCTGCTCCAATAGGTCTAGACAGTGAATGTTGTTTATTTTTTATTTTGCTGATTTACACTTTGTGTTTTTTTTTTTGTTTTCTTTCTTTCTAAATATCTATTTATATACAGAATGACATGAACATTTACTGTTTAAAGTCTTATATTATTTTAATTATTGTGAATGTGAGGACTATGTGGGTCATTGTTTCCGTTTTAATCATGATCTGGCAGTTTGAGTGGTGTATGCGGTCTACACAAATGTCCTGTCCCTGGTATTGCTCGTCGAATCGTTGAGCTCCTTAAGTTCTGAGTTGAGCTGCACGGTTACTGACGAATGCGTGCACTGACTGCACAGGTCCACTCAGTGTGGTTCTTTCCTCAAAAGACCACTTCAGACACCAATCTACATGGTCCTCAAAGGTTATATCCGGATTTTTATATACACATTGACATTGATGAATTTTATATAAACAATGACATGGATATTTACTTTGTAAAGTATCTTATTTTTATTATTATTACTGTGAGTGTGAAGACTATGTGGGTCATTTCTTTTTTTCGGTTTTCCTTCTTAGTTAGTTTTAATCATGATCTGGCAGTTTGAGTCATTTATGCGGCCTACCCAAATGTCCTTTCATTGGTATTGTTCGTCGAATCGTAAGGCTCCTCAAGTTCTGAGTTGAGCTGCACGATTTTTGACAAATGCGTGCACTGACTGGACAGGTCCGCTCAATCTGTGTGGTTCTTTACTCAAAAGACCATTTCAGACACTAATCTACATGGTCTTCACATTATCTGACCAAGATTATGTCTGGACTTTAAAAGAGACTGTGACCTCTGAGTTTGTTTCGGCCTTTCTTCTCAGAGTAGTCAGATAGGAAACGCCGACCTCATCTAGTTTAAAAAAATATGATTGACATGTAAAAGTGTTTGTACAAACCTACTTACAGAAAATAAATCATTTATCATTTATCATTGCTTCATATGTTCGAAAAATGTGTCTGCTCAACAACGTAAATAACGCAATGAATGTTGTTGAAGTGTCAAAATGAAACCCATTGCTTGCTACTGATATCACAATATACTATGCGGATAGTGTGTTACGCAATCACCCCACTGGCCTGAGCCAATTCTGATATGTCGGAAAAGTTACGTTTGCAAGTGATTGGTAAGGCGAAAAATTCACTTTGCTTCAAAAACTTAAGATCGCTCTCTAACATATCGCTCATCCAATAGAACAACGACGTAATTACGAAAATGATTTTTTAACAGTTCTTGAGTTTTCTCATGAAATTATTACAAATTATTATTGATGGTAAAGTAACATATATAAAAATATTAAATATTTTAGCATAATCATTGGGTTAGAAGTTTGAAATTGAAAATATGATATATCATAATATTATCAATTTCAAACTTTTAAAACGTTCTCCTGAAAAATAGCTAAAACGTAATTACGTCATCGTTCTATTGGATGAGCGATATGATGCACTATCTCGTGCTTAGATGACTGGCCTTCGTTTCATCGACTGATTACAAGATTTAAATGATCACTTCCAGATTAAACGTAGATGCATAATTCTGTTCATTGATAACTGCCCTGGGGCCGTATTACGAAGTATTAGTGCCATCATGATTCCAGTGCGAAAAAGGGATGGTGCTATCGGTTATGTATAGCTCCGTCTCTCTCTTTCACTGGAATCACGATGGCACTAAGCCGTCATAATACGGCACCTGCTCACCGTGAGCTAAGGAATATTAAGCTTGTTTTGTCACCTCCAAAATTTTCACAAAATTATTTAATTAATTTGAAATCGTCTTAAACTGGTTTTACTGTATATTAAATTATATATTATATTTATTAAATTAAATTAGTATAAAATATTTTCAAGGAGATTTATTTTAGTTTTACCTTTGGCTTTTGGACACGCGATCGTCAAAGTAGATACCGAATCTCCGAATATTTTACACTGTTTTTCTAAGACCTTCAAGGCTTCAACATAGCCTTTTAAATCCGTTTAAACAAAGGTTTTATTATAATTTAAAATTATGCCACAACTAACGCCAAGTGTGTTATTCGAGATAAATTATTTACAACACAAGGAGTGTGCCCAATTCTATGACACAGAATAAATTTAAAAAAAAGCTTGTCATTTATAAGTATCCAAAATAAATGCGTCTATAATTATATCTTCTATTAGTCTTATAATAGTTGTTAGATTAAAGCACCATGGGTAAACGGCCCATTTTAATTGTATACACATTTTTTTTGCTGGTTTTATTCGTAAAAACGGCCAGATGAGCTTTAAGCTCTGAGAGCGCAAACTGCGGGCGAGCTTACTACCTGCAGTGCGATTCTGTAACCATCTCACCGTGAAAGCTTGGGTGAAGTGAGCGTGGAGTGAGCTGTCATTCGCTAGGGATTAACACTATTAAGTGCTCACTTCACTTATGATTTCACGGTGAGATTTTTACAGAATCGACCGGCAGTACTTTATTTTAAATTCAATACACACCTCACTTACCACTTGCCGTGCCATACAATTTCGCGAGTGTAATATACTGGAGTTAAAAACTGAAAGGTCACTCTTAGGATGGCCGCAAAGTTGAGTGTTCCTTAACCGCCATTGTGTTTCTGTATGTTCTGGTTTTAATCATAGCTGCGCAAAAGGTCATATTAATTAATTATTTATAAAAGAAGTAGCTTGCTAGCAAAAACGTATGGACAGTAACAGCTAGTTGTCAAATTCATGGAACACTGGACAGTGGTGACATCTGAAGTGAGCAAGTGGCAGTTTTTATCCCCATTGACACGATTTGCCTATCGAACAGTCTGGCTATAAAAATACCGCTTCCGAGGTTTTTTTTTCAAAATCATATGAACATACGATTATTTCACCTAAACAAAAATGAACTCTAGTCTTGTGTAAATTAGGTTTCTATTTCATCCTCAATTTTTTTTGTCGCTCAAAGCCGACTTTGAAGCGGAGAGCGAGAACGCTACGTTAGTTTCTTAGCACTCGGGTTAGTGTATTTTAGTTGGCACATTATTGTTTGAACGAATTACTTAAAAAAAGATTAGCTTAAATATAAATGACATGTAGACATCTATTCGATACAAAATTATTATTATTTAAAAATACATTTTTGAGCTCTGTGGGTATTATTTTACGCAAGTTTATACATACATTCGTAAAACATGATAAGAAGACATTAATTACATAATATATTATTTTACATAGTTTTGCCATCAACCCATTGTTACTTCTTAGATCGACGACAGAGGCGCTCGTGCCGATACAACCCCAGCTTCGCACGGACGTGCTTTACCTGCGGCGATTTTTTTTGGCGCACTGTATTTTCAACGCACTGCTGAACACCGAGAGTTGAAAATCCAGTGCTCGATAAAATCCCATCGCGATATTTTTATGTCCGTGCTAACGTGGGCTAACTGTATGAAATGGTCGTAAGACAAGTACCAAAGAAACGGTACCTAACATTAATTACTTAATTATTATTTCAGTCAACATGTAACAATAAAAAAAAAAACAAATTCACAATCGCCCGACTTATAATAACTTAAGAAAACTATGTAAAATTGGTAGACTCGATGACTTAATATGAACTAATAACTAAGGGTTAGCAAAGACCTGGTGAAGTGCAGATTTTTTCACTAGCAAACAAATAACAGCCTTGTGGTACGTTGAAATAAAGTCGAGAATAAATACATTTCGCCGCGTGCCTTTGTCCGCTTTGATAATATCGTGGAAAATCTTCCACATGGGAAGTTTTTAGCTAAATCAACGGTTCACCAGGTCTAAGGTAGTATAAATAGCGTACTGAATGTATTTTTCGGTCAAATTAAACGCTAGTGCGTTATCTTTCGACGGACGCTTGACGTGTACGAAACCTTAAAAACACTATCAACAGGTACGTAACTCAATAGATTCTGTGACTTAACATAATAATAATAATAAACAATATATTGCAATACATACTTTGAAAAACACTTATAAGAAGGCAATGCCCAAAATCGCCATTGGTAATCAGTTTAAATTAAAGAACACATTTAATTATTGTCATGATATAAACCCGAAACAGTAATGAATACAAATATACAGGCTGAAATTGAAAACTTGCAACAATTCGAAATAAGAAGTTCAGCAACTGTTACATAATCATTACAAATAACCATTTCCCAATTATAAATTCTTGATAATAATTGTGTAATCATCTCAGATAGTACAAACGGAGTTATTGCATTCATGTAAACACGAATAATCGGCGTTCCAGTAAAAAAAAAAAAAAAAAACAATCTATGAAAACAAATATGAAAATTCATATCATTTTAGTGCGCACCCAATAAGCAATCCATTTATCGCAGAGTTCACAACATGAAGCAAGTTGGCAACGCGTTGAACTAGCTGTCACTTGTCTAATTTTGACCGTTCCTACAAAAAAAGGGCGCGCGACGACGTCGCCAAATCGCTTGCCTACGCGCACGTACGTGCATTCCTTTCCTTAATGACATGCTCAAAATTTTCTTTATAACACGTTGAATTAGATATTTTTTTTTTGGTGCACCTATTCAATTCCATCCTGTATTAATAGTCCTCAGACTTACTTAAAGTTAGTTTTCAATATACAACGTGTAACGTTAAATGCGCAAAAGCTGAAAATAGTTTGATCAGAATAACGAGCAGAATTAATTGAACCACTTTTTAATATAGGTCACATTTTTCAAAAAATCTTCATTAAAAACGTTGCCGTGTCTATTTATTCAATTTAGGTCAAGCAACCCAATGTCAGCGCGGCGCAGCGGCCCGGTGACGACTCCTCCCTCGATAAAGCGTCGTCACAGACGCAAGAAACGATCAGAATGGCCAGTAAAACTAAAACAGCACATAAAACCTTTACAATTTTTTTAATGACTTATTTTCGCTCTGAAATAGGTAAATTGAATTAAACATCCGTTGGGGTGTCTGAGGTTTTGCGCATTTAACGTTACACGTTGTATACTTTATCGATACATTTTCTGAATCAAGCTTCGATCGAGTTTCGGGTGGAAGGTTTATTAGAGCGACTCAAAATTTATATTTTGAACCTTTCAGTCAGTCTTTGAATCAGTGACTTTCAATGAGTTTCAAAGGCGCTCAAGTTTTAAAAAAATATACGTTCTATGTCACCCAATCACAACAATCGTCACAATTAATGCTTCCTCTTATAAATCCTGTCTATAAGTTTGAAGAAGAACGTCGGAGCGGTTTCAGAAGGCAACGCGCGCACTTTCAGAATAATATCGTCATAGACATCTGTTTCTTCCTTCCTATATACTTCAGATAGTCTCAATTCATCATAAAGCCGCTTTATAATGTCGACGTGTTCTAGTTCCTTACTGCCGTAGTATTGTGTGAAGAGAGCCTTCTGTGCTTCGTTGCAGCGCTGTAAAGCGGTGACAGCTAACCAGGAGCATTTACCTTCTTGGATATCTGTTCCCGCTTTGCCTGTAACTGATTCGTCGCCGTAACAGTCTATGTAGTCGTCCTGAAAAATAAAACAGAATTCATATGTTCAGATGTTTATATCTCTTGAGATTTTTGCGGTCGACATAAATATACAGGGTGACTTGTAATTTGACGTGTTTCTTCCAGGACCAGATAGTGTGACCAATTGGCAACAATTAAGCACCTCATAAAGCCTAGGCAAAAATTCATGGGATTCCAGAAAACCAAATTTTTATGTGTTTTTGAATATTCCCTAGAATTCGTTACTAGATCACTATTCCGTAAACTCTCAACTTGAATGGACTTCATTGCTATTCCTTTGGCTACCTAATACTTTAATAAACATTTTGGTGTAAATAATCAAATTTTCTAAAACATAAAACAGTTAAAAGTTATTGGAAAAAGTTTATTAACTATTTTCAAAAATCATCTACCTACTTGCAGTTTGAGCGTAAAAATTAAAGGGAAGACATATTCATTTAATCAGATATTTAATTATTGCAAATGGGTCACACTATCACGTCTTGCCGTGCGATTCTGTAACCATTTCACCGTGAAAACTTGGGTGAAGTGAGCGTGGTGAGGAGATCCCTAGCATCAGCATGACTCACAGCTCACTCTAAGCTCACTTCACCTTAGTTATCACGGTGAGATTTTCCCAGAATCGACCGGCTGGAAGGAATATGTCAAATTACAAGCCACCTTGTCATGAATGTATTTTTAGCACAAGCAATTAGCTTTTTTTTTTATTGAGTAATAAAAAATAAACAGTTGAACCTTTCGAAAAAAAATCAGCTGTCCCCTACATTTATGTTCGCATAACTCATCAAAATGTAGGGAACAACTGATTTTTTTTTCGTGATTTCAGGTGTGATTCCCATAGTAAAAGTTGTTCATAATGATGAGTACAATGACCCCTTAAGAGGCTGCGCGTTATTTAAGTTACCCGTTAGTAGTTCCGTAGATTAGCGCGTCCAAACAGACAAAGAACCAAAATCTTCAGCTTTATTATTAGTGTATTATTAGTATATAGACAAGACCAGAAATGAATAAAAATTAGAACAATTTACAAACAGCTGTTTTAATATCTCACCTGCATTTGAAACAGCCGTCCCAACTTCATACAAATATCATTAACATGTCCGTCCATGCTTTCATCCACATCGTTGACCAGACTCAACCCTAGCAGGACAGGCAGTCGGAACGTGTAGCAACTAGTCTTGTACTTCACGATAGATTCGTACCTGTCTATTGTGAACAGACTGTAGTCTTTTAGTTGCTGTGCAGTCGTGAAGTCTAGGTGCTGGCCCATTGAGGTGTAGAGTAACGCCTGGAAGTTGAGGTTATACGGTTAATATGGGTAAGTACTTGAATGCAAATAGGTGTATTTTAATGAGGTAAAATGAGAGCATATCTACAACGTGTAACGTTAAATGCGCAAAATCTGAAAATAGTTTGATCAGAATAACGAGCAGAATTAATGGAACCACTTTTTAATATAGGTCACATTTTTCAAAATATCTTCATTAAAAACGTTGCCATGTCTATTTATTAATAGGTCAAGCAAGTCAATGTCAGCGCGGCGGCGTAGCAGCCCGGTGACAACTCCTCCCTCGATAAGGCGTCGTCGCAGACGCAAGAAACGATCAGAATGGCCAGTAAAACTAAAACAGCACATAAAACATTTACAATTTTTTTAATGACTTATTTTCTCTCTGAAATAGGTCAATTGAATTAAAAATCAGTTGGGGTGTCTGAGGTTTTGCGCATTTAACGTTACACGGTGTATAGTTAACAAGAATTGGTGAAATGAGAGCTTATCTATAGTTAACAAGAAGTGGTGAAATGAGAGCATATCTAATATCTATAGTTAACAAGAATTGGTGAAATGAGAGCATATCTATAGTTAACAAGAAGCGGTGAAATGAGAGCATATCTAATATCTATAGTTAACAAGAATTGGTGAAATGAGAGCATATCTATAGTTAACAAGAAGCGGTGAAATGAGAGCATATCTATAGTTAAGAAGAAGTGGTGAAATGAGAGCATATCTATAGTTAACAAGAATTGGTGAAATGAGAGCATATCTATAGTTAACAAGAATTGGTTAAATGATAGCATATCTATAGTTAACAAGAATTGTTGAAATGAGAGCATATCTATAGTTAACAAGAAGTGGTGAAATGAGAGCCTATACATAGTTAACATGAAGTGGTGAAATGAGAGCCTATACATAGTTAACATGAAGTGGTGAAATGAGAGCATATCTGATATCTATAGTTAACAAGAATTTGTGAAATGAGAGCATATCTATAGTTAACAAGAATTGGTGAAATGAGAGTATATCTACTGAGTGAAATTGAAAACATGTGACAAATCGAAATGGGAGATTGTACTCATCATTATGAACAACTTTTACCATGGGACCAAACCTGAAATTGCGAAAAAAAAAATCAGCTGTTCCCTACATTTTGACGAGTTATGCGAACATAAATGTAGGGAACAGCTGATTTTTTTTTTTCGCGATTTCAGGTTTTATCTCATAGTAAAAGTTGTTCACAATGATGAGTACACTCTCTCATTTCGATTTGTCGCATGTTTTCAATTTCAACCTGTATAGTTAACAAGAAGTGATGAAATGAGAGCATATCTACAGGGTGCCAGGGAAACGCTTCCGAAAACGAAGACAGGTGATAGGGCTAGTGATTCTCGATACGATACCATCAAAAAAACTGAAAAAAAAAATTAACAATTTTACGTATTTTTTTAGCATTTTTCGTACACTATGCTGTGAGAACAGTTAAATGAAACCATTATTTGCTATTAAACACATTTTTTTTCTTAACAACTCTAACAAGCAATGTATTCGTAAATAAATATCATCTGACGCTCGCGCATAACCTCGAGTTCAAAGTGCGCGCGCGCTCGCTAACAGCTGCGCGGCGCGGCCCACGACCCCAAGTCCACGCGACGTGACGGCTCGCTCGTGCGGCGGTGCTCCTAACGTTTACTCGATCGATCGCTTGAAGCAAATGGCTTTTCATTTCAGTTCTACCTACTCGTGGGATATCTGCTTTCGGATTTCATTCATGCAAGGATCGTAATGATTTTCCCCTTGAACAGGGTTACAATTTTGATCCGACGTGCTCAAGTTAGTACTAATAACCTTCCTTCGAATACTGATAATCAAGGTAAATGATCACAAAACTCATTGATAGGCCGAGGTTGGAACCCGGGCCATCTAGTTTGAGAGGTAGGCGTCCACGGCTATGCGCGACGCGGCGGCGACCATAAGCATCCTTTGTAAAGCGCCGCCAAAATAAATGAGAAAAAACATTACAGAAGCGTCAATAGTTTTAAATTGATGCACTGTGTCGTGCATTTAATAACAGTTTTGTATGTAAGTCGATAATCGATAGTGAATGAAATAAAGTAAAAGATCGCCGACTTTAGCTGTGATTGACAAAACAAATTTCATCGCGTGTACAGTTTGAAGCAACTAGCGCGCGTGATTCAATTGAATTTGAACTTTATGTCACACGACTCGCGCTCGTTTTTTGCAATAATTGTATCCTTCATTTAGTAAGTAAACCCAATCAAATTAAAGTGGATACTTAAATTAATTTAATCTAAGAAACCCGTTAAATCTTATTTAAAAGTTAGAAAATGAAAACAGTTTGTAATAAAGCATAAGTACAATTTCCTAACAATTAAAAATAATTGGTTTTTGATTTCATAATTATTCTTTTAACATTTTCTCCTCTGTAATTTGTTGATCTTTGCACAGTCAAAGACGCCGCTAAGTGACTACGAGCCACCGAGTCGGCGGCGCACGCGCGGCTTTTGTTTGGCGGCATTGTTTGATCTTTTTAGTACTTCTTTATTAATCTAGTTAGTTCCTTTCCGACTCGGTTCGTGAGCGAATGTGCGTTACGTTTAATCGATCGATAGCTATTGAATCGTATTTAATACTGTTTAGTTAGTTTTAAATTTGTGTTTAGTTATTATTGTTACGTTTCTAGTGCTGTTTTATTGTTTTTTAGTTATTATTTTTGTTGTGTTAAACAATGCCTTGAGGCATACGTGTACAGTGCTCGTGAATACGGCAACATATTGATGTGTTTAGGAGAAGCCCGTGGCAATGCTTCTCTAGCGTTGAGAATTTACTGAAACAGATTTCCGAACGTCCAGCATCCGTCTGATTCTCGCATGATAACGGCGGCTTTTCAGCGAGTCTTAGAAAATCGACCGATTGCTCCGGTGGCGGCGCGGCAGGTGGTGGACATCAAGTGAATGTTCGGACCGAGGAGTGTATTTTAAATGTGATTCGTCAAAATCCACGCCTGGGCACACGAAGTGTCGCGAAATTATTGTGGCGCCGGGGCGTACCGACAGTCTGTCACTGGACAGTTCACAAAGTCTTGCGCCGGAACAGAATGCGGCCCTACAATACACAAAGTACAAGCTTTGCTACCTAATGATCACGTTCGTCGTCGTGCGTACTGTCGTTGGCTGCTAGATAAACAACAACGAGCGCCTGGCTTTATTGAGCACATTATCTGGACGGACGAGTCCACATTCACGAGAAACGGGATGTGGAACAGAAGGAATGCCCATGTATGGTCAAACGTGAACCCGTCCGCCACTCAAGAAACCGGCCATCAGACCAGGTGGTCCGTCAACGTATGGGCTGGTGTTTTTAATGGACGAATTTTAGGACCAGTGTTTCTACCGCAGCGCCTCAATGGATCAGCATATCTTAATTTTATAAACGGACATTTAGATGATATGCTAGATAATGTATCGCTGGCTGAATTTCGTCGAGCATGGTTCCAGCACGATGGCGCTCCACCGCATGTTACGGGCCCCGTCCGCGAGCGTCTCACTGAGCTTTTTGATGACCGCTGGATCGGAAGGCTGGGGCCACATGCCTGGCCGGCTCGTTCGCCCGACTCAAAACCTTTGGACTTCTTTTTATGGGGTTATGTGAAAGAAAAAGTGTTTAATCGGGAATGTGACAGTGCTGATGAAATGCGGGGCAGAATAGTGAGCGTTTTTGATAGATTACGTACAAAATGTGTTGAGGATCCTACACTAATGCCTCGTGTTCACGGGTCGATACAGCGACGGGCCCGGCTTTGTATTGAAATGGACGGAGCGCAGTTCGAGCCAGTCCTCATAAGGTCACAAAGGATTTAGACAGGTACGTAAAATACCCCTGTGCGCTTTAATGTTTAACAGTAGGCTACGAATGCGATTAAAATTTATAATTTTCTGAAGTGTTGTAGGGGTAGGCATTTGAGAGTGGTGTTTGTAAATTCCGTATAAATCCCGTGACGCGGCCGTACGGAGCGCTTGGCGCCTGCGACGCGCGTACGCGCTGTGGCGCAATGTTGCTTTGCGTGTCAGTGACCTCACGTTTTTTTACGGTTTCCATTGCGTGTTTACGAAATATGAAGTTTTGAAAATAACCAATTTAAAGCGAAAGGTTATTGGTATTCGTTAGCATTTAGGTTGTATATAATGTACGTTCTGGCTTCGGAAGCGTTCTCCTTACACCCTGTATAATTAACAAGAAGTGGTGAAATGAGAATGCTCTCATTTCACTTTCAAAAAATTGAAGTCATCGGCTGGTATTGTTCCACTGCAAAGTAAAGGGCTTCTTGCATACACTGGGTCAAATTCAATTAACGAATTTAATTTGAACTTGCAGAGAAGGAATCACTACTGATGCATTCTGCCGAGATTTTTGATATTTTTAGCTCACAGCCTACAATACAAAATTCATAGTGTATTTTTCTTACTGGCAACTAGCCTATTACCAGGTTTAGAACCAAATATCTGTCTTAATATTTGAGTTGCTAGCCCTCCATGACATACAAATATTGAATCATCATCTAAACATTAGCGAACCATAATACAGCATGTTTTTTTTACCGTCTCCAAATTTTTACAGGATGTTCTACTCATGAATATGAACAACTTTCACTATGGATGGAACCAACAATGAGATAAAGAAAAAAAAAATCTGCTGTTTCATACATTTTGGTCAACTAGGTATTGAACTGTTGTATTAAACAGCTGATTTTGATTTCGTGATTTCAGAGTTAGTCCCATAGTGAAAGTTGTTCATAGTCATCAGTAGAACACCCTGAAAAAATTTGGAGCCTGTAAAAAAAACATCCAGTATATCAGCAATCAACGATTCCTTATTATCAAACAGTACACAAAACTATTACAAAAAAGTTATTATGACACACACCTCATTGAAAAGACGAATAACATCAACATAATATTGCGTTTCGCCGAAGTAGGTCTCCAGTGTTTCCATAATAGCGCAGTGGATGAGTATGGAGTCGTTGATGGCGCCGAGGCCGACGTTCGGCATCCGGTACCAGCAAGCCACGCCGCGACGAGTCGTCGAACCGTCCATTATATCGTCTACCACTATGAAGTACGCTTGAAGCTGTGGGCAGTAATAATAATACTTTTTGGACTGGACTTAAAAAGAGACTGTGAGTTCTGAGTTTGTTTCGGTCTTCGTTCTCGTAGTAGTCTCATCTAGTGTAAAAAAATAATATTGACGTGTAAGTGTTTGTACAGACGGCAGCACGCCAAAATAAACCCTATACATATCTATAACTACGACGCGCCATAGTGTTAGAAAGAAAGTATCCTTGGCATGATTGGTGGAGTTTTCTACGTTTCTAAAATTGACCGATGGTTGCACAGACTAATAATTGGGAGCCAATTATCATGTCTCACTAGAAATAAGCCACACCCACGCACCCCTGCGCGTCCGCCAACGCTCCCGAGTTTTTCCGACCCTTCACGAACTTAAACGAAAGTCATCACATCGTTCGTTTGACGTTTATCCATTACGTCATTTACGTCAGTTGGACTTGTACTGTGGATGTTGAGAAATCTAAAGATCGGTAACAATAGAAAAAGTAATTATGTCTCATTATAACAGACAAACGCTATATATTTCTTTCGCACGATTCTCGCTGTACTTGCTCATAACGCGTTCAAGGTCAAAGTGGGGTAACTTGATGTGCTGCCGTCTGTACCTACTTAATTTGTATTTATGGCAGTAAGACAACAGTGTAATTGTAAACAATCTTGATAAATCCTTTATCGAACAAAAAGGATGCTGCTTAGAAAAATACATCTTGGTCTCCTTTAACACTACAGGGCTCGCGCGTGTGACATGCGTCACCCACGAACTAAAAATATTCACCGTGCACACGTCAATGCACCTAGAAGACTGGCGCACTACTGAATGGTAGGGCGGTTCATACTAGAGAATTACCTGAGATGGTAGCACTGTAGCGGGTTTCGTTCAGAAATTAATTAAATATTTTGCTTCCTGGGTGACATAATATGTCACCCGCGGGAGCCCTGTAGTGTTAACAGCCAAGGACACTGTTAAATCTGCGTCAGTACCCATGGCTCTATACAAATATTCGCATCTGGTATAAATAAATGGGAAGACCCCTTATTGGCAGTTTAGGGTCAGTGCAACTTGATACAAAATTCGTAAGGACAAACCGCGGGAAAACTGTTAACACATTCCAATACAAGTACTAGTTTTACAGTCTTTGTTGGGTTATAAATATAATGTTTGTTTAAACGCCAACCGTAGTTTTCCTTCCTGTGGTGTGCTGCAAACTCTCACGATAATTAAGGAAAGAGTTTGCTTTTATTTGAAAGTTTCTGTGATTTTTTCTAATCTACAAATATGACATCATGTCTGTATTTCCAAAAACATGTGGGTCATTTTGGGTTCGAACAAAACGTCCGTGCCATACCCCTTTGCAACGGGGAGTAAAAATTTCGCATAGATCAGTAAAAACTCATTAAATCCTTTGGAAAGTGTTCAAAGGTCCTGGGAAAAATCTCATGCAACCTGGTCTTCAGCCGTCAGATCCTCACATACGTGAGGTTCAGGAATAATTTGATAGTCGCTCGATCGTGCTCAGAATTTTGTAAAGTCGAAACTCACGACCACTTCAACTCGGTTGGAAAGGGATACATGTGGGTCACTCTGAAAATGGGGGTTAAAGGGTTCCCTCCCCCTACTTTTATGGGTTTATGGATCTGAAGTGGTATAAAGGCAATTACCTCAGTATATAGGAACGAAAAATTAAATTGGACGTGAGAGCTAATTTCGAAATTATAGCTGGACAGTGAACGTGTTAAGTCCCGCACTTTACGGACGACTGTTTATCAAAACTGTTTATAAAAAAATATCTATAGGCACTAATAATAAAGCTGAAGAGCATGTTTGTTTGAACGCGCTAATTTCTGGAACTGTCAGTCGGATTTGAATTTTTTATTTTATTTGTTAGCTCTTTTCTTGAGTAGGGCTATTTAACTTCACGTTGTGACCCTTAGAAGCCCAAAAAAAAAGTCAGAAAGAACGCTAAGCGAAAACGAAATGATAGCGCGGACAGGTGATGCAATGCGACCGGTGGGTAGGGGGGAACAAAAAACGAAGTGATAGCGCGGACAGGTGATGCAATGCGACGCGGTGGGTAGTGGGGAACAAAAAACGAAGTGATAGCGCGGACAGGTGATGCAATGCAACGCGGTGGGTAGGGGGGAACAAAAAACGAAGTGATAGCGCGGACAGGTGATGCAATGCGACGCGGTGGGTAGGGGGGAACAAAAAACGAAGTGATAGCGCGGACAGGTGATGCAATGCGACGCGGTGGGTAGGGGGGAACAAAAATATTCACGCGGACGAAGTCCCGGGCAGAAGTTAGATATAAAATTGTTTTTATAGTTACCATTTCAACACACCACCCAAGAACCCTGGACAGTTTGAGCTTCTCGTCAGTTATATGGTCCGGCTTCTCAAGCATTTCGTATGATAACATAGTGATCAGCCCTCTTGAATGTTTGCCGCCGCTCAAATTGTGTTCTAGGACCTGTAAATATTAACAAACTACATTTAAAACAGTCTATTATTTGAAGAATGGAAGGCTATGTGGAGATCCTAGCCCTGGGCGTATTTTACACCCGAAACTCTTAAGGTACGTAATAGCGCGATTTTCGACAATTTTGCTGTTTTTTTAAAAAAAATTATTTATTCAAGTGTATTCAAATCCTTTTTTCTTCCATTTGATGTTATTTTCAGTTAAATACTGGTATTCAGCTGCATCCGGTTAAACCGGAAGCTGACTTCAACATAGGAAAAAAGGCTATGCAGACGGTGATGGTGTTATTTTCAGTTTAACGAATATCAACTACCTATAATATGCTTTGTTTATTACAAAATTGTGAGATGTTCGCTTTAAATTTAATATGAAGTTTAAAGTTGTAGTTTAAATATTACCAGTTAATTTCTTTAGCCAAAAAAAACTACTCATTATAATAGGATGTCAAATTTTCAAACGCTTCTCCTGAAATATTACATCATTTCCGTAAGTGACGTTTTTGCGCCGTAGGTGCGATATTTGTTTATATGTTTGGAAAATAAGTTGCGAATGCAGTTGAAATTAGTTGATTGTAATTGTATGTACCATTACTTTCAGGAATATACAACTTTATTTTTAGTATATGGCAAACCCGAAACACGTTCTAGTATTTTTATGTAAATAATCTATATACAAAACTTCAAAACTGTATTATTAAAAATCACGAAGTTATAAGCTTGTTATGTTACCTGATTGTCCATACAAAAAGTTGGTTACCACTTAACACGCGCCGCCGGCCGACCGGCTGTGACCTGTGTTGTGCGCATATGATTGCGGATGTGAACTTATTGTCGCTCGCTGTCCAACTTTTTACCATTTTAAAATATTTTTGGGGCAAGATATTTATAACATGGTGTAAAAATATATGTATAATATATTATTGAGGAAACTATATTGTACAAGGAAAATATTTTGTGACATACTAGCTTGAAAGGAAAAGGTCCAATATTTGGGAAATTAAAGCATTAACCTGTCAAATGAGGGATTTCTTTAGTTGTCTTTGATTTTTGATGTGTAACATCTTTCCTCTCGCTTTCCTGCAATCTGTGGGAGTAATTTCGTGAAAAGAAACGGAAGTGCGTAACAGGAAGCTGGAGACGCGCGCGCTATTTGATTTGACCAATAAGCGCCCGTGATATAAAATTTTAAATCTCCTAGTGTTAATTAAATAAAATACAATTTTTATTAAAAATAATTATTCTTCGTTATGAAAAATAATTTCAAATAATACCTGAGTCATTTTTTTCAGGATATAGTGCTAATGTTGCTTATTACCAAGGTGAGATGTCAGATGTTACGCATCATATGCAACTACTATAAGGCTCGCTCGTTTTTTTTTTTTTTTTATTATTTACCAATGCTATCTGCATTGTAATCTAAAGTAAATCTGACCTACCTTTCTGACCCAGCCTCCCAGCTCCGGCAGTTGAGATATCTTAGAACTGGCCTGTAGGTTGTCTATGATTCCTGGCAGCACATCATGGAACACCTCCTTTTCCTTCATAATTTGAGATATAGACACACTGGTTTGCATAGCTCTCTTGACCGACTGCTGTAGAAAACTGTAAACATAAAAAATTTAAATACTATGATTTATTTGAGTAAGTTAATGCTGTTGCTCAACCAAGACCCATGGAAGTGTGTCAGCCAAAATGGCTATTTTTACCTGACCCTGCCTTGTGACTCAAAAATCAGCTTAGTGACATTTTAAATTTCTGGGTCATTTGTCATACCATTATGAACTTTCTAATATTGTCGTAAGGTATGCAACAGAACTTTAATACTTTATTCAAGAAACATTTATTTTTTAAAGGCAGAGTACCTAAAGAAGATAAAGTAAATCAAAATTTGAGTATAACAAAAAAGTTAAATGTAACAATTTAACTTTTATTTTAATCAAGACTCTAAATTTAAGGATTTTTAGTTAGATGTTTCTTTTTAGGAGATGCATTTTTCACTCTTTATCATTATAGCAAATTAAACACATGCAAGTTAACTATTTGTTATTTCCAATATTTAACATATATAATATAAAGATACATTATAAAAAACCTCAACTAGATTATATGATCCAAAAGATAGTTATTAGCAAAAATAAAAAGTGGTCGGAATTAGGAGGGTGGTCGGAGATACCCAGGTTTACATTATTTGACAGGCATTTCAAATTACTTGCTGGCCACAAATGGCTTATTTTAGACTAAAAATATCCACTGCTAGACATAGGCCTCCCCCCAACCACCAAAACTTCGACTAGTTCTGTGCTTCTCACATCCAGCAGATTCCTGCAGTCTTCACAAGGTCATTGGTCTTTTCAAATAGTTATTTTATGGCATTTGGCAGTTATTAAGTTATTAATATTGTGCACAGGACTTAAAAGATAGGTCAGTTCTGTGTGAATGGTTCCCCCTTTTAGTGAGTTTTATCATTTATGATAAAGAACCACTAGTAACATAGCCCAATCTTATGTTATGTTAACGGAGCTCAGTTATCTGTGATGTCAATGTCACAGATAACTGAACTCCGTTAATTCTAACTACTTGAGTGACAATATGATAGAGTTGATAGATGAGCGCAGAACTGTTATTTTTATTTTTGATGTGTGATATTGGTGCCATACTGCTATGGCTTTCAAATGTTAGTGGCAATCAGTTCTAGTATTTTTAACGAACGCCTTATAAGTTAAGTGATGGACATCTCCAAAAAAAAGTTTGTTTACATGGAATGGATTCTAATAGGAATTATAAACTTTAATGAATATCTTGTTATAGTATCATGTCGTCAACTTACCCCGGATGTTTAACATAGTTGCCGCACAATGTTCGTGTTCTACTTAAAAGATGAAGGAATTTTATGTTATTCATCTTTAATTAAATAATAGCTACGTGCCTACTTTCACTGACCGAATTCCTAGCGAATATACTTTAATACACAATATCGGGAGATTTTAAATGTCCACTTTATTACATAGACTGTTTGTGTTTTAATATTCGTTCATATGGTTTGTTTAATATACTAAAACTGAAAATAAATGCACACGATATTTATAAAATTACAATTGACAGCCGCAACACCCTCCAAAGTTGACGATACTTTGACACTGACAGGATCTCAACTTCAACCTGAAGTCTTGAATGCTGTCACCGTGACAGAAGTAATAGATGGTTGCAAGAGAACAATAAACAAAACGGCAACTGGTCTTTTGAGAATTAAAAAAAGTAAGTTAAATAAAACAACATCTTTGTGAAATATTATTATTCTTATTTTTTACTTTATTATTATTTTACTTTTAACAATAATAAAGTAAACAAAACGAATAACAAACAAAACAAGAACAAAAATTATAACCCCACCACCGTATCTCTACGTTGACGTCGTGGTGGGGCTTGCGCGCTCCGAACTCTGGGCCTGTGTCGGTAGAGTTTACTTTACCGGATAAGGTCTAGGGTGAGGAGCCAGACCAAGAGACATACAGAAACCCGCAGGCAGCATGTGGCGAGCTGTTGGGTAGTAGCGACCCCACGTACCCTATCTCCCGGGAGTAGTCTTGTTCCTCACCTCTGGCTTGCCTTAATCGGCCGGCTAGAGTGAACACTGACGAGGAACAGAGCTTCCACCTCTTTCTTGCCTTTATTGACCGGCTTTAGTGGAGATTCGCAAGAGTAAACGGGCTCGGGGGAAGAAAGTACCTATTCCAGTAAGTGCTCGCAGGGATCTTGACCATCTTCCGGGCTCTGGGATTGTTCTGAAAGCCGTGGAATACCTCTCCACCCCTGAAGCACTCCGGGACATGTTGCCCCCTTTGTTGCTACGTCACTATGTGCTAGTGACCGTTTCCGGGGGCCCATTATTGAGTATGCAAGTCCCCCTCTGCTATTTTATCCGTGTATATATAAAACATTGATCAGGCAGGGGCCATAGTTCTTCCATAGTTCTGAGTAACCAACCCACTTTTGGTCACCCAAACCCATAGCCCAATTTTTTTTTTTTTTCTATATCCTGCAATAGTCCTACACCAACCGGGGGTTGTCCTTGGATGCAGAATGCACTTGCATAGTGCATACAGGGATATTCGTCGGTCGGTGCCGCATTTCATTAAAATTTCCTAAGGAGCCTCTGCGAGTTAGCTTCGGCCCCTCTTACGCCTTCCAAAGGACCAGGACCTCACGGTCTCGAGATATGTAAACATATAAAAATAATAAGAATGATTTTTATTTTGGACCAAAGAATCCATAGTGTAAGTAACACAATACATATTAAAACAACTGCCCATGCATTTTTTCCTAGAAAAACGCATTTTCCTGCTGTATTTTTTAACTTTCAAAGTTTTAATTAAAGTTTTCTGCCATACTGGCCATCTAAAACTTGTAGGTATAACTCGCGTTCAGCACTTGAAGATACGGCTTGTATTCGCTGAACAATTTTGTTGTAAATTTCGTTTTCTTCTTCTTTGTAAAGCTGTGGAATCTTGAGCTGGGAGTAAAGCACCTTGATGCGCTCTACGTGTGCCGGTTCCTTACTGCCGTAACAAACTGTGAATACAGCACGATGGTTAGGTTTGCACTGCTGCAGCGCTTTCACTGCTAACCACGAACATTTGCCTTCCTGAATATCCGTGCCCATTTTCCCGGTCATATTTTCATCTCCGAAACAGTCGATGTAGTCGTCCTGTTATAATAAAACTAGAATGAATACGAATGATGAGAAGGTATGTATACTTCGATAGATACCTATCGCTTAAATAAAAAGCTTAGTTTTCTTTGTATTTCAACCTGCTCACCTGCATTTGAAACAGCCTGCCTAATTGCATAGAAATTTCATCCGCGTTCTTGTGAGTTTCTTCATTAAATTGGTTAGCCAACATCAATCCAAGAGTTATGGGCAGTTTAAAGGTGTAATAAGCAGACTTGTGCTTGACAATAGCATTATAGTGGTCCATAGTGAATAAATCATAGTTCTTTTTATTCAGTCCTGCCATGATATCCAAATATTGTCCCAGACATGTGTAGAAGAGCGTCTGCAAAACCAACGAAGCACGCTTTAGAATTAGATGACTCTGCAATCTCTTTCCTACATGCATGATCAAAGGCCTATTTGATGAAAACCTGTGCATGTAAAACATACCTCATTGAAATTATGATAAATGTTCACATAGTTCGGTGATTTCTCGAAGTTGGCTCTTAATATTTGCAGCAGACAATAGTGTATAAGCGTAGCATCATTGACTGCATTTGCGATGCCAACATCTTCCCGTCGGTACCAGCAAGGCATGCCACGACGTGTTATAGACTCGTCAGCTATGTCGTCCAGCACTAAGCAGTATGCCTGTAACTGTTGTATCAATAATATTACTACAGGATCTCTATAAGTAAAGAAATGAGGATGCTATCATATGAATGATTTTGGTACTTCAACCCCAAGGATGCTCACTTGTGTCAAGAGAGTGAGAGCTCAATTTTATCGTGTATTGCTTCGAACCAACTTTGTTTTAAATTCCAGGATAATTATCCCTAAATCTTTTTAGCTGTGTTATCCAAAAAGGGTACACAGTATATAAGTAAAAAAAAAAATAGTCTTACGATTTCTGTGCACCATCCCAAAGTTCTCGCCAGTCGCAACGTTTCTTCTGTGATATTCTCTGGCTTCTCAATCATTTTGTACGTCATTACCGTTGTCAGCCCTCTCATATTCTTACCTCCGATTATATTACCATTTAAAACCTGGAATATAAAATCATGAGCTGAGAGAATGAAAAAAGTAATAACAACAGTGCAGAACCTGTAGAAATGTAAATAATAATAATATAATAATATACTAATAATAATATATAATGAATATAATTAATAATAATATTCCTGTCCAAATTCAGCTTGCTATTACACGGACAAAAGGCCGTGCGATTTAAAAAACCCTGCTGAACGGACACAACATAGAATTTTCTATTTCTCTTCAGGACGTGGTCATAGCGTCAAAGTCACCAAGTGGACTAGTACCCTCAATCTCAGTGAAGGGGACGGCGTAGTTGCTTGGGGGTCTGGCTATCTTGTTAGATAACAATACCCACCTACGCGTATCACATAGTTACTTTGATTGCAAAAATATACTTCGTGACGTAGGGACAATAATTGTCCTAATTGTTCCTACGTCACGAAGTAGTTCCCACATACACTGCGCGGGTGTGTCAAGTGCAAATTTTTTGTGAACTGAAAAATAATAATGATTGAAGGAATTATCACTCTGCACAAAAGTTTCCAAGGTATTTTTGGTAGATCCTATTTGCTAGAGGGGTGTGTATTTATGCTATGTGTTAGCATAGTATTAGCACATAAATTATATAATAAATATTATCTTAAGTCAGTAATATTTCACTGCCGTCAGATTTATTATAGTATCCGTGTACTGGTGCCAGAGGGCGAGATCTAAACCTGCTTTTTGACGTCAGGAACAGATTGTTTCTGGTGAAACTTTGAGTACCTAAGCCACGCAATGCAGAATAAGCCTGCAATGTTCCCACTGCTTGGACACAGGCCTCCTCTCGGTGAGAGGTAGTGGACCCTAGTCCACCACGCGGGCCCAGGGTGGTTTGGTAGATGTCACGTGTCTTCGAATTTTTGGTTCTAGGAAATGCTAGTTCCTCACGATGTTTTCCTTCACCGTTTTGAGAGCAGTGGACACTACTGTATGGACACATGTAAGTACGTAAGGCAGAGTGCAAGGTCAGCAAATTGTATGCGCGCGTGAGGTATGCTTTGGAACGATCAGTTACTGCGCACTGATTCGGGCGAACGGTTCTCCCTGGGATCACGCGAAATATATTCGGTCAACATGACCCAATTTTCATTGACTCCAGAACCCCGGCACAGAAGAAGCAGTACTCGAAGTAGGGATTACCGTGGACATTCATACATGTTGCATAATCCCTAAAGTGGTGACCCCGACGTGATACAATGACGCGATATAATGAGAGACTATAATATCCTCGTCAGAAAACATATAAGTTTGCTTCCCACACTCACATTCCTCATCCACTTGTCAGCTGCTGGAATTTCTTGAAACTTTTCATGTTTAGCAAGGTCTTCAAAGACTCCTGGCAGAGCATTATGGAGTTCCTCCCTTTCCTTCTTCAAGTCGAACTTATTTTGGTTAGTTGAGATAGAACTGCAAAACCTTTGAATGGTGCTGGAAGTAAAATGCGTAAATTTATGTTGCAATGCATTTTGTTTTAAACTAGGCGCAGCAGGCCCTTATTTTCATTTGTCTATGTGATGAACAGACACTAGACAGGTTTAATAGGTAGGTTTTTAGACAAAACCCAGAAGAAACTATTTTCATATACTTTACCTAAGTGGTGGTTCTGTTCATATTGGAACAGCTTTTGCATACCAAATGAAAATACATGGCAAACAAATAGGCTAATAATTCTGTTGAAAATGACATGAATACCTATTTACTTTGGTAATTATTAAATTACTTTATTTTTTTTTTAATGTGAGGATTATGTGGCAAATTATTTTGTCTCAGTTTCTTTTAATGATGGTCTGGCAGTTTGAGTACTTTATGCGGCCTACCCAAAAGTCCTTTCTTCGGTAGGTATTGTTCATCGAGTCGATAAGCTCCTTATGTTCTGAGCTGAGCTATAGGATTACAGACACATGGTTGCACTGACTAGATAGTTCTACTCAAACCAGCTGTGGTTGATTTTTTCAAAATACAATTTCAAACACTAATCTGCGTGGTTCTGTAATGATCTGACCTTAGAAGAGACCTGACCTGAGAAGAGACTGAACCTTGAGTTGGTTTCACCATTTCTTCTCAAGGGTAGTCAGATAGGAAATGTCGACTCCATCTAGCTTTTTTTTATTTTTATAAGTACTTAACTATTATTTATTTTACTTAAGTATTTATTTTAAATGTGAATCCTGTTTACAGAATAAACCACTTCGTTTCATCAGTTCAAATAAGTACTTTCCAATTTCATTCCTACCTTTCAAATAACTCCTTTGTCACAATCGATATACTTTTCCCAACCACCAAACCATTTGACGTAACCATTCTCTTACAGAGATTCATCACAAAATTTTAATGATTTCACTAGTAAACCTAACGAGGACTGTCACGGGAATACTCACGGCAGTCAAACAGACCGTTTATATCAAGCGGATGTAACATTTTATCTGATTGTAACCGGCTTTGTTGCCTTGGAGAAAATATACGTCTGCCTTTATTATTGTAATGCAGTTTTACATGACAAAGTAGGCCCGAAGAAGGAGGAACCAACGTCAATCCACCTTCACCTTTCTTTGTGTAAGTGTAATGTTTAGAAATTCGGATGGGGATAGAAACAGTGTGTCCCTTATTTGTTGTAGGTATATTAATTATCTATAATCGAGGATTGCATCATGGTCCCTATCGCGACTGTTGAGCGTGGGGTGCTGGATACGGCCCCCACGTCGGACAAAGTTAACACTTTGCACGAGGGTAGCTTTTAAAACCCCAATACCGTTAAGGGTCCCCGAAACGATCAATTTCAATTGACAATTGCAATGGTCAATATTTTGTGTGTTTATTGTCAATAGCTTCAATTGCATTTTGAAGACGATCAATTTGTGCATCAATTTATTTATTTATTCCTTTATTTCAGGCAACTAGGGCCCATAGAAAAACAATATATATGAGTACTACCGTCGAACGGGGTGACTATGTGCTTGGCAGGTGAAAATGTGCAACTTGATTAATAATCTAACTCAAATGTGTTTAACGCCATATTTTAAATCACTAATAGATTCACGAGGCATTACGAATCTATTAGTGATCTAAAAATATGGTCTTAAACACATTTGAGTTAGATTATTAATTGCACATTTTCGCCTGCCAGGCACATAGTCACCCCGTTCGACTGTAGGTTAGTACGGTACCTGTTTCAGTTTTAAAAGCCACCATGCTTGGCATATATAGGTAGTGTTTGTATTAAATATCTTGTAACCTAGGATTATTGGTAAGAAGGAATATTTCGCCTCTTTGCAATAACAAAGTGGCATCTTTAAAAATTGCAGTTTTCGAAATATCACGTTGTCATTGCAAAGAGGCGATTTGTGCATGAACCCCTGGTTGCCTTTTGCAACACCTTTGGGAAAAGATTTTATTTGAGTTTTTCTTACACCTTAGTAGTTTAATAAAAACAAGTTTATTAATATATAAACAAATAAAAGATCACTCACTCGATGAGTAATGATTCATTTTAACTTTCTCGTAGGTAGAATTTCGTCTCACTTCACGTTCACGGTTATAAAATCGAATCCATTTACTTTCCGATAACTTTGTCCTGAACCGTGTATTAGGTATGAATGAGGCCATGATCTTATTGAAGGTCATGTTTCACGTTCCATAATTTCTAGTTTCATTTTATCAAGCACGTGATCACGTATGATCAATACACCATCTATCGTTTCCCACCATCCAGCATTTTCACAGGAATTTTAGTGTTCAGTCTGCGTAGACAGGAAAGGCTAATAAGAATTCACACTGCTATCAGCAATCAGCAACTGATGATACATTCTATCTAGCCGTTCTCCACTATGCGAAATTGGAACAGCAGTGCTATTCTGTAAAAATCTCACTGTGAGAAATTAGGTGAAGTGAGCGGGAAGTGAGCTGTCAAACACTATTGACACTGCTCACTTCACTTAATATGATTTCACGGTGAGATTTTTACAGAATCGACCGGCTGTTGTTTCAGACTTAAAGCAGTAAATAAAAGGATGCAGAATAAAAATCAGAGTAAATTCCAATCAACATTTTAATATCATCATCGAGAGAAATAGGTACATGCTTTCAGTAAAAATCTTATTAAAAACGTTATTTATAGTATCATATGAATTAATTCGTTAGATAATAATTGTAGGAAAAAATTAGTTTTAATTATAGGTTCTACAGTCCACGCATACAGACTACCTTAGATGGCTTAGGATTGTATAAAAGTTCACAAAGTACATCTAAGTCATCATATTATTCTTCTTGTGTTTAGATCACAAGTAATTGGCATATATTCTAATCGATTTGATCCTCGCCTTCTCCCGATGCTCAACTTTCTTCCGCGATCTGACTCTTTATATATTTAGGGCTCTTAGTTCTGACAAGTTTCAAAGCCCTTCACTTTTATAATAAATTCTTAATTACAGTGCATTCACACCCAGCGCTCAAACATAAAATTCGACAGCACTTCAGTTATCTTTTTTCTTCATAATGTGTGCCTATTTTATTGAGGACTTCAATATACCTTACACAAATATACATCTACCAGGCGCTCGCACCTTTTCTAAGTCACTAACTTAACCGATATTTATAAATTAAAGTTTAAACGCTTCGCCTGAAGATGTTATCTAATATTTTGAAGAACAGTTCATGGGGCAGGCCCCTGGTGACTTGCTGAATCTGTGTCCTAAGGAGATCGTAGGTAGCGTCTTCGAAGACTGAGTAAGTGTGAGGGAGTTGGAGCTCTTCATACAAGTGTTTGATTTTGGCGACTGCCTCAGGGTCGGAGCTGCCATAGTTTTCTTCCATGAATTGCTTCTGTTTTGTTGATGCCCTCTGCAAAGCGACGACTGCCAGCCAGGTACACTTTCCATCTTGAATGTCAGTTCCGTTCTTGCCTGTGACAGCTGGGTCTCCGAAGCAATCTAAGAAGTCATCCTGTAACAAAAAATAATTGTTGTTATCCAACCGCAACGTTGTTTAACTTGATGATAGGATTTGTTTCATTAATTACGAAAGAGAAAGATAAATAGTAATCGGGACGTTTTCAAAGTCGTGTAACTTTCTTGTTATTTACACTTCAGTTAGTTTAAAACCAATTCAAACATGAGTTATTGTTTGTTTTGCAGTAAACGAAAATCCAGTTTGCGATAAAATCATATTTTTAGAGCGTGTGAAAGGCGCAGTGCGTCAATAAAGTAATTAAAACAAGACTCTAGAATCTCGTTAGGTAATTATACTATCTTACAATTTCTTTTTTTTCATTCACTTAACTATCACTTTTACGATAAAAGTACAACGGGGTAATTGCGTAACACATCATTAACAGTAGCAATGGCTTTCATTTTGACAGTTCATCCACATTCATTGCGTTATTTACGTTGTTGAGCAGGCTAATTTTTCGAACATATGAAGCAATGGATTAGCAATATCCTTCAAAATGATTCAGATTATGATTGATAGTGTGTTACGCAATTAAGGTGCTGGCTGACGTCAACCGAGTAATAATAAAACATATAAACAAAGAGCATTTAAAAAAGTTAACTCACTTGAATTTGAAAGAACTCTCCCATCTTTAGCAGAATAGTTTTGGCTTGTCTATGGGTTTCAGGGTCCTCTACTCCTGTCATGAGCAAAGCCAGTGTGACTGGCATCTGGAACGTGTGGTATGAAGTCTTGTACTTTGTGATGGCTTCGTACTTCTCCATAGTGAACAGGGTAAGGTCTGGCTTATCCGTCTTCGCGATCTGTTTCTCTAGGAAATGGCCGATCGAGCACTTCAACAGCATCTGAAAGGAGGTCCACTGTTAGAGATACGCGTTACTGGCTGGAAAAAATGTTTATGAGTAAGGAAGATGCTATAAAAAAAAAAACTTGTCAGTTGGCGGCCCTAATTGGCGGGACTTTACTTTTTTAGGGTGCCTAGTCCTAATACGAGTATTGCTAAGTTGTATCAGCTAATAAATAAAATATCTAGGTACAGAATGGTCAGAGTAAAAGAAACTTAATGTGCAATAGGCTACAACCGGCAGGGTAATTGCGTAACACACTACTCGTATCAGTAGCAATGGGTTTCATTTTGACAGTTCAACAACATTCATTGCGTTATTTACGTTGTTGAGCAGTCACTTTTGTCGAACATATGGAGCAATGGATTTGCAATATGCTTCAAAATGATTAAAATTGATAGTAATAGTGTGTTACGCCATTAGGGTGCGGTTTGACTTCAGCTTTACACTGCACGTGCTTGGGTAAGTAGCCATGTCTAAATTTAAAGTATGGTTTATGAAACACTATCATTAGATACACAGAACATATAATTGTTATTGTTTTTCAGTAGGTACTTAGATACTTTACCACCAGCGTAGTTAATTAGTTTTGCACTTGAAAATAAGATTAGATAATACCTTTTTTCATAAATACAGCATGTCTTATTTTAACATGGTAACAGGTTTGGCAATTAAGATATTTGCGAATAGAATTTGGACGTGTGAATAGAGATATTCACACTAATTAGAAATATTTAATAAATGGATACTGTTTATAAAAAATAACAATAATAACAATGTATGAATACGGTTTCCTACCCAGTTATTTTGTCTTGTGAACGATAACATTAGTTCGCATAATAACGTTATGTGTTTGCGCAATTGTTTTATAATCATACTTATGTCACGTTTATGACCATGCGTTGAATGAATGAAGCATTCAACGAAGTTATAAATTGCGGGGGGGGGGGGGGGGGTGAGGTAAACTAAGGCAAGGGATGTTTAATATTCATTGATAAATAAATAACTAGTTGTTGATGATAATGACACACTGCAATTATTTTTAATTTTTACCTACTGTTATTGGAGGTAATGTCAGTTTCGTGCACATTTTGATTAAGTACTTGAGTTGTTGACTGTTGAGCACATGTTTATGTCGTGTTGGGGACCAAAATATATTTTCTTATCTATTAGTTACAAGTTCAGCTACTTTAAATAAAACGAAACTTAGTTAAGAATTTTGTCTTATTTAAAACTCGTGATCAGTGTACAAATAACAATAAAAGAGTTTATTTATAAACGTTGCTTAAACTTAAGTAATGATTAGCGACTCTTTAACACTACATTTTCGACGTTTAAACGTTTCTTAACTTCTAAGCAACGTTTATAAATAAAGTGGATAATGTCTGTCTCATTTGGTTGAGCAGTTGAAAAATATCAGTCTTTAGTCTAGACATTAGTTCCAAAGTTAAAATTTGGAATCGTTTAAACCTCAAAGTTGAAGCCGGAAAATCGTAAACCACCGATTTAACAACCAACATACCTCATTGAACGTCTCAAGGACGGATTTGTAGTACAGTTTGTTGTTGAAGTGACGTTTGAGTGTGGAAAACATGGCGGCTTGGACTAGGGTAGCGTCGTTGATTCCTGTGAGACCCACTTCAGGATGCTTGTACCAACAAGGCGCTCCGCGACGCATCTCCGTGCCCTCCATGATGTCATCGAGCAGCAATTGGTGGGTGTGGAACTGTGGACAATGATGTTTGATTAGGGACAATACAATTGGCACGAAGTAGAGTGTTATATTGCGTTTTATGTCTGAAGTTTTGTAGGAATAAGTCAAAGAAGAACGCACATGTATGTACTAATTAGTATCACACAGCTAACGATCATTTAGGCGTTAAGTCTTACGTGTTAAGAGACGAAATTACATATAAGGAAGGTTTCGTAATATGTTACATGTGACGAAGTTAAGTTAAAGGTGAAAATGGAAAATTCACTTGATGTTATGTCATGAAGATTTTCACTATGTCAGCGATGTTTGCTACCTATCTAGGTATCACAAGCCCAAAAGTCGGTCGATATTTGAAATATTAATAAGGAAATAAATCAATTGAAATAGCTAAGTAAAATGTATAGGCGAATGTTTATTTTGGTTCTCGCGTTTAAATCATGAAAGCTAGTGCTAATAAAGTGCAGTGATAAATGCTTTCAGTAGTGAAGTTTGTTTTATTTTTAGATAAATCTAATGTAATGTAAGTAAATAGAGGCTAGATGAAATAGATTACACTTCCCAGTACAATTTACATGGCTTAACAGACGTTAGGCAGTAGCAGATCATAAACTAGATTCTAGAATATTACAGCGCTTTAGATGTTTCTCGATTATAAGAATGTTTATAGGTAACTAGCTGCGCCCCGCGGTTTCACCCGCATAAGTCTCGATCCCGTTAGGAATGTCGGGATAAAAAGTATTAAGTATATGTGTTAATCCTGGTTATAAACTATCTGTGTGCCAAATTTCATCTAAATTGGTCCAGCCGTTTGAGCGTGAAGAAGTAATAAACATACACACACACATACACACACTACTACTTATAATATTAATGGCTCCAACTCAATTCACTAACACTAAATGCAGACAAGACAAATTATATTAAGTTTTCGATGCGCAAGCAAACATCAACTGGCACTACCTCAACATTATATGCCCATTCTTGCACAATTCCCGCAAATAACCAATGTGTTTGTCCTAAAATTAAAATGGCAAATACAACAAAATACCTTGGTGTTATAATAGATGAAACACTTTCGTTTAAACAACATATAGAAGCCTTAAATAATAGAATTCGCAAGTTGATATTTGTTTTTAAAAAGTTACGCTATATTGCTGACCCAAAAATACTTAGACAGGTTTACTTTGCTCTATGTCAATCGATCTTAACTTACTGTATCACCACATGGGGTGGAGCGGGTAAAACAATGTTACTAACCATCGAGAGAGCCCAGAGGGCGATTCTCAAAGTGTCTACTTTCCGCCCTTTCCTTTTTCCTACTAACCTCCTGTACAAATCTTGTGAAGTATTAACAGTTCGACAGCTATTTATCATGGGCATTGTATTAAAACAACACAAAGCTCTACCCTACAGCACTACATATACTAATAAAAGACGTAAAGATATAGTTTGCCCACAAATTTCAACAAAACATGCTTTTATATCCAAATTTTACCTATACCTCGGACCTCTGTATAATAGACTAAATTTGAAAGCAAACATTTATTCTGTGAACTATACAAATTGTAAGAGAATCCTCAAGGATGCTCTCCAAAGTATGTCTTATGAAGAAACAGAAAATTTACTAACTGTGCTAAAGTAAATATAGGCATACAATTTTCACCTATGTTAAATATTTACCAAATATAGATAGTAAGATTTAAGCTATTCAACATATAATTATCTGTCCATTTTCAACTTTTGTTAATTTATTAATTTTAAAATACTAGTTTAGCTCTTCTCGCCTGAAACACAGGATTACCTAGTTCAGGCACGTAAGTCTTAGCAATACAATTTTTATTTAAGCAAAACTGTAATAATTTTCATGCCTTATATTTTTTGAATAAATATATTATTATTATTATTATTATTTATTATTATTATTATATCATCTATACAATGGTATATAAATTAAGTAGGTTATGTGTACTAGCAGGAGTATAACAATAGAAACAGTTGCAAAAAGGAGGTAAAAAATGTTTTCGATCGTAAAGCACTCTAATGCTTCGCATTATGACTTATGAGTCGTGGCAGTATACATAGTGTAAAAGTTAATATTATTAGTACATACGCCATGCTAGGTATATATCCAAATATGGTTTGTCGTATATACGTAGGATCAGGACATAACGATGAATAAAGATAATAATATTCAACAGATAATAAGAAGTCGTCTGTTGAATATTATTATGTTTTGGAAGTGTTGTGATGAATACTAATAAGTGAATGTAAATAATGGACACAATGTCTGGACACGTGAATTGACCTAATCGAGTAGGTATCGTCGATGAAAATAATAATATTGCCGAAATGTCTATGGTTAGATAAGGCTAGCTGTTTTGCTTTTATCATAAAATGTAACTGCTGCGTATAAGTGCCAAAACATACTTATCCCAAGGCTACTTCCATAGAGGAACTTGATTAACTTGTTTTTTTTCGACTTAGTGGTCTATGTAACGCCACGGACATGGATTATAATTTAACCGTCTAAAATTGTAATACCTACTTAGTCAAAAAACATATTTTTTATAAGTATTTTGTAATTTACAGACTACCATATTATCGACATAAACGTGTTAGGTAAGTTTAAAGGAAATTATCACAAGTTCACTGTTACAAATTCTTTGGATTATATTTAAGCCTATCAGGACAATCTTTGTCAAAGATTGCCTTTGTTATGGCATTAAGAGCGGATTAAGTAGATAAAGGTGTCACCGAGAATGAAATTATCCGAGTGGTCCTATATGGGTTCCGTTTTTTCCTTTTAAGGTATTTATTTATTTTTATTTATATTTATTTTACTTTATTGTACACCACAAAAATACACAACATAAAAAAATACATCACATACTACAAAATATAGAATGGGCGGCCTTATCGCTTTCTGCGATCTCTTCCAGGCAACCTTGGGGTAGACAGTGATTTAGAGTACGTATTTACGTAACTTAAAAAATAACCCAAATTACGTAAAACTCACCATTTCAACGGACCATCCCATCATATTCGCTAGATGAATGTTCTCTGGCGTCAAGTTCTCTTTCTTCTCCAACATTTTGTAAGCCAGCATCGTCGCTAGACCTCGGTTCTTTTTACCGTTCGGCACATTGTATTGCAACAGCTGTAACAAAACAATACAATTTATATGACACAAAAAACAAATAAGAAAGTTGAAACTGCGTAGTAGTGTTTTTAAAACCATATTGCTAATAGAATGATATCATCGACTTGGGTTAATATGAATTATGAATATTTTCGAGAATTATTGTTATTTCAAATACACAACCATATCGAAATTAGCTAGGCCGTAGGTAAGTCAGCCTTGAAAAATACAGCGCAGTTGATTTCGATTTTTTTACTGACGGACTAAGATTTAAAAGATTTGAATAATGTCTATACCGTGACCTGACCGTGACGTGATTTGATACTTTTGGTTTTTTCGTTCTGTTCTAGTTCCAATTTTAAATAATGTTAACGAAAAGACCTTCATTTGAAATTCAAATGGAAGATAAACTATAGGTAATACCTATCTACTTAGGCTTTATTTAAATTTGTCAGAGTATTTGCGTGCATGTGATTGAAATTGCTTACTTTACGTGCAGACTAAATGCACCTAAATGAGCGTACGTGTTATAGTTTGACGTCAGACCCATTACTCTTGTTTACGTTGCAAAATAGGACATGACAGTAATCATCTAATCAGCATCCTTGTAATTAGCGTTTTTATTTACTTAATTTTAATTTGAACTACAACTACCTATGTTTAAATTTAGATTAAAAACAAGCTAAAAATAGAACCATTGACAAATTGCAGAAAGATGTGGACATATTTAGCTGCTATAAAAACTGCTAGTGCGGAGTAAATTAGATAGGTAGGCATGGTACATTAATTCATTGCAATAAGCACAACAATTTATAGCTAGGTCTAAAGTCCATCCAGAAGCGGTGGACAGACAAGTTTCTAGTCAGTTTTTATAACAGGTTTGAACAACGCACTTCACTTACGACTGACCGTACCGACATTTAACGTACCTTAGCCAACCATTTGCTGGCTTCTGGCACATCAATGTGCTTGCCAGTCTCAGTGAGGTCCCTCACGATGTCCGGGAAGCAAGCCATGAACTCCCGGGACTGGTCTTTCGACACGGCCAGTCCCCGGGTAGCCATCGGCATTTCTTGGGTTGTCAGGGTCGACAGGTATCTACACATCAAAAAAGATACGGATGACTTACTTTCATCGACTGACTTACTAGCATTAGAAATAAGAGAAAATTCAACCACGAGTGATTAGTCTGTGTTGTAATGAAACACGGATTTGATAAAATCATTAATTAGGTAAACAAATAAGACTTCTTTGTTGCTATAGTATTAGATAAACGTGGTAGGTACAAAGAGATCTATTTAATTCAGTGCACATGTTACGATTCCATGAAAACACCTGTTTTGCTGGTGATTTTAATGTATAAGTAAGTAGATGAGTAACTTGTAGCTGTACCTCGCTCTTTTCGCATGTTAGCAGCGTATCAAATTCGCTGTTTTATTCGTAATATTGTCATGCACTCCCTTTGTTTGTTATTTTTAGATTGTGTACCCACATTAATTATGTAAACTCAATGCATGATACGGCTTCGAGTTCGATGGTTACGCAAAGTTTATGTCGTAGAGTTCAAACGAGTTCACTGACCTGTGATATTTTTGCAACTTCAGAAGCTTCTTGGGCAGACCAGCCTCATCGATCTGAGGTGACTTGGATGCTGCCTGGTCGAGCCTCGGGACCATGGCATCAGAGTTGGTGACACTGGTCGTCTTGCTGATTTGCCGACGAATCTCCTTCTTGTAGATCTGCAGGATCCTATCCAAACTTTTCTTCGTCGAAAACATCTTGAATTCTTTTAGTATTATCTTCTTCCAAATAAGTTTTTTTCTCTTTTTCCAGCTTTTCTCTGAACTTTGTAAGTGTTTAATTCAATAAAATATTCTTCTTTTTTATTTATAGTTGTAGCGTCCGTTCGCGTTGGGTTTGTAACACCGACTGATTCTTTGTTGTGTTTTGCCTCCTTACGAGCTCCAGTGATATGCTAGCGCCGTTCGTAATGTTTACATTAGTTCTATCGATATCGACATTCAAATCACAACAAGTTTATGAGCACGTGATGCCGACATGATACCTACTTATCCTACTTCGACATAATACCGGTACTTACTCTTTGGGGTTGTCTATTACTTGATATTATAACTAAAGTCTTTGCATTCTTTATTTGGCCAAATCATTCTGCATTTAACTACATACCTGCTTCGACGTTAAATAGGTACCACTACGAGCCAATACAATTTTTTTTTAACACGTTCAACGCGTTTCAGACATTGCTGGGCGACATGTCACCCAGCTATGTCCGACATGGCGTTGAACGTGTTAATATCGAAATTCTATCAAAATTGTCGACAAAAACAATGTCGGTAAAAAATACCATAATACAGTCCCATTACTACGATGCGCACGCAACAAAACAAACGGGCCAGCGCCCCTCGCCCCAAGCCTCGCCACGCGGGCCGTGTCACGTAGGCACCCGGCAACCGGAGCGCAGAACCCACCAAACAACAAGTACCGAAGGCCTACTTCCAACAACAGACGATAAGAAGCTCACACATAACTCGATGATAAGATTGAAGAAAAACTATAACTGTAGCTGGAGGTGGCACACTTGCAGTATTTTTGTGCAAAAGTTTTGCACTTAAGTCTGCTCAGACCAGTTGTTCCATGTTATTTTAAGTAGAGCTTCTGAAGCTGTTTACTTTATGGCTAAGCGCCGCTCCTCACCACCCATCGTACCGCCCGTGACCCAAAATATGCACAACAACTTCGAGAACGGCTTTCGGATCACGTACACTCGAGACACTCGGTGAGAAGGTGATCAGCGTCGAAAATGATTCCGATAAATGCATCTTTTCTGCATTGCCATTGGTCGGTCAGTGCAATTTTATAAGGTAATCAATCAACACTTCGGAAGAATGTAGTCAAGATCTCGGTCAATGGTATAAGGATACCACCAATATGGATTGGTTTGCAAATCATTTCATTAGTCACGGTTGGTTTTAGGTGAAAAAAGGTCTGTTCATAAATACATTAACACGAACAGTATTCACCGTATAAGTACCTAACTTTAACACATATTAATCAAAAGGGATTGTTCATCAAAAAATAATTAGGTATTCCACTGTTTCGTTTATTTACTTACCTATATCAAAGTTGCCATGACGATTGTTGAGGATACCGTTAGATTATAATTTAAGGCTAGGTAAACAAAACTAGAAATAGATGAATCGGATTTAGATAAGATAATCATAATAACTTAATTACCTACATATTTGTTAAAACAATAATGGTGTCGTTAGGTGAATCAGTTTTGTCAATGGAAATCCATAATCCATCCATTTTAATTTTTGCAAGGGACATTTCCGCAATGTTTTTTACTAATTAAAAACAAACGAACCCAAATAAAGTTATAAATCACCTTGATAAGAGAATTGGGACAAGGGCTTATTAAATTTCTTTTCAGCAAGAACTAAAGAATGGGAAACTAAAATGAAATGATTGGTTTTATAATTGACTCGGAGGGTGTTGCAACCGGTTTCGGTGGCGTTTTCGCAACTTCTGTGCAATAGAACAAGAGTGAAACATAAATCAATGATAAATAGAATCCATTTGACTAACAGTTCTCGATTGTTCGTTTCCAATCTGGAGTTCAAGATGTGGTGCTCTTACGCAAACCATCGGATCTTGGCGTATACAAAAACTACTGGACGATATCGCTACTGTAGTGCTGTTCTGTAAAAATCTCACCGTGATAACGTGGGTGAAGTGAGCTTAAAGTGAGCAGTCATTAGTGTTAATCCCTAGCATCAGATGGAATGACAGCTCACTTCACTTAACTTCTCTCCGTGAGATTCTAACAGAATCGACCGGCTGTAATAGTGCTAATCTCTTACCTAAGTTCTTGGTTGATATTTAATTTTAGATTGCCGACACATTAAGGAGGCACGAGTCTAAAGAGGAATAAACGGAACTTCGTGTAATACGGAAATTCACATAGTTGAAAGCCTTTGATGATGGTTAAAATACCAGTCTATAACCATGATTTTCAACTCTCATCTTGATTCAGGTCAACATCAAGTTAACTTGATTTATCCAAGACAATATTGATTTACCGATTGCGTAAATCATAAAAATGGTTTATCGTTACTAAATTATTGAGTTTTTGTTTCTTACTCATAAAACGAAGAATGTAATCAAATCCGAGCAAGAATATTTTGTATTCATAGAAAAAATTGAACGGGACATGATCAAACTGCGTGCAAACATTCTTCAAGGTCAAGTTCACGATTCAAGACCAAACTAGGATCAAGATTGTTTACTGATGCTATAATAGCTAGCCTTGTGAGCAGAAGCGAATACATTGCTGTGTTTACAAGCAATAAATACGATGGTTTACAGTTTGGAATCAGAAATGTATTACTTCGAACTTATTTATTAAAATCCGGTCTTGCAAACACGCGAACATTGGTTGGAAATTAGGTATTTAATTATTTACCCGTAATAATATCTCGTTTAAACTCATGGTATGGTTACATAATGATACGGCTGTGTTTTGCAATGTTTGAATAATGATTTCAGTGCCATGGTTGATGAGCGAATCTTTTTCAAATATTTATTGTTAATGTACCTATTTATATAAGTACGTAGGTAGTGTTTACATGCACATTTTACACATAAACACACGCTCCTGCCGGTCGATTCTGTAAAAATCTCACCGTGAAATCATAAATGAAGTGAGCACTTAATAGTGTTAATCCCTAGCGAATGAGAGCTCACTCCACGCTCACTTCACCCAAGCTTTCACGGTGAGATGGTTACAGAATCGCACGGCAGTTCTAGCGAAAATTATCAGCGGTATGCGAATTGAGAGCAGTGGTTGCCCAGTGGTAACTGCCGCGATTTACGGGTTGTTGTAGGTCGTAGGTTTGAACCCAGACAGACGCTTTACTTTGTGTAAATCATTTCATCACCACTTCCTCAAAACGGTAAACGAAAACATCGTGAGGAAATCGGCATGTCCTATAACTAAAGATTACTAAAAATAAAAATTCGAAGACATGTGACATCTACCAACCCGCACTGGGTCTGTGTGGATTACGGCCCAATCCCTCTCACAGAGAGGAGGCGCCTGTTTCCTATCAGTGGGAATGTGCTGACTATGCTATGCTAATTTGAGTTGGTTCGTAAAAACGGGCATGCCTTTTTCGGCAGCGAGCGGCACTCTTGTCTTGGTTACCTACATATGTCGTGTTTAATCAGTAAGTACTGGGTTGGTACGTAATTGTTGGTCAGCTTGTTAGGGTGTGTCCACACTATTATAACATAACATGTTATAAAATATCGTTATTTAACATGTTTCAATAAAGAGACTTCAGACAATTAGCTGTTCCCTACATTTATGTTCGCACAACTCGTCAAAATGTAGGGAACAGCTGATTTTTTTTTCGCGATTATGGGTTTCGCCCCATTGTAGAAGTTTTTCTTCATTATGAGTGGAATGTAAATAACGCATAACCTCATAAGGGTATGAGGTTATGCGTTATTTAAGTTACAGCTTGTATAACAATAGTTTTATAACATGTTACTTAATCTGGACGCACCCTAAGGATAATAGTTTCCAGAAACCATAACGATAGCATTTTTTTTTTCGTGGAAGAATCGTTCTGGATCCCCTTCATCGGGTGAAAGTAGAGAATTATGTCGGACTTCTAACTTAGTAGTACCTATTAATGACTAAACCCCCATGGTGTTCCTGCTGTTACCATGAGACAGTAGTAAGGACTTCAGAAACACGGAATTCGCTGAAGCATGAAACCCTGGTAAAGTAGGTTCCTACCTATATTGCAATTAAGTTCTCAAAGTAATACTAAAACGACAAACCATGACTAGGTCTTACTGCAATAACATTACAACACAGACAAGACCGATTTAGTTCAAGCAATTGCAGTAAGTAACCTTAAACTATTTTCGAAGCTTCTAGAATATTGCTCTATTCAAGAAACTTGCAATGCAACAGGTAGGTAATACTGCTTGCAAAAAAGTAACAATAGAGCGCGGAGCCTAACAAAGGAGTAAAAAAATTGGCAACGTACGGTCTTGGTACAGGGGTGTTTCTTCGGTTTCGACATTATTTGCGCAGTTTTTGTACGAAAATTATAATTTCATTTTTTTTTAAATTTGGTTGCGTTATGGTATTTGGCATTATTTTACATAGACATATATATATGGACTGGAAATACCTACGAAAAAGGGGTGCCTACCTACAACTCATATTGTCTCAAAAAATGGCTGCCATTGCTAGGGTTGTATCAATCAAGGAACATTGGTGTTACTATAACGAGTATCGATACTAAATACGAGTCGTACTAGTTATCACGTTTGGATCATAATATAGTATACTAACTTATAGTCCGTTCTAACTAAGGTTGCCTACTTAATAGTAACGTATCCTAGTTTATTTTCGATAAACATACTTTATAATTTTGCATAAAAATACAGTATGCGAAAATACTTTATTTCTAATCTTTTGTTATGCGTAAAAGACTCATATGAACTATTTATCGATAGGTACAGACGCCAGCACATCAAGCTACCCGAAACTGTCAAATTATCGCAATCAACTTTCTTCCCTGAAAATAAAATTAATGCCAAGTTTTTTTCGGCACAGAATTAAAAAACACCTTTTAATTGCATCACGTTTACGTATTAAAGTGAAGGAAAACAGCGTGAAGAGATATATATGCCCAAAAACAGGTGCTTTCGCATATTATACCTTTATTATTATACCTATTATACCTTATAATATGTATGTATTTAGAAATATATATGTATGTTTATCAGCTGTCTTAGTACTCATAGCACAAGCTCTGCTTAGTTTGGGACTAGATGGCGTTGTGTGAAAGTTGTGGAATATGATTTATTTATTTATTATTATTTTTATATATGTAATTAATATAAATCTATTTATTTATTTCAGGCCAAACGGCCAGGCTATTATTAATCAATCATTTTAATACACATTTACCAAAAATGCTGTGGGAACAGAGTTATCATGTAATCTCATTACATCAAGTGTTCTATTGAAACAGCTTTCTTCAAAGTGAAGTGAACAGAGGTACCATTCTTTATGTCGGGGATTAATATTTTCTTCACCAATAGCCTCTAACCACTTTTTCTTTAGTCCTTCCTTTTTAGGAAACCTATAAAAAGTGCAAGTATTTTTATCAATAAATAATTTTGGTTACAGCTATATTATATTAGCATATGAAACTAAAAATGCAAATGAAAAAAAAAATCAATAGGAAACGTCAGAAGCTATGTGCACGGTTCCAATTGGTGGTTTCTATGGAGAAGAGTCGGCAAGAAACTCCACGGTTACTCAAAATAATTGGCTTTTACAATGTTAATAGGTAGGGGAGGACAGTGTAGGCAGTCAACAAGTACCAGGTACTTAAAAAAATAGAAGACATTGTAAAAGCCAATTGTTTTTAAAAGAGTAACCGTGGAGTTTCTCGCTGGTTCTTCTGCATAGGAAACCACCATTTGGAACCGTGTATCTAGCTTCTGACGTTTCATAAGTGCCCATGTAGGTTTATGTGAAAGAAAATATTTTGATTTTGGTGCTGTGAACCACGGGCCGGACCTAGCAAGGTCAATCGGAGCTAATAAGACGCAGGACTATTTATGTAAACATAGCAGAATATACCGATATCGTTCCAGCGGAGGAACTAGTTCCGGAAACTATTAGGCAACGGTACAACACTATTCTATTATGGCATATTATTGTAAACAAACGAATGAATTAACAAAATAATAAAAAGGTCTGTTATACGGAAATTCACCCAAATATCAATACTTTAGCCATAAATTCATGATCGCGTTACAATTATATCATCGAATGTCTATTATTGCATGTGTTATTGCATGAAAACCGGCTACTAACCTGTGCAAAGAAAGTTGAGGTTGATTTTCATTCTTCCTTGCACCACACTTCACAATACAACACACAGGCATGTTGAATTGCTGTTTTTCAACATTTACATGCAGTTTTAAAGGTAAAGTCCTCGTAATTTTCTCGCAAATCTCAATAATACAAAAAATAAACAACCATTTGACAGCTGAACTACCACGAAACTTGGCGACAAAGATGGCTGCTCTGGCACCTACCTACAACCGTGTATAGAATAACAGGGCATCTCCTGTTATATCCCATCTCAATGTTATTTTATTTATCAGATATGTGAAAGGCACGCATATATTTCAAACATTGATAGAGTTATGGCCACTTAAAATATGTGCCAAGTTACGGTAATGAACCCTATCCACGGTAATGAATTCTTAGGTATACGGTGATGAAATACAAAGTGACATGGTAATGTGACATGGTAATGATAGAAAAAAGATGTGAATATAAAAAAAAAAACAAAGGTACCATAGATTATCATTCATTGTTTATTAAACAATCGCCTTAACAAAATAACTAATAGTTCTTTCATAATTGAATGGTTTTGGTAAAAATCAGCCTTACAATGTCGTATTAAACGATACCGATTTTGATATACGGAACGTCAGTCAAAAATCTTAGTGACTGAATTACAAATAACAATAAAAGTCTTTCATAAATTAATATTTTTGGTAATCAGCCTTCTTGATTAGGAAACGAGGGCTGCCTTTTAAGTCGTGTCGTTTGCAAACCTCCCGCAATTATTAAAAAAATTCTAAATTAAAAAGATGAAAAAGTCATAAGTATGTTTTTATGACTTTTTCATCTTTTGAATTTAGAATTCGAAAACAAAATGTTTTTTGATAGGTCGAATAGTTTTATTGTAGCCTCTATTCAAAGGTGATAAGTCGGTTGTAAAAATGGAAATATCAAAGGAAAATATGCGTGCGATAATTTTCTACAACTTTCAAAGGGGATTAACGCGACTTCAGTGCTTTGACGAGATCAATTCTGGGTTTAGTGCTGCAGCACCGTGTCTTAGGACTGTAGAGCGCTGGTATTTAGAATTTCAACGTGGGCACTCTAGCTTCAGTGACAAGCCACGTGAAGGTCATCCAAAAACCGCCATGACGCAAGAGAATATCGACGCCGTGCGGCAGCTAATCGTCGAAGATTGTCATGTGACATACCGTGAAATAGAGACAGCCAGAATTTCAGGGATTACTATCCAAAAAATCCTGCACGAAGAACTCTGCGTAAGAAAGTTTATCTCTCTTTGTATACGACATTTTCTTAGCGACGACCAAAAAGCAGCTCGTGTTAGATGGTGTCGCAAAACTCTGCAGCGATTCAACCGAGGAGAGTCAAAACATGTTTATGATATGATTAGTGGTGACGAGTCTTGGATATATGCTTACGATCCAGATTCCAAGCAGCAGTCAACTGTCTGGGTCTTCCAAGATGAGCCAAAACCGACCAAAGTCATACGCTCAAAAGCACTTAAAAAAAAATGGTTGCCTCGTTTGTGGCAAAGAGTGGTCACGTCGCCACTATTGTACTAGAAGATCGTAAGACGATTAACGCTGACTGGTATTGTGTTGTTTGCCACAAGTCATCACAGAGTTTCGAAAAAACAACTCAAGACGTCGCGTCGTATGATACTGCTACTGTAAGTTCGCACACCGCCCGCAATGCAAAGATGTTTTTGAGCACCCAAAATGTCGAAATTTTAGATCACCTGCCTTACAGCCCTGACTTGAGCCCTAACGATTATTTTACGTTCCCCAAAATTAAGCAAAGTTTTCGTGGTCAACGTTTCAGCTCACCCAAAGAAGCTGTTGACGCATACAAATCGGCCATTTTGACTACACCACTTCGGAGTGGAATAAATGTTTTAAAAACTGATTCGAACGCATTCAAAAGTATATTAAATATCGCGGAGAGTTCTTTGAAAAACAATAAATGGTAATAATCTATTAAATCGCCTATACTTATTTCAAACGACACAACTTAAAAGGCAGCCCTCGTACTAACAAGTTTGTTTTCAGATTTTCTCTTCAAGTATCTTGCTTTTTCCTTCTCTTTTTCAATATTATATAATTCTTCGTTTTGTTTTAAAGCAGCGTAGCTTTTACGCTTAGCGATTCTTCTTCTGGCTAAAATTTCCTCTATTGTCTTCTTAGGGCGTGCCATTTTTAACTGAAATATTAAGTATATTATTTAGCAACAATATTAATATTAATTTCTTAACCGCCTTAAAAATTATTTATTAAAAAAAAGTATTAAATAGAAGCAGAGTCATTACCGTATTTTTCATTCATTACCGTGACCTCAAAAAGGTTACGGTAAACGACGGTAATGAAGGACACGGTTATGAAAATTAAGCACTGTTAGGTTAATTTACATTTATCTATGATAAGTACATGTTATCTACATATTAAAAAATTAAAATGACACAGAATCTAATGAATTGATGTAACAAAAAGATACCAAGTTTATTTACGTATCAAGATGTAAGCGGACTTGTAATGAACAACAAAATGGACCAAACACTGTCAATACTCACATCGATCGTAATTTATGGCCCGAAATCTTGCGTACGTCCTTCCACTGTTACGTTTGCCGGTCGACTGAAGAGCAGGGGAGCGGCAGTTCACATAAAGGCGGTATGATCAAAGGGTTTTGTCGTGTAAAATTCGATTTACCGTCATGGTTCTGGTAATGAGTTTTGCGCCGTTACAAAATTGTAACAACAAATTAGTCTTTAATTTATTTATAAATCAACGGATTAGTTTATAGTTATGAAACAAACAAAGACTAAGTTATTCGACACACTAGTCAATTTAACGATATTCGCACTAGATTTCCTATAATACTAATAAATATATCAAATCTAGTAATGGAACAGGTCCCTGTAATGAGTTTTTGGGTCATTAATATTAAAATTTATGCATAATTAACATAGAAACTAAAAAAAAAAGTACAGCACCTGTTAATAATCGTAGGTTTACATTACATACATGTATTGAATCGAGTTTAAACCTAAATTCAAATTTTTTACCCACTAGAACATGTGAATTTTGTATACTTTGAATATTCACCGACAGACGCCAGCAGCAGCACATCAAGCTACTACAATCTGTTAAATATATAATAGATTTTCTACTTTATTGCTAAATCATTAGGTTCAAAGTTTATTGGGTTTGACAGTTTCAGGTAGATTGATGTGCTGGCGTCTGTACAACGGAGAAACATAGGTAACGTTTGTAGACGGTAAAAGCAGTAGGTTCAGCCCGATACGGCTCGGAACACGAGGCGAGTCGCTGCGCAGTATCAAATTCACGGGTCAGCGGGGGTGAGGGGTGAGGTGACGTTGGTTTGGTTGAGGTGAGTTTGACGGCGAACTATAACAATACCTATCGGTTACAGTAGTTTTTCGAAAGTCTAATTAAAAGACAAAATAAACACTGATTGAAAATAACTTTTTAACGCACACAGAGGTAGACGTATGTAGGTACACCTACACAATAAGTGAAGCCCCTGAGTGCAGCAGTTTTAAACCACGCACAATGAAGGGTTCCGTAGTTGGAATGAATTTATCCCAAGAACAAACTTACCATTATAGTTGAAAATCATGTTCCACCTACGACTGCAAATGTACAGGTCCATAGGCATTCTCACAAAGCATTAGCTTGACGTTTAGTTTGACTTACGACCTTCTATTTTCAAGAATAGACACATGTATCATCATTGTCGTCAACAAGTGATTGTACTTCATAATTTCAACGTAACTACACAAGTCAAGATGGCCTAGCGGCTAAGCGCCTGCAGATAGATGCGCGAATCAATGAGCCGTGAGTTCGAATCTCACGCCGAATATGTAGACTTTTTGCAAGTTTTTACTCGATTGGAAGAAATGGGACAGAAATATAATATTCTTTATCTTGTTCGCTTTGTTCACACATTTTGTAAAGTTAAGAAGGTAGATCGTAAAAAACTTAATAAAGAATTTAGATTTCTGTGAGGTAGACATGAGTTTTATGAATATTTAACCGTTGTCGTTTTAGTTGTAGTTGTTGGTTAGTGACGTGTGGTATAGATAGCGGTATTGATTATTCTCAAAATGCAGGCAAATATTAATATTGAGGCGGGGGCGACGATTATTGGGCTGCATAAAAGTGGTCTTAATAGAACACAAATATCTAATGAAACCGGACTGAATGTGAGTATTTAATATTAATGAATTGTAACTTAAACTTTTATTTGAAAATACCTATTATTTGTTGACAATGGATGATTCTTTTTATTGATTATTAAGTCCATCATGAGGCCTAAAAGATAAATAATTAGTGTTTATTATTGGATTTATAAATGTGAAGTTGTAATATTTGAATAGGTATTATATTAAATAAATATTATTATATTATATTAAAATGAAGTCACTTTAGTATTTTGTTACAGCTGCCTAATTTCACTTTTTTTTTTGTTTTAGAGGAATACTGTAAGTCTCTGGATCAAAAGATACGAGGCAGAGAAAGGCCGAAGTGGAAGGCCGGCGCTTATTAGCGAGGCACAGCGACGACATATGGTGGGCGAGCATGAATTTAATGGATTCACACCAACGAGACACTTTGCTGAACTATTCGACACCTCATCGTAAACTCTTAGCCGTGCCCTCCACGCTGAAGGCTTGCACAGAAGACCAGCTAAGAAGCCCTTGTTAACAAAACGACATAAACAAGAACGATTACGTTTCGCACGGGATTATTTAGATTTTGACTGGAATACTACCATATTTTCAGATCAAAAGACATTATATCCAGCCATAAGGGTAGGCTTCATTTATGGCGCAAGGATAACACTCGCTGGTGTGATAAAAACGTATGCCCTAATGCAGTCAGGTCGAATTGCGATTAATATGTGGGGATGGATGAGTGCAGCAGGGCCAGGAGACCTAGCTTTTATGTAGTTATACAAAATATTAATATCTAAATGTTTTGTTTTTTATAATTAGACGGTGTAACTAAATATTTAGTAATATTAGCATATCCGTATTATTTAATGACCTTAAACAATTGAGGTTTAGTTTCAATCTTCTTTTCGTCAAGAAAATGAAAAATTAAGCTATTACCTCAATACATTTATTGTGACGTTACATTAAAAAAAACATGTTTATAAAGTCTAAATCATATATTACTTTTCAATAAACTTTACTGAATACCGATACCTCTAATAAGTGGGTATCAACAATTATATTTGTGTTATTAGAACATCCTTTCCTTGTTATGTTATTATGAATTGACTAAGTGGGTATACAACAAAAAATCTTATGAACGGTTACAAGAGAACTTCTTTTTATCTAAGTAGGAATGTGACGTCACAATTATTGTCATCAAAATTGTTAATTTTATAAATAAATAAAACGAATAAACATTTTTGTTATGATTTAGCACGACTATTTTAGTTCCACCTTCCAAAACCGAAAAAATAAATTAAATATCACATAAATACTTAAATAATAATACAATAACTAATATTTGCTTCTTAGCAAATATTAGTTATTGTATCTACTTCGTTTCTACTTCTTAACGAAAAAAAAACGAAATGTATTAAGTTTACGATACCAAATGTTAGACAAGTAGAAACTAGTGTTCTTATAAAGGGTGATGAGTTAAAACCCGAAAATACCACAGTATTCTTAGGCATAACTTTGGATGCCAAGCTTCAATGGGGCCCCCATATAGATAAATTGTCAAAAAAGCTTAGGTCTGCAGCATACGCCGTTAGGAAAATTCGTGACTTAACTGATTTAGAGACAGCCCGTTTAATTTACTTTAGTTATTTTCATAGTGTGATGTCATACGGTATTCTGTTGTGGGGAAATGCCGCCGATATTCAGACAATTTTTATTTTACAAAAAAGGGCAATTCGTTCGATTTATAAATTAAGTCCCAGACACTCCCTCAGAGACAAATTTAAAGGGATTAATATAATGACTGTGCCTTCTCAGTACATTTATGATAATCTTTTGTATGCACATAAAAATATTAATCTGTTTAAAAAATACAGTGATATCCATAATATTAATACTAGGAACAAACAAAAATATGTTGTTCCTACAACAAGGCTTAAGAAAATAGGTGGCTCGTTTAGATGCCAATGTATACATTTTTATAATAAACTTCCTAGCCACATTCAAGAACTAAGCATTAATAAATTCAAATCTTTCATAAAGCTAAAACTATGCCAGAAAGCCTATTATACTGTAAAAGACTATATTGAGGACAAAAAAGCTTGGGATTGAGCTGCTCCAATAGGTCTAGACAGTGAATGTTGTTTATTTTTTATTTTGCTGATTTACACTTTGGTTTTTTTTTTTTCTTTCTTTCTAAATATCTATTTATATACAGAATGACATGAACATTTACTGTTTAAAGTCTTATATTATTTTAATTATTGTGAATGTGAGGACTATGTGGGTCATTGTTTCCGTTTTAATCATGGTCTGGCAGTTTGAGTGGTGTATGCGGTCTACACAAATGTCCTGTCCCTGGTATTGCTCGTCGAATCGTTGAGCTCCTTAAGTTCTGAGTTGAGCTGCACGGTTACTGACGAATGCGTGCACTGACTGCACAGGTCCACTCAGTGTGGTTCTTTCCTCGAAAGACCACTTCAGACACCAATCTACATGGTCCTCAAAGATTATATCCGGATTTTTATATACACATTGACATTGATGAATTTTATATAAACAATGACATGGATATTTACTTTGTAAAGTATCTTATTTTTATTATTATTACTGTGAGTGTGAAGACTATGTGGGTCATTTCTTTTTTTCGGTTTTCCTTCTTAGTTAGTTTTAATCATGATCTGGCAGTTTGAGTCATTTATGCGGCCTACCCAAATGTCCTTTCATTGGTATTGTTCGTCGAATCGTAAGGCTCCTCAAGTTCTGAGTTGAGCTGCACGATTTTTGACAAATGCGTGCACTGACTGGACAGGTCCGCTCAATCTGTGTGGTTCTTTACTCAAAAGACCATTTCAGACACTAATCTACATGGTCTTCACATTATCTGACCAAGATTATGTCTGGACTTTAAAAGAGACTGTGACCTCTGAGTTTGTTTCGGCCTTTCTTCTCAGAGTAGTCAGATAGGAAACGCCGACCTCATCTAGTTTAAAAAAATATGATTGACATGTAAAAGTGTTTGTACAAACCTACTTACAGAAAATAAATCATTTATCATTTATCATTATAAAAATGGTAATAAGCATGAATACATTGTAAATAAACATAAACCTAATAAGTTTTTACTTGACATTATTATGGTTTCAAAGAAACAAAAAAACGGCTAACAATAATAATTCAGATTCGAACTCAGACCTCATTGATCGTGAACCTGTTGCTTAGCGCAAATAGCTAGCAGGACATATTAGAAGCTTGCGAATTTTAGCAATGCTATGGTAAGAACAGACGCGTATTGTAAATGCAACAGAAATATCATGCTATTTCGTCTATTACGACGACAGTTCATTAGTGTGTGTTATCTGCGGAATGTTGAGACATCACTCGCACACGCACTGACTGTATCGCGCTCGTACTGTTCATGGCAATGTGAACTTTAGCGTGCTTATGGACTTCTGAGCGTTTACTGTACGTTGGTCGATTATTACTCGTAAACTTGTAAAGCCTACTTAGCTGTGATAGTTAAGATTTTTTTCGCATATCCAAAAACAACCATTTAGCTGGCGGGGACGACGACGACGACAACGACGACGACGACACACTTGACTAACAAAAATTAGCACTTTAAAGCTTAATATTTCACAAAAGGATCCCAGAATCGAATTTCACAAACCCGCAGTAAAGAAAAGATCTACCCAACGATACCATAAAACAATTTTGTTTCATAATTTTATTTTATGAATTTGTCGGCGTGATTAATTTGTATCTCCATGCAAAATTATAGTTTTCTAGTACTAAAAGTAGGGGGTAAGGGTTCCTTGTTGACTACAGAACCCAAACATAGGCATATTTTCAAACAGTACCTATTTATTTTGTCTCTACAGAGGGTTTATGAAACATCTGATATCAACGAAGATAAATCTAGTATGTACTATACTAGATTTATACTTCCCTTTTCCCTAAATGTGTATGGCATCATACTCTAAAGAAGGGCAAACACATGAGTCCGTGACTAATTATTACCTCGATGTATTATGTAAAACAGAGGATAAAAATGTTGACATTCCTTTCAAGGCCCACAACATTTCCTATTAAAACAATAGGTTGACAGGTCTGGGTACGATTTTCGAGTGATGCATGCAGGTGTATTTCCACACCCGCACCTAGTTACAGACGCCAGCACATCAAGCTACTACAATCTGTGAAAATTCTTTAATAGATTTTCAACTTTATCGATGAAGCATCAGGTTCAAAGTTGATTCGGAAATTTTGACAGTGTCGGGTATCTTGATGTGCTGGCGTCTGTACATGACTCTGGAAAATTTTTGAACGTAGTTTTTCTTAACTCGACATATATTTTACATTGGCTTATGTTTAACTTACCACCAGATAGTAACAAATAGCAGACAAAAGTAGTAAATGATCACCAAAATGAAACTCGCATTTTAATGTAAAATTATAACCAAAGTTTTAACACTTAACTATCCTGTTTAAGTAAAATGACTCCAAGTAAATCATGAGTAACCCAAAAATAGTAAATGATCACCAAAATTAAACCAACATTTTAAAGTAAAATTATAACCAAAGTTTTTAAATTCTGCTATCCTATTTAAGCAAAATGAGTCCAAATAAATCATTGTTATCCCAAAAGTAGTAAATGATCTCCAAAATTATACCAGCGTTTTAATATTTGGTGATCATTTACTAAATTTGGTGATCGAATACAATTTAAAGTGGAGTCGTGACTAAAATAGCTGGTACTATTGTATTTTTAGACTTTATTTTTCTGGTGTTAAGTAGATATTTTTGGTTACAAAACTAAGGGTATCAAAGCATTTTATGGTGGTCATTATATTTATCCCCGTTTACATTTCTCTGTCTATAATATTTTCAGCGATTGACCCATGTTGCTAAATGAATCAATCGATATCTTTATCTTGATAACATATGTATTTGGTGACTCAGCCGATGGCTTTAAATCGATTCTTCAGGTACAGACGCCAGCACATCAAGCTACCCGAAACTGTCAGAATTTCCCAATCAACTTTGAACCTTATACTTTAGCGATAAAGATGAAAATCTATTAAAGAAATCTGACAGATTGTAGAAGCTTGATGTGCAGCAGCTGGCGTCTGTACATAAACCCTAAAAGATCAATCGACGAGTGTGTTGTCACAATTAACTACGCATATGATATGAAACTGTTTTCTCTTTTCTCTTTGTCTAAATAAAACTCATAAATGTTTAACTCCTTATCGTTAACGTTAGCGGTGACTGTGTTATTTTATTATAGCCTATTTTTAACTATTTTACCGATACGTATTGTGTTTATTGGTGCATATCCAATTTGTGTTAGCACAAAGCAATGTTATTTTTAACGTGGTTTTCATAGTTTCCCGGTTCCACAAAAAAAGGGTTTCATTCTTCAGTCACACACAGACTAACTTCAGTTGTCTACCTATTCATTTTTTGTTCAGGCATGATAATTGTAGGATCGCCGCCGGCACGTAAGTTGGCAAGAGTCGTCAGTCGTTCCTCTCCTTTCTTTAACGTCCTTCTAAACAGACATGTTCAAAAATAAGTTATGGCAATAACCATAGAATAACGAGAAATAATAAAAGTGTAATTTTTTTTGCTGCAATAAGTGTAAATGCGCGAACTTACTCCAACTACGCAAAAACCTTGCCAAGTTACGTGCCGGCCATTATAATAACTTGAACGTGATTTTAGCTTTTATTGATAATAGATAATTAGGTACCTCCTAGTCTTCTAAACATAATATTGCAAAGAGAAAAGATTTGATTTTTGTATGTTTGTTTGTTACGCTTTCACGCTAAAACGGCGAAACGGATTTTAAAGAAAGGCACATGGGTAGACCATGACCTGGATTAGGACACAGGTTACTTTTTATCCCAATATTTCCACAGGATCGAGATTTATGCGGGGGATACCGCGAGGCGCAGCTGGTCTAGGATAAAATGTCCTATAAAGTTCGTATATGTATATTGAGTTGTCAAGTGACTACATAACAAAGCATCGTCATTTCTCATGGTGCTTTTAGTAAGAAAGGACAAAAAAATACCTACCTATTAAACATGAACTTGCTTACGTCAAACAGTAATTTACAAAAATAAATATTACACGGAGTTCTTGTACAGATTAACTAAGATAACGTATTCCCAGGATTGACATTGTTGATAATATTAAAACACGGAGGCGAATCCGCCCACCATTATCGTGGCCATTTTGTAAATCCTGTGAACCATCATGGCGACCGGTAATCATTATTTTGGATCAGCGACGATGAGTGATGACCGTGCGTCCGCATTCAAGGTCATGATGTAAAACAATATTGTAATTAATTCGCATTAACTAGTGAAGGACTGCGGTTTTGTTCGCTTGTATGTGTGTTGCAAAATGAAGGAGTATCTTTTGGTAGTTTCAAAGACTAAAGATCAAAACTAATTAAAGATAAAATATCGATTGTATTGTAAATATAAGCACTAAATTAAACGGCCTGGGGTTTATAGGACCTAAATGTAGCTTGTATAAACGTATTTGACACATGATAATAACGGTATCGACATTAACAAACCGTTATCGGTAGATTGATCTGAAAGAGCATGTTGAAATGCCGTTATTGACATTGTGATGAACCGGAATAAAAAACTTACACACAAGATGAAAAAAAAAAATTAAATGGGCCTACCAACTCACAACTTATTCACTGCAGCTTGAAACTCGTTCCGCCTCCCAAATCTTATTTATGTAGGTAAGCTCCCTTGCCGTTAGCTACTCGTTAGTCACTTGACTTTAACATTATTATATTAAAAGACGTAATGAGATGCACTTTTTGTAAGTATATACTGTAATTAAATAAATACTACCTTTCATTCTATGCAAATCTTTTAAATTGCTAAAAGTTTGCTCCCTTATTTACCTCGGCAATCGGGCGCAATCGTAATTGAATTTTCTGTGGGTCTAAGTAGGTATTACTTATGGGAACCCCCTGCTAAGCTTGGTGCATAAAGGATTGGTTAAGCGTTCCTATTGATGAGCTATGGGGGTCACATGGTCAGAGGACCCTCATTGTTAATATACGGACTGATGGTAATGCTCAACTAGCCAACTAGTACACAGTATTGTTTCAAAGATTAACAATATTTTCTTCTAATGTAATCACAGACAAACATGCTTTAGTTTATTTGTTACAGATTAAAATCTTCATGGAGAGCATTCGATGGCTGACACGTAATGGCGGATGGCGCGAACCGTCGCCGCCATATTGGATGGCGAGCGCCCGCGCCGGCGACTCATGCCATTGTACGTGGCTTCCGGAAAAGCGCACTCTTTGGGGTCACTGAATGTATGCTTGTTAAGTTTAATGATATCTCATAAAATTCTCAAATTGACCCTTTGGGTGATTTGCTACGAGGTGCTACGAGTCTGCGAGGTCTACGCTACGCGTCTACGAAAAGAGACACGTTGGTAAGTTTAAAAGATTTCTGGTGAGCGATTCTTAAAGTTGCATTCTTTGTAGTTATCGAGCCTACTTTGTAGATCATTATGTCTATCGAATAGATATTTATGCTATGTTGGTGGCTAGGCGAGCGCACCTTCGTGCATGGGTATAAGTTATAATGACCACACAGGTCGCTCGCACTGAATTTTTTAGTGTAACAATGGTCCACGCATGTCCACTAAGTATAATGATATTTGTTCGACGACCAGCACCAGTAAACGCGGATCTTTATGAAAAATTAGCGATGCGTAGCGATGGTGTGATTCGCTCACATCGATGCTCTCCCATTGTCGTCCCCCCCTTTATGTGATTTAACTGAATTATGGAGTAGAAATGGCCACAATTTGGTTTTGGCTCTCTAGTGGTTAGCCCGTGCTGTGATCCTGTGTGTTGGGGACACTAAGCGACCGTGTGTAGCGTGATTGCTTGGACTTTGTGAGTGAAGACTGAAGTGCTACGACGCGGTGCTACGTCTCGTAGAGGGCGCCTTGACGGAAAAGCTCAAGTAAGTTTCCCCGTCTCGGCGTAGCGCGTACCTCGTAACTTCGTGTACAATTTTTTGTGTGTTGAAGATGTTTTAGGGATTATTCATTTCGCAACGTACTATGTATGTATGTGGATGGAAAGTAAAGTAAACTTTGCATAATTTCAAGTGCAAACAAACCTCTTTTACAGAAGTCGCGGATTATTTTATCTTAGTCGGTTGGTGTTTGGTACATGAATCCTATCGGAAATTTAAACTTTATTATCACAAAGTTAATTTTAATATACTTCTTTCATGTTTGTAAGGCGAACTTTGAGACCTATTCTGAAACGTATTATTTAACGATTTTATTTTTATCGTCACCATCTTAACTGATCCCAACTTTCAATTTGATTATCCTAATGCTAAGTACTGAGTTTTTCAAGGATCCAGTTTCTATTTTAAAATCTTCTGATTGTCAATATAGTTCAAGCCCTCCAGTAGTTCCATTAACAAACAATTTCAATAAAACTCATAGCTTCGAATATTTAACGAATAATAACAAAAACCTAGTTGCTTAGGGCGGCGCCCGCGCAGTGTTGTGTGACCGTATTATGCAACACCGAGCATGCCCCGCACGTGCATTGAAAGGAACAGTCGTTGTAAATATAAAACTACTAGCAGCGCCCCGCGGTTTCACCCGCATAAGTTTCGATCCCGTGGGAATATCGGGATAAAAAGTATTATATGTGTTAATTCTGGTTATAAACTATCTGTGTGCCAAATTTCATAAAAATTTGTCAAGCCGTTTGAGCGTGAAGAAGTAACAAACATACAAACACTCACAAACTTTCGCCTTTATAATATTATGAATAAAAAATAATGTTATATGTATAATGTATGGAGGGGCCCGTGGCTAAATAATAACAGCCGCACAGGTCGATCGATTAGGTTAAACTACGCTTGCCGCGGTTGGCCTGTGGATTGGTGATCATCTTTACGTACCGAGACTCGGAAAGCACCATAAGCCGTTGGTCCCGGCTGTCATTTGTGGATCTTTGACAGTCGTTACGAGTAGTCAGAAGCCCGAAAATCTGACAACCAAGGGGTAACGTATTACCCAGTAACTTGGTTGTGGAGGTCAGATAGGCAGTCGCTCCATGCAAAATGCTGGTGTTCGGCTGCATCCGGTTAGACTGGAAGCCGACCCCAACATAGTTGGGATAAGGCTAGGCAGATGATGATGTATATATGTATATAGATTTAGTAGGAAGTAGGATATTATTATGCATTTTTTCCCGAATCATCACTACATAGTATAAAACAAAGTCGCTTCCCGCTGTCTGTCCCTATGTATGCTTAAATCTTTAAACCTACGCAACGGATTTTGATGCGGTTTTTTTTAATAGATAGAGTAATTCAAGAGGAAGGTTTGTATGTATAATACATGCATAATATAGTAGAGAAACACTGATCATTTTAGGGGTTTCTAATGTGATGTCGTAAATAAACACATTTTTTTGCGCTTACATTGCAAACGCTGGCTTAACCCTACGAGATAGATCAAAATAATGTACTACAGTATTGTACACCTTAAAAAGGTCTACAAAAAAGTCCGCGATGGCATATGTCTATCTCTTAGGGATAACCCACAATAACCATTTTTTATCCTATACTTTTTAAGAGAAATAATGGCTCTAAAATTATCAGTGTTTCTCTACTATATTATGCATGTATTATATGCATATAAACCTTCCTCTTGAATCACTATCACTCTATCTATTAAAAAAAACCGCATCAAAATCCGTTGCTTATTTTTAAAGTTCTAAGCATACATAGAGACAGACAGACAGCGGGAAGCGATTTTGTTTTAGACTATGTAGTGATAGTGATCAGCATTGCACCCGTGCGAAGCCGGGGCGGGTCGCTAGTAATTTAATAAACTGTGAAAGTAGGCTGTTATAACAAAGATAATGGTGATGATTCATGTCAGAATGGAATAGACAAGGAACGACCACTTTACGAAAGTTGAGTAGCTGGTAACTTTCGTATGCCATTCAAATGCATTCGTTACTCGTACTTGTGCTCAATTTTAACATTAATACGACCAGTCACAAACAAATTGAACGCTAAGAACGAGAAGTACCTAAAATCATGTGTTTCATTGGATATCAACAAGGGGAAAACTAACCGAACTTATAACAGTGATCACTAGCAAAGTGCACTAGATGTGTTATAATAGTAGGTACACCCAAAAAGTCTGTCCCTCTCTCTCTAATGTGACATCAGGCATAATCAGCGTACACTGTTCCCACTGCTGGGACACAGGCCTCCTTTCAGTGAGAGGGAATGGACCGCAATCCTCCACGGGGGCCCAGTTGGTAAGTATAGAATAGAATATAATACTCTCTATTATGTACACCATATAAATTACAGACATAAATATAGAAATTTTACAAAGGGCGGTCTTATCGCTAAGAGCGATCTTTTAAAGACAACCTTTGGATGGATTAAAAAGTCAAAGAGAGACAAATACTGTAGGTAGTCTGTGGTGTACCATTTACACGATACAATGAATATATAGATAAAGAATATCATACTAATCTAAATAAATATATACATATAACAATAGACATGAAACAGGAGTAAAGAAAATATAGTGGTGCTGTTTAAGGAGAGAGGAAGTGCTTTTTTATCATAATTTTAAAAGTGGACAAAGATTGAGCACGTCTTATCGACACGGGCAAGTCTTTCCATAACTGTACTGCTTATAATATAAGCAGTACAGTTATGGATTAATATAAATTCAAAGAAATGTGACATATTATGTCACATTTCTTTGTATTTTTCGGTAATCTTTTTGTGTCACAGCCACAAAGTGATTCAAGTCACTGTAGAAGATTAAGATACGTATTTATTTTTAAATAGATAATACTATAATAGATAATATTACCTTGGCGATTATATTTTTGTTATGGTATATACAGTTGTTATATTATCGGATATATAATATGTTATCTTTACAAAAACGAAGTGATAGTTAAAGTCAGTGTGATAGTATGATGACATCCGTCCGTGATGTGAATGATACACGCGTGATCACTATGAAGTGGGCTGAGGATGTTCTACAGTAGCAAGATAAGGAACACCTCAAGTCAAGAGAGAATTTATATAAGTAGGTTTCTTGTAGGCAACTTGTAGATTGTGGTTAAAGGTGATTCCCAAAAACTTAAGAGCCGATATACACCTACAACTTTCGACTAAAGCGCGAATTTGTTACTCACTTATACCGACAGATCAGAAAATATAAGGTTAATAATTGATGATCTCGATTTGAAAATGAAAAGGAGCTCGTTAATTCTTAAATCTATTTTGATTCCTGCCGTGCGATTCTGTAACCATCTCACCGTGAAAGCTTGGGTGAAGAGAGCGTGGAGTGAGCTGTCATTCGCTAGGGATTAACACTATTAAGTGCTCACTTCACTTATGATTTCACGGTGAGATTTTTACAGAATCGACCGGCTGCTCAAATAATCAGCATCACTTATTCACTTATTCCTGAGAAGGAATTTGACAATTATTCTATCCTAAATTCTAATTTTATGAATAATTTTTTTTCTACCTTTTCCGTAATGCTCCCAACTAACCTGATTTAGTCCACAAACTGGGTCACCGTAATCGTTACATGGCAATGGGAAAGGATTTGGAGTTATAGCTTCATATTGATCGCAAAGAGAAGGGAAGGGTTGAATTTTATTGATCGCCAGAGCAAGTAGGACTGGTGCATTATCTGTATCCTTAGATATGTAACACGTTGCAAAAACATTGAGAAACTATACCCTCATTGATGTATGAATGGTAGTAATCTTTATCAATTTTACATTTCGTGTCAATCATCTGGGTACATCCATGATAATATGACACACATACATTGCAGTCGCGTTGCATCACAGACTTAGTATTTACTACTCGCTGCATCAATGAGCTGGCAAAGCAACAGCCGTGCGATTCTGTAACCATCTCACCGTGGAAGCTTGGGTGAAGTGAGCGTGGAGTGAGCTGTCATTCGCTAGGGATTAACACTATTAAGTGCTCACTTCACTTATAATTTCACGATGACATTTTTACAGAATCGACTGACTGGTCTTACTTATCTAGTGTTTGTGTTTCTTCTAGTTCAGTAGATAATTTGCATATTTAACTACTTGTTACAAAGTTAATCGTTTTCTAAGTCCTTCTTTATTATTCTTATTTTCGCCTTATACTCGTAACTATTTGATTTAAACGAAACTATCTATACCTTTTCCATATTTTTGAAAACATCCTAAGTATTGGTGAAACCTTGAAAATGATGACTTTGGTAATACAAAGTCTACGCTTTCAACAATTTTTAATACATGGTATCTAGTGTTTTGTCTTTTATATTGATTACAACTATCGATGATGATAAAATTAGAGGTGTAGGTATAGATTTGTTGCCACGGTACCTATCTATTTGTTACGAAGCCGAGGTAGAGTTACATACTTAATCTGACTAAAGGACATTATGATTTTAGTCTTTTCCTTCATCGAGGTGTTGGTATATATCTCAAATTACTAGAATAGAAACAAGTTCAAACATTTTGTTGCCATCAAAACTTACAAGTGAGAACCTAACTATCATTAAAAAAACTATCAACAACATCGTCCCGTTTTTTTTCCATTTTAGGTGGATGTGTATCCAAACTTATGTCGCTTAGCTAATAATGATAAGGCGTAGTGGGACACGTGAGGCAAACGAGGCACCTATAACATATTTATAATAGAAACTACATATAGTAGGCAAGACAACAACTTAGACTGCTAGTCAAGTCAACAACTGAACAAGGTCAACTTGGTAACACCCACGAGATAGATTTTATTGGTTGATATATGTACGCAAGCTGTCTTGTTTTCACTATACTCGAAGTATACAGCTTGCGTACATATCCAGGAATTATAATCTTCTTTATTTCATTGAAACACATAAATTATATCTAAGAAAATATTAAATATTTTTATAAAAAACATATTATTAAGCATGTGACTTAACCTTCGAAAGGCAAAAACTGATAATCTGGGTTCACTTTTCACATTTGGAAATGATAATGCAGCTATATTTTTCTATCTTTGATTTAAAACGGTCTCCTTTCGCTAGTTTGAAAACCGATAGAACATGATCTATCTTAATTGGGTAGTTGCATGATATTGAATACTATATATTATATTCTAGTAGATAATATGTCCACACATGTAATACAATAATAGAATTCGAAATCAAATTTGAAATCGGTCGAAAAATAAAAAACTTATAACTTATAGAAACTTTTTATCTATCTCTTTCTCGCAAAACGAAGTTTTGCATGTAATTTATATGGCGATACTGAACTATGACGTCACAATTCAGTATTTCCCTCTCTGTCTAATTGAGAGTTTTGAACGCTCATATCTTTTCAATTTTTAAAAATATTAAAAAACTGTTTATACCAAGCTATTAGTGAGGTAAAAAAGCTTCAATTTAAATAATAAAAAAAAATTAGTCAACTCGCGGATTCTGGATAAAATTTTTCGAAGGTTATTTAAAAAAAAATTGCTTTTTCCTACAAAACTGACTTGCGCGGTCAAAATGTAAAAAGAAAAGCATTTTTTTTTTAAATCCATGGCATTATATGTAGTATTGGTAACAGCACGTGCCTCGCGGTTCCAGCCACCCTGCGTAGCATATAGTGCCTATTGCCTGTAGGCACTTTGTAGAAATAAAGATATAAGTATTGCCACGCTGAGATATTCAAGATCAGGCACTGTTGCAAACCCAAAAACAAATAGTTTTAGAGCTTTATGTTAACATACGTGGTTGACGAAAGACAGCTTAAATAACTAGGCAAACCATGCATCACCATCATCATCATCGTCATAATCAGCCTATAACAGTCCACTGCTCGACATAGGCCTCTTCTTCGACGCCATTCAACTTGATTTTCGGCAACTCTCATCCAGCTGCTACCAACCAACCTGCGAAGACCGTCGCTCCACCTAGCCTTAGAGCGTCCCACCTTACGTTTACGGATTCGGTTTCCACTCCAGAACACGTCTACCCCAACGGTCACCGGTTCTACGGCTAATATGTCCGGCCCATTACCACTTCAGCTTGCTTACTCTGTGACCTATGTCGACCACTTTGGTTCTCTGCTGGATCACCTCGTATCGGATTCGATCCCTCAGAGAGACTCCAAGCGTAGGCCGTTCCATAGCTGGACCAACCGTACCGTGAGGTGTCCACGTTTCGGCTCCGTAAGTCATAACTGGTAGGACGCACTGATTGAAGACCTTAGTCTTTAGGCTCTGTAGATTACGCGACGAGAAGACTCGACGAATCTTCTCAAACGTTGCCCAGCCCAGCTGAATTCTTCTGTTAGCCTCCCTCTCAAAGATATTTTTACCAAACTGCAGTTTGCCCGAGGTAAACATATTCTTGAACAACTTTGAGAGCACCGCCAAACAAAGCAATATCAACGAATCAGAAAGTATTTAAATCTACTGATAAATAAGTCCCAGGGAAAACCCGATACTACAATTTGTAAATACAGGCCTTTATATGTTATTGCACAACACTGGTAAAATACTTGAAAATAAATATACTCTTACAACTAAAAATCAGGTAGATAGATACACACAGTAATGCGGCAGTCATTATTTTATTGTTAAAAACATTTTAATGTCATCCTTTTCAGCCTTGAAAGCAGACAAAGAGCGGAATTTTTCCCACGAAAAAACGACAAATAAACCTAGTTGTGGCTAGGTGTTCTCCACTTTCGTAAATTTTTTTTATAGATATCGAGTATCCTATTCCGAAATGTGGGATTTATAGTCCAGGAACCTGTCTCCATATTACAAGCTCTTGCGTCACAGTTTCCCACGAGCCCATCCTAACCCAGCCTAGCCCATGCCAGGCCCTTCATTGGTAACTCGAACATTTTTCACACCATTTCGTTGCGCGTGATTGGTTTCCGTGAAAAGTGTACTATTTGATCAGTGATCGTCCCTCATTGTACGCTTTGAATTTGAGGAATCGTTTACGAACAAAGCATTATACTTTCACTAAAATAGGTTAATTGCTTATCTATTATATTATAATGTTCAGTTACTGTGGGTTTTTAGGATTAAAGAATGTGATAGGAAAAGTAAAACATCACCGGACGTGTTTAAATAAGTTCACGTTTAAAATCGTTTTGTGACCTTTTGTAAGACATCGACTGCGTGAATAACGGTACTTCGATAGAAACACTAGTATGTGAATGTGTATAATACGATAAATGGAGTTCCTCAAGGATGTGTTTGGCCATGTCAACATAGTCAAAGAAGTTTGCAAAACAATATTTAAACAAGAACTTACCTAATGTTTCAACAAGTTTACTAGTGATTCTACCTGAAAAACTGAAGCTTTTGTGTGATTCACAACCATGCATGAACCTATCGGTAAAAGTACAAAATTACGCCTGATAACACGAACAAAAGGCCAAATCTATTCAAAATCCATCGATCCCATTCTGCAAACAGCCAGACAGTGATTTCATGGTAAAGATAACTGTATCAAAATTTGGATGCTACGTCATTTGGCCAATTGGCCCGGCGAGGACATCGGTCGGAACACAATGAACCGGACGTCGACATCCGCTTTCCATCGGCACAATTTTTTGGAAACACCAAAATTTTCATAGTCCAAACCTTCGGCCTGGCATTGTCATGTAGATTCGTGGTTCATTATGTTGCTAGTAGGTACTAGCTGGCAGATTGTACCTATACTACCTATATTTGATAGCTACTAGTGAATTTAGAGGGCTTGTACTGCGCAGATGTGCGAGAGAAAGCGTGAGTGAAGTCGGCGGACCGATAAGCACTTTACAGTACACCCCGATTTGCGTTTCTATATTATTGAGAGTAATAAACTTCCGCGGTCTTCTTCTTCCGTTGGCGTAGGTTCATTTGAAATCTTAAACACATCTGACATGTGGATATGGTCCTAATCGCACTTGATTCGACCTCTCTTTGACCTGGGGCAAAACAACATCGATGGTGATGTAGATACTGCGCGGTTGAAACACCTTGCTTATCTTATTTTTGCTCAAAAGTAGTATTGTTTTCATTCGCATACCACATGAAATTATACCATAAATATTACCTACTCATTAATTACCTCTGGTACAGGAAGGAAATAGTGTAGGAAACTGATAATATTCTTGTTCCAATTAAGTGCAAGCAAAACAATAGTATTGATTAATGTATTGTGTACATTGTCTAGACAATTATGTACTTAATTTGTTTACCTTGTGTCACTATTTCAAATGGTTATGTATATATACATATATGTTTTATCATTCTGAAACATATATACATTATTTTGTTGTTTTTACAATTTTACTCGCCAAACTTTCGAGTTTGATGGCGAGAAATATAGTAAAAACTAACCTTTTAAACTACCAATTATGCACTATTTCACTCAAGATCAGTCACACCAGCACGGACAGATTGCGGACGAGCCGCGAACACTGGACACTGACAGATTCTAATTACGTATCCGTCTGGAGGTGTCTGTGTCCGGAGCCACGTCCGCAAGTATCCGCAACCCGCCTGCGCCGGCCCGACCTAGCCCTTAGCGAGATTCACATATTACTTAATAATGATACTATAATATTTACTAATTTTAATACTAATTTGTATAATTTTAATATATTTTATAATGTATCTAATAATAACTGCAACAAATGAGGAATAACTATGAAATTGATTACTTAAAACCCTTCCGAGAAAAGGCAATACGAACACAAGCCATCCATTTTTGCGTTCGTGTAACAAAAGTATTATAATTAGCAATTAATTCTTCTCTGCATTGGTTGTTTGGTACAATTGTAAGGAAAACAAAGACTTGTTGGTTTAACGTACCAAGATGAGAACGTTCCTGCCCATACGTTTGCTACGCCTCTGAAAAACGATATGGGAGTCTGTGTTGCTGAGACTGACCATAACACAACTAGAGCATCATCATCTGCCTAGCCTTTTCCCAACTATGTTGGGGTCGGCTTCCAGTCTAACCGGATGCAGCTGAATACCAGTATTTTGCATGGAGCGACTGCCTATCTGACCTCCACAACCCAGTTACTGTGTAATACGATACCCCTAGGTAAGACTAGTTGTCAGAATTTCGGGCTTTTGACTACCCGTAACGACTGTCAAAGATCTACGAATGACAGCCGGGACCAACGGCTTAACGTGCTTTCCGAGGCACGGAGGGGTATCGGTATGTAAAGATGGTCACCCATCCACAGACCAACCGCGGCAAGCGTAGCTTAACCTGATCGATCGACCTATGTGGCTGATATTATTTAGCCACGGGCCCCTCCACTAGAGCACAACACTAAAAATAGGCCAAACAAAAAATTCCCTGTAAAAACATACAATTGAAATATTTCGCAAAATATCATATGAATACAATTAATTGCATCTATTTCACGGGTGTGCGCAAAATAACGGTGTCGATTTCAGTATCCATTTCAATACGGTTGGCATCGATAAAGCGAACAGTACTGTTAGAGCACAAAGAGACAAGAGTAGTGATGCATGGGTTTTGTATATGACTAGTTATAGCCCAACTCTTCGTGCTCCGATAGTTGCGAATGTTATAAATAAGCCTGTATTGTTCGACAACTGTATTGGGTTTATGCTTGTTAGGGCTGTTGATAACAAATGAAAATGGGAAATAATGAGTATTATGACCTATCATTAGCAGCGACATAATAAAGAGATTCTACGATGGCTAATGTTCCCAATAAAGCCCTTAATAACTTGCAAGATAATAATGAATACACTAATTTTTTTCCGATGGCTCACAATGGGTTTGCTGTCAAATGTAAAACTTAATCTTTTACGAAATCTATCTTCTCCTCCGGGACACAACTGATTGAGATACGATATTTGCGTGGTAGGTAGTGATGGATATCTAGAATCCAAAAGGGGGATTGAACGTTGAAGCGTTGTTGCCATACATTATTGTGTACTAGATCCGTTAGGTATTCGTGTCAGATAAATATAAAGTGATAAATATGGATGCATGCAGAATCACCTAAAGGCGGATAGAAATTGCGGTTAGAATCATAGATGACGGGTGATTTGTTAACATGTAAGTTGAAAACATGTTTTTGTGATGAAAAAGTATTTGTTCAGTTGAGATATTGAGCAAATGTTTTGTCTTTGTTTCTATAAATAACATTATTGTTAAGTACCTTATGGATAACAATAATGCTTGTTGAGATTTCAAATAGACGTCATTGTTTTTTTCTATTATGTATATTTAATTAAAACAATTTTTGGAGTAAATGTACGTATCGTAAGAGGTGACCATGGAAAGGATAAGGTGTTATTACTCTTACGAGGAAATACAATAAATATATCAAGAGAAGTTTTTCATTCACTAGAAACCTTGGATAACTAAAGAAAACGAAATCAGCCGAGATTACTTTGACAACAACAGTCAGTAACAAGACACTTCACAGATTCAAATTCCAATCAACATCCAAATAAAATGGGCGCCAGTCTGCACTTATCGACATACGTACAACGATACACACAGACCCTGTTTACGTGCAGAAACATCATAATTTAGATCTATATACACTGCAATCATCACACGCACAGCCCCATGTAGATGACCACCGTAATTTCCTTCTGAAGGCCGTAATTATATAGTAAACAATGAACCTTTTGCTCTCGACATAACATATTTGTCCTGTTCAACCTTGCTCTCGATTGTCTCATGATGGTCTCATGTCAAGCGATTATCGGTTTGCGAAATGATGATCGGTTTCCGAATGGTTAAATGAAGGGTCATGTTGAACGCATCAGCGAATTGCTTTGGCTCAACAATGAAGCTGTTAATCACTGGGTTAACCATACACAGTATTCGCAGCCATAATGATGATTGCAGGCATAAGATTTTTCGAAAAAAGTAGAATGTAATTTAATTTCATAAGAATTATTTTTCCCCAAAACAATATGGAGGAGCAGTGGGCACTGTTTTTTGGTACCGACTACTTTCCTACGAAATGTATGTCTTTCAATTAGTTAATTGTATGAAATTAACACAGGATATACCTAATGCTGGGTACGGGATTCCTAGATCTCTGTATTATCTGTCAAGACAATAGATTTTTTCTGTGAATACAAAAATATGAGTTTTATTGACACTCACGTGTTGTAAGATAATGACGATTGATGACACATTTATAACGACTTTGATAATATTTTAAGACTGATCATTAAAGAATATAAGCTAACATTTAAAGTAATAATATGTACATGTATATGACAAAATAAAAAAAAATCATAGGGCATCAAACAATTCGTCCACATCGCTGTCAACAGGAGCAGTGCCCACAAGTTCTCCATTCCTGGCCACATTCAAGAACTAAGCATTAATAAATACAAATCTTTTATAAAGCTAAAACTATGCCAGAAAGCCTATATTGAGGACAAAAAAGCTTGGGATTGAGCTGCTCCAATAGGTCTAGACAGTGAATGTTGTTTATTTTTTATTTTGCTGATTTACACTTTTGTTTTTTTTTTCTTTCTAAATATCTATTTATATACAGTATGACATGAACATTTACTGTTTAAAGTCTTATATTATTTTAATTATTGTGAATGTGAGGACTATGTGGGTCATTGTTTCCGTTTTAATCATGGTCTGGCAGTTTGAGTGGTGTATGCGGTCTACACAAATGTCCTGTCCTTGGTATTGCTCGTCGAACCGTTGAGCTCCTTAAGTTCTGAGTTGAGCTGCACGGTTACTGACGAATGCGTGCACTGACTGCAAAGGTCCACTCAGTGTGGTTCTTTCCTGAAAAGACCATTTCAGACACCAATCTACATGGTCTTCACATTATCTGACCAAGATTATGTCTGGACTTGAAAAGAGACTGTGACCTTTGAGTTTGTTTCGGCCTTTCTTCTCAGAGTAGTCAGATAGGAAACGCCGACCTCATCTAGTTTAAAAATATGATTGAGATGTAAAATTGTTTGTATAAACCTACTTACAGAAAATACATCATTTATCATAAGAATGGCAGCAATGCCACGTTGTACGGCTATGCTAATCCTTTGGCCAAGAAATATGCCAGCCCTCTGGTCACGTGAAGATTCGACTAACTGCTTGGCGATATATCGAAAAACCAAGTGGGCACTCGGACCTCATGGCCCTAGTGTTTCATTACAGGGAGTGTTAAATCCAAATACACAAATAATTCTAATATTATTTTTTTTTATACAGGTGACCATATGTGTGGTCGGTGACGTGGTAGGCCTACAAAGATAGAAGATGAAGCCCCGGGGGGCGAGTGCCATGCACGCCTTCACTGCGCTCACTATGCTCACCATGGCTAATGGTAAGATGAACTAGAAACACTCATCAGTGATTTGCTCTTCCGTATACTGTCGTATCTGTAATCAGTTACTTGTAATATTCCTGAATAATAAACAATAAACACGGAAGAATCAATCGAAACTCGCGTCAAGGCGAATAATGAAACATATTGATTAGAATCATCTGTTTATGTAAATAAAATGATGTAAGTAATTAATTTTCCCTGGCAAAGAATGCACACACATACGATCTCAGTGTTCTAAATGCTGTAATAAAATAACCCAGCAACTGTCAAAACCGACGTTAAATCAAAGTACATAATTATGATTAAACACAACTACTCAATATTATATGTACGCGGCTAGAAGAAGAGTGTTTATCTAACAGTAGATAGCATTAACTACCTGCTTATAAACTTAGACCAACAGACGCATGATGTTGAAGCGAGTACTTAAAATAAACTGCATTGCCCTCAGCTCAAACGACATGCAACCAGGGAATGGGAAGAGTTATGTATGAGAGACTACCGAACCAACAGCTACATGGATTCGATGATGACGTTGTAAGTATAATAACAAAAGAACTGCGAATTTATATGTAGCTAATAGGACCTTGAATTTGATTATTTGCTTTAAATTCCTCAAGGCACCTAGCCTTAGTCGATCGTCCAATCGTACACGTAACATTTGTTTATCAAATATGTAAGTAGCTACCTAATGCATGCATAGTATATGTTGATGTTGTCAAACAAATCGTAGATTTTATGACACGAATTAAAAAGTCTAAACATCCTTAATTTTGCATTACGTATTCATTCCTCGTAAACATAGGTACGCGAGACGGCGCCACCTTTTCGTGTCTTGGAAAAATGCCAGGACCTATGCTTGCGTGATCGCTCTGGAAACAGCCTCGTTCGGACTTGCAACTCGATAGACTTCCAACCTGGAGCACGCATAGCTGCCTTCAGTCCTGAACCAGAATATGAGGAGTCTACTTGCTATTTGACGCGGGAACAGGCCGCACCCGAGGGCATTGGAACTCTTATGATCGTACCGAATAGCGTCCACTTTAATGAGATCTGTCTTACGTGTAAGTATCATACTTTTATTAATATGTTGTTATATCGTTATTAATTTCACCGTTTACAAAATAGTCATTGTCACTATCGTCGTTTTAGCAAATCGTCCGGAGCGTGAATGCCCATCACGCCGGTATGTTTTCGAACGCCATGCTCGCAAACGGCTCAAGCTTCCACCTTCGGATCTCAAGGAAATAATGGTTGCTAACCGGACAGAATGTGAAGATAAATGCCTGGGAGAGTTCAGCTTTGTATGCCGTTCTGCTACATTTGATTCTGCACTGAGGACTTGTTCTCTGAGTAGATTTACTAGGAGGACACATCCAGAGTTGTTGGAAGATGACCATAACGCTGATTATTTAGAAAATACTTGTCTGAACGGTAAGCTTAATTTACAAGTGTTTCTGCACCTTTCTAATCAGGGTCATCTCTATAATTTTCAATGACGTTTTTATAGCTGAACGTCGCTGCGATGGGTTAGCAGTTTTCATAAAAGAAGAAAACAAGCGTCTCGGAGGACCGTTCGAAGCTGATGTTTTTTCGAACATGACTCTCGATGAATGCCAGGCAATGTGTGTACGGGCAGAGAAGTAAGTCGCAGTTTTATTTTACTTTCTCTTGACTTTTACTTAGACGGTCTTACATGCATACGATATTTTTTCTAGATATTTCTGTCGATCCATCGAGCATGACGCTATGACGCGACAGTGCGTTCTCTCCGAAGAAGACTCGGTTTCACAAAAAGACGACGTGACTGTCAGCGCATCTCCCACCCATCACTTCTACGACCTTGTCTGTCTGGACAATCGTGAGTATTATCGTGATCGTTTGTTTGCCTATGATAACAGCTGTATGTAGTATCCACATTTAACAGGCTTTTTTCAAGCGTTCAATGTTTGGCAATTACCATTCTACAATTCCTGAATTAACGATGCATGAAACCACATTAAGGTTTTTCTCACGATTATGATCAGTTTCTCATCGGGTGACAGCTCGCGGCACGGAGTACCCGGACAACAGTGTGACGTCACACCTGTTCTCGCCCGGACGGCGGCCGGACACGGCCTTCCAGAGGTACCGGAACAGCCGTATCACCGGAGAGTTCCACTCAGAGATCACCGGCCGCTCGCTCAGCGAGTGTTTGGACGAATGTTTGAGGCAGACCAGCTTCCAGTGCAGGTAATGTACTGAATCATGTCACTGTGCCGTTTGACCACGATTTCAAAATGCGCATTTCATCTCTTTTCAATTGACGACCATATATTTACATAACTTCTCGACCGTAAAAGGCCGTTTTGTAACTCCAACCGATATTGTACCAACATTCCAACTGTTGAATGTAAAGATAAAATTAATAAGTATTACTTACTTTCGAGTACCTATGCCTTAGTTATCTATTCTAAAAACATCAATAACGTCAGCTTTATCGACAATAAGCTCCCACAGGGCTAAGATAGCAAATCATAACAAAATCTGACCTATAAAAACAAAGACGTATCTTTTGGGCCTCGGAAAACGAAAAACAGTCCATTTATCTGTTTAGCTTTGTGTGTCATAAGTACATGCTGAGATAAGGTGTGACAAGTTCGTTGTCCGATTGCGTGCTTATGGGCAATTCCACAACATTCAGCAACATTGAGCATTGTTGTTTGTGGCAGGTCGGCGGTGTACAGCGACCGAGCCAGGACATGCCGACTGAGCAGATACAATCAGAAGGATGGCATGCGACTGCTTTACGATCCTGATTTCGATTATTATGAAAATTTGATGCGTGAGTATCGTTTGGGTTCTCTTTGTTGATGGTTAGTCGTTAGAATTTACGAAAAAACGATACTGAATGAATTGCAATTGTTTGGAGACATTACAATGAAACCATTTCAGATCCAACGGTTAATTTTGTATATTTTTGGGTCATGTTCAGTTTATGCACAAAAATATAGCAGTGGATGTTGTCAACCTCCCATTTTCATGAAAACGCATGAACAAATTATGTTAATATCTTTAAAAAATCAAGTAAGCTACAAAGCAAAGTACTCGTAAACTAGCAGTAATCTGCATAATAAACCTAGACAATCTAGGTCATGCACAATTGTGCATCACATGAGAATGTTTAGACGGCAGATGACGTATTGCACTTGTGAAAGACTGGCAGGAAGAAACCAATCAACGTATCAGTACAAATTGGGATTAATAGAACTGAGCATAGCGTAGTAATGTTATTTTTAGAGGTTATTAGGGTTGCGAGTTTGCGAGTACGCGGGCAAAGTGCTTGACAATATTTTAGAACTAGTCAGTTACAATTTTGAATGTGTCCAATTTCTTTAGGCGTTCACTCGACTGGAATTATGTTCATTATTCATTGTTGACTTTTCATATGTAGGTACACATCTTCAGAGGTTGTTCTTCTGAGCTTTGTTTAAGACATGAAGTTGACCAAAAGTGAATTTGGAATACGTAGGTACTGTACAAATTCTTCATTCGTCACAATGTGCATTGTTTTTTTCATGACACACTTGACATCCTTTAATAGCCAGTCAATTGCCTCAACAACGCAGTTGAGAATCACCCGACATTGACCGTACTGTGTCCACAAATAGATTTTCTTTAACTACTTTATTAACTAGTGTAGATTTCAGACCAGATATAAAGTTTCTGACTGCACGGAGAGAAAAATCTTAGAAAAATTAGGTACTGTGCTGTCTCATAATCTGAGTGCATTTGAGTGCTAATGGAAAAATTACCATGCTACACATGCATGCACAGTAAAAAATCTTATGCTGTACAGTAAAATTTATTGGAAAAATAGTGAATTTTTCCCAATATCACTAAGAAAAATTTCTGTAGATGTCACTTGCACTCACTTTACAGTGACGAACACAGTAATTTTTCTAAGAATTTTCTCTCCGTGTGGCGAATTGGCGATGCAATGGCGACAAAAGTGGCCGACACGTAGGTCAACATATACAACCACTACTCATCTAAGCTTTTCGGAGAATACAACCATGAAGACTTGCCTGATTAACATGACAGCATGCTCTCTGTCTGCTCTTGATCACGATTTAGTGGTCGGAAATATTGCCGAATTATCAAAAAATTTAATGAAATCAAACTTGACGCTTGAAACACAGTTTTACTAGACCTGTAGGTACTTTTGGTGCTACTATTTAGGTTTTAAAATAATCCATGAAAAATACTGCTCACAATTTTTTTCAAATTCTCCTAGTCCTTAAAGACTTCGTAAGTATAATAAGCTCCTTGAAATTACAAATATTGACGTCTATGGTTTGGGCATTCAGATCAGCTAGTTGCCGGTGAGACCGAAGCTGGGAGTCCTGGGACTGGTTCACAGGGCAATTGGGGGGGCCGCCCCGCCACTTCCACAGGTTCGATGCATGATAGACAGGAGCGGGGTTGAGACTCAGTGATTGATGAACGTTACAATTCATCGCAATAAATACATGCATTTAAAACTAAACGAAAACTTATAAAATTCTAAATTATTTTCTGTTTATTTTATAAGATTTCTGAGAGTATTGTATTACGAACTATCGACTGCGAAGCATTACTCTGTCATATAGCTCTACCTAAGATGTCGATGTGATGAACGTTTGATCTCATGAGCTTTGGTGTGGTGCATCACAATTCATACTGCCAGAAAGAACATCGAATGCCAATTGGGTAGTTGCATGATATTGAATACTATATATTATAGTAGATAATATATCCACACATGTAATACAATAATAGAATTCGAAATCAAATTTGAAATCGGTCGAAAAATAAAAAACTTATAACTTATAGAAACTTTTTGTCTATCTCTTTCTCGCAAAACGAAGTTTTGCATGTAATTTATATGGCGATACTGAACTATGACGTCACAATTCAGTATTTCCCTCTCTGTCTAATTGAGAGTTTTGAACGCTCATATTTTTTCAATTTTTAAAAATATTAAAAAACTGTTTATACCAAGCTATTAGTGAGGTAAAAAAGCTTCAATTTAAATAATAAAAAAAAATTAGTCAACTCGAGGATTCGATATGTCAAACCTGACTGTTTTAAATATTGGCCAGCTCACGACTGCTATTGACATTTATGTGTGTGGTTGATTTATGAATCATATTTCGAACCGTAGTACAGCCGGTCGATTCTGTAAAAATCTCACCGTGAAATCATAAGTGAAATGAGCACTTAATAGTGTCAATCGCTACTATTAGGAAATGACAGAGCTCAATTCCCGCTCACTTCACCTAAGTTCTCACGGTGACATTTTTACAGAATAGCACTGCTGCACCTTAATTGCGTAACACACTGCCAGTCTCAATCTGAATAATTTTGAATGATCTTGCTGATCCATTGTTTCATATGTTCAAAAATGTGTCTGCTCAACAACGTAAATAACGCAATGAATGTTGTTGAACTGTCAAAATGAAACCCATTGCTACTGATAGTGAGTTACGCAATTACCCTGCTGTTGACGAAATGTTTGATAACTTTCAACAATCACTGGGGAAATCAAATGTAGTGGATATATGATCGGGTTCAGGAGTAATGTGTCTTATGGGAAAACGTAGATATGTAGTAGTATTTGTAGCTTATTTTGTATAGCTTTTAGACAAAATGTAATGTTGTACGGTGAGTAAATAAAGCTGTATGTAGAGTAGATAGAAATATCAAATTATGTAAGTAGGTGAACTACTATATAGATGTTGTTGTGTTATTTCTAGGATTGATTTGTTATCAGCATGCTGAACTTGTAAGGTAATCGTAGTTAGTTATTTATAAACATTAGTTAGCAAGTAGTTGGTAGTAGTAGTATACAGCATGGTTTTTTTTTTACCGTTTCCAAATGTTTAAAGGCTGTTCTACCCATGAATATGAACAACTTTCACTATGGAACCAAGTCTGAATCACAAAACAAAATCTGTTGTTTGGTATTGAACTTTTATATTAAACAGCTGATTTGTTTTCGTGATTTCAGAGTTGGTCCCATGGTGAAAGTTTTTTCATATTCATGAGTAGAACAGCCTGTAAAAATTTGGAGCCTGTAAAAAAACATCCAGTAGATGTTTGTTCGCATGCTGTTCCTTCATATGTACAGAAAACTCTTACTAAACTCAGTTTTTCATTTCAAGGTGGTAGTAACGGAGGCGACCGAGACCGATACCCGGCAGGCGTAGACCGCTATCCGGATGACGACCGGTACCCGGACGATGACCGGTACAGCGACCGTCGACCGGACCGGTACCCTGACGACCGGTATCCGGCCGGCCTCGACGACCGCTACCCCGACGACCGATACCCATCCGGCGTCGGATCAGACCGCTACCCGTCTGACAGATACCCCCCCGGCGTTGCAGAACGTTACCCCTCTGATAGATACCCACCCGGTATTGATCGCTACCCACCTGGTTTTGATCGGTACCCATCTGGTCCTGACCGATATCCAGCTGGTCCCGAACGATTTCCAGCTGGCCCTGACCGCTACCCAGCTGGCGCAGACCGATACCCAGCTGGCGTAGATCGATATCCCCCTGGCGTTGATCGATACCCACCGGCAGTAGATAGGTACCCGCCTGGGGTTGGTCCGGGAGTTGGTCCTGCAGTAGACAGATACCCCTCAGGCAGCGGAAGATATCCCTTACCCAGTGGTGATCGCTACCCAGTTGACGGCGGACGATACCCACTCTACGACTATCCCACCACAAACGACATCGGAAGATATCCAGTAGACAGATATCCTGTTAGCCGGTACCCCATCGACGTTTACCCGGAAAGATATCCACAAGATAGATATCCAGAAAGATACCCGGTTCGAGGCAGTGGGCGATACCCGTCCAGACCGGGGTGGATTCCAAGCCGCTATCCTGAAAGATTCGATCAGGACCGATACCCAGGAACTAACGATTGGGGACGGTACCCGTTCAGTAGGTACCCGGTTGGGGTGAACCGAGACCCGGTACCTCTGGGCGGTGATCGGTACCCGGATATGTATAACAAATATCCGCCGACCGGATCATCATATCCCGGTGAGCACATGACCATATTATTTACGTGTGTAGTTAGAAGTAATAATAAAAATATTGTTCGTGATAACATGAGTGAGGGTTTGTACAGCAGGCTACGGACGTGGTGGCTATTACGGACCAGACTATGCAGGACCTGAGCGCTTCCCAGACAGAGGCGTTCGACCTGGCACAGACAGGTAAACAAAGGAAAAACATACTGTGTGTTCGCGTTTATATTTGGTAAAAAATATTGTTATTTTTTTTATTTGAGCAGATATCCGGTGGAGCCCAGACCGACTTTTGGCATAAGACGACCTATTGAGAGGCCTAATGGATACCGCGGAACCTATCCTCCATCTGGACCTGTAGAACGGCCCATAAGTATGAAAAATTAGTAATAAATTTGCCCACTATACTTCTATGAACGAACTATACTAAATTGTATTTTCTGTTTAGATGGTCCTGTATATGGTGGCGGTGGACCTTCATATGGTGGAGGACCTGTGTATGAGCCTGATGGTCCAATAGGACCAGTCGGTCCACCAATTAACGGCCTCGGTGGTCCCATAAATGGACCCATTGGCGGTCCAATTGGTGGCCCAATCGGGGGACCGATCGGAGGTCCAATTGCTGGTAACGGAATAGGCGGGCCTCTTGGCAGGCCTAATGTAGGACAGAGACCATGGCAAGGATCGCGATGTGAAGACGACAGCTTCAGACAAGTTGGCAGACAGCGAATGCAAAGGCGATTTGTTCGTCGATTTACTACTGCTCAATCCTTGGCGCATTGCCAACGCGAATGCATAGAGGCCAGAGACTTCATCTGCCGGTCGTTCAACTATCGGTAACTGAACTAAATAAGTCGTAATGTAACCATGCTAGATATAGCGACAGTATTACTGATCCGTATTTCGTTAACAGGGGCGTGGACGGCGCGTACGCAGGGGAACCTCGCGATAATTGTGAACTGAGCGATCGAGACACTCGGGAGTTGGACGCTGCTAATCCAGCGCATTTTGATAATACTGCCAGCGAATATGATTTCTATGAACGAGCTCTTGGCAGGATGGCTGATGATTGCTTGGACGGTAAGATAAAAAACAATCTGTCCACCAATCAATCAATCTTTATTTGTGAACATAGGTATACATAAAAGGTCTTAAATATACAAATTATTGTAGAAATGTCTGTGTAACTACTTAGCTCTAAAAATATTGCAAAAAAAAATGCTCTAAACATCATGCCAAATCAGAGAATAAAAGAAGCAAATCTAGGTGAGATATTCAAGTAATTCGGTTGATTTTGTGTTTGTATATTCCCAATATGTTCTTCCAGTATCACAAGTATGCAATGAAGATGGCATGGAATTCACTCTTCGGCTCCCTGAAGGGTTCTACGGTCGCATGTATACTTACGGCTTCTATGATCGTTGCTTCTTCCGCGGAAATGGCGGAGCAGTCAATGTACTGCGTATCACAGGAGCTCACGGATATCCTGAATGTGGGACACAGCGGGTTTGTATATTTATAATTGGTAACTATATCCCTCATCTTTAGCAGTTTAATTGGTTGAAGTACACTGAACGAGACACAATAGAAATTTTATTGTTATTACGTCTGGGGACGTTTGGTGTCACGCAAAGTGTTAAAATTGGTAAAAATCCGGATAATTTGGTTTTAGTAATATATATTTTTCATAAGAATCCATGAAGTTCAACTTGGCTTAACGCAGCAATATAAATTTTTGTCTCATGAATATATTTCATAAATTCTGCATTCTGGCTCTTATGTAGATATGACTCATTTCTTTGAAGATTATGATTTATAGTTTGGAAATACATGCAAAATATTACTCTTAAATCTGAAATATATATAACAACGTATGTTTTTCCAGTACGGAGACACAATGACGAACATCGTAGTGGTTCAATTTAGTGACAACGTGCAAACTTCTCGCGACAAACGGTTCAACCTGACCTGCCTGTTCAGGGGCCCCGCAGAGGCTGTAGTTACGTCCAATTACATCGGCGCCGGGTGAGAATTGTGTTATCAATAACCAATTTGTGTCTATTTGATAATTAAGGCTATAATTTTTTTTTATTTCCACGAAAGATTCAATGGAGAGACCTTTGATTAGCATCATTAGAGCGTTTAACCAAAGTGTCTGTTCAAGATATTTTGGGAAAAATCTTTAAATCAAATGGACACAAATCGTTGAAATTAACATTATAACAGATTTTGCGTGTTTTCATGAGTTCGCTTCTGAAATTTTCCTTTACATATTGCATCAGTTTACATATTGTTTATTTCAGGGTGTTTCGTAAACATATTTTATTTATATTTCGCTGAAACATTTCATTTTTTTGGTGGTGTATTTTGGGAGTTGTAGAATCATTATTAGTTCTGGGTTTTCCGAAGCGATGTGTTTTTGTTTTTGCCAGATTTTCCTTTATATGTTGTTGTTACTGGAATTACTGGAATGTAGACATTAACATTATGGTTTATATAGTTAGCTGAATGTTGGTTTTGAGTGCTGTTATCACTAACAGCTACTAACGGCCGACTTTGAATGAATGTGTGTCTATTTATTCAACTCTTTGTGTTTACTTTCCAAAATTTTTTTGTTGATAAATTCATTCAAAGTCAGTAACAACTATTAAGAAAGTTTATCTTCGAATCTAACCGTAGTCTCGGGTATGATTTATTCGATAGGTCTGGCAGCCCGATACCCATCGAATACCTGCCTGAAGAGAGCTCGTTGAACTCAAAGGTTCGTCTGATGATACTGTACCAAGGCAGACCGACTACTACCATAGCTGTCGGAGATCCTCTTACGTTTAGATTGGAAGCTCAAGACGGATACAATTACGCAACGGACATATTTGCTACGAATGTGATCGCTAGAGATCCTTATTCCGGAAGATCGGTGCAGCTGATTGATCGTGTTGGGTAAGTGGATCACCTTTTATTATTTTCTTTGATCCAGTGTTTATTTTGGAGAAAAGAATGTATCACACGTTTCTTGGGTACTGTGGTATCCATTGCATGTTCTTTCATTAATCTTTATTAAGGAGTCAATGGTGCCCATTCCCTTGTTCACAAACTAAACTAAATTTGTCTTCAATGCATCTTTTTCTTTCTATTTCTTTAGGAAAGAACTGACGATAAATATTAATTTAGTCCTGTCAAATTAAGATAGTCCATAGACAAGATTAGACGTGATTAAAAAAATGCCTCCTAAAAATAGGTACGTCAATTTACGTCAGGTGCCGACTAATCTGACAAGACTAAACTAATATTTATCTTCTGTCCCTTTCCTTATGAAATAGAAATCGGCGCCAATGACCCATATTTAAGACAGTAGGTAATGAAATCACTCGCGTTTATAGATCTAGTCAGTAGGTGATATCATTTTCCTTTTTCCAGATGCCCCGTCGATCCCGATGTGTTCCCGGAATTAGACAAAGGCCGTAACGGAGATTCTCTGGAAGCAAGATTCAACGCTTTTAAAATCCCAGAATCTAATTTCTTAGTATTTGAGGCTACTGTTCGTACGTGCCGAGATGGATGCCAACCGGTTAGTGCAAGTTTTCTTATGTTATTAGATGGCATCTGCCTGCAACTTCATTTGCGTAGATTTCGGAATTCCCGCCTTTTAAATCCGTTTTCCCGTAGGAATGAAGCATTTTCCCGCGGTAAAAAGTAGCCTATGTTCATCAGGGATAATGTCGGCTTCTAATGGTAAAACAATTTTTCAAATCGGTTCAGTAGTTTCGGAGCCTATTCAATACAAACAAACAATCAAATATTTCCTCTTTATAATATTAGTGTAGATAATCCCACTAGATGGTAGATAATTGGGTATCGCCGCCTCAGGATTTGTGCAATACCAGAGGCGTTGTAGATGAGTTGCCAATGTTACAATGCCAGAGACGAAGCTGAGAGGTCTCATTTACCTGTAATTCGGCAGTTCCGCACCTATTCCTGCTGGAAGACTGCAACGCTTCTTGGCTGTAAGAACAGCCGTGCGATTCTGTAACCATCTCACCGTGAAAACTTGGGTGAAGTGAGCGTGGAGTGAGTCGTCAATAGTGTCAATCTCTAGCATCAGCATGACTCACAGCTCACCCTAAGCTCACTTCACCTTAGTTATCACGGTGAGATTTTTCCAGAATCGACCGGCAGGAATTGTGGTAGGTATACTTCCCGGGTGAGCTCCATCACAAAGAGATCTATTAAAACACGAACTCAGCATATCGAGATAATCATGGGAAAGGATACGACAGTGAACGAAGCAGATGTGTGTATAGGTATACATACTTATCATCGTTTGTTAAGAGTTTGCCGATAATTGACTCAATAGAACATGGGGCGAAGTAACAACTCTTTATTAGAGCAATTTGTTCCAATAAAGGGCTCTTGTAAAGTGATATCGAACGTGCTGTCTATTTCTCTAAAACAAGAATTCTGTTACTTTACAAATTGCATTGTGTGGCCATCAAAACTGCTCTGACAGTCAGCAAGTATCATAACCAATGAAGCCATAAAAACACTGTTAGGTAAGAAAATCGGTGAAAACCAATCACCTGACTAGACGTGACATGTTGTTATACACATTATTATCTTAATGAACCTATAACAGTCTGAAACCACGTTTTCAATTACGTCAATGCATGTAAAAATATGATTTATCAGGCTCCATCCAGTTAACGGGGTTATCGCGTCTTAAGATAACTATGTATAGAATAAGATATGGGGTCATGCATAAAATAGATGCTGTTTATGCAATTTGTCTGCTTCGTCTATACGATCTCCTGACCTTGCTTATCTAGTTGTATGTATCACGTGAATAACAAATGGCATAAGACGTTCGTTTTTCAATAGATAGGGTATTAGCTGTTATCCAAGTTATGTAATGATAACTGGAAGTTTGCTCTGAGCTGCCCGGGAGTTTAAAGCGATCTATGATAGAAAAGCGCGGAAAACCTAATGGAAGGTTAACACGGTGTTTCCACCAGAAATGAGCGAGGATGCGTAGCGAGGGATGTGTGTGAAACTAACGAATAACATCGCTTCATTTTCATAGCTTGAGCCAAGCTAGTGTTGATATTGGTTAGTTTAACGCACATCCCTCGCCACGCATCCTCGCTCATTTCTGGTAGAATCGACATCTTAAACAAGAAGGGGATGAGTCAAATGAAAAAGTTAATAATGCCACAAGTTCTTAATGAATAGTCATGTTATAAAAAGAAGTCGACATAAAAAAAAAAAAAACTGGTTAAGTTTATATGCATATATCATCATCTTATCTGCTTACTGCGGATGTTATGAGTTTATGACACGATAAGGGAAACCGCTAACGGGGTTAGATAATCCATAACATTCTAGATTTCTAGTACTAAGTATAGTTGTGAATTGTACGATGAATGTACCAGCCGTGCGATTCTGTAACCATCTCACCGTGAAAGCTTGGGTGAAGTGAGCGTGGAGTGAGCTGTCATTCGCTAGGGATTAATACTATTAAGTGCTCACTTCACTTATGATTTCACGGTGAGATTTTTACAGAATCGACCGGCCGCGCTACCTATTCGATCAACTGTGAAACTGTGATGCTAACATAACGATTAATATTACCGATATTAATATATTAATATTAACGATACTTACCTACATATTTCTTATTGCTACGAAGAAAACCACCACGTTTGGGATTCTTTCATAAAATTGTCCAAATAGCTACCAACATCCTGCATATTTTGTCAAAATTACAAAGGTAAAGCATTTCGTAAATAATTAGAGAAGTCTGTTCAGTTTGAGAAATTGATTGGTTTAGATAAGATTATATTCAAATTATTATATACTAGCTGTTGCTCGCGACTTCATCTGCAATCCAGGATGAAAAGTAGCCTATGTCCTTCTCCAGCTCATGGTCTACCCATGTGCCAAATTTCATTCAAATCCGTTCAGGCGTTTTGGCGTTACAGCGTAACAAACAAACAATCAAATCTTTTCTCTTTATAAATAGAAGAAGAAGATAGAAGTATAAATAATTGAAACAGGGTTTTATTTTGTAACGGCCACATTTTTTTTATACAGGCCTACTGTCCGAGTCACACAGGACGATCAGAGCCATCCTTTGGCAGGCGTCGCAGGGACGTGAACTCCACAATTGGAGCAGAAGGCAATGACACAGCGGAAGCTATATCCGAAGACGGCAATGACACTAAGACAGAGAAACCGGACGAGAAGAATGCAGGGACTGTGTACAAAGTGTCGTATGAAGAGGCCAAGGTGGACAAATATCTGAAGGATGAGGTCGAGACCCCTAGTCATGTGCGGAAGATGATTGAGGTAAGGAGCTAGATTTTTTTGCTTAATTTATCATTTAGGTGTTTAGCTATTAATAAATATAAATAAATAATAAATAGACTTTAGATATTATCTCGAAAAACTGGTACCTATCAATGTCTTTTAATAATATGTTAATATAATATTTATTGTTTAACTAGAACTAGATTACATGGCAAGGTAATTATGTAAAAGCATAAAGTTTGCCGTACTGCCGTGCGATTCTGTAACCGTCTCACCGTGAAAACTTGGGTGAAGTGAGCGTGGAGTGAGTCGTCAATAGTGTCAATCCCTAGCATCGACATAACTCACAGCTCATTTTAAGCTCACTTCACCTTAGTTGTCACGGTGAGATTTTTCCAGAATCGACCGGCAGTTCTCCTAGATATGTAAGTTACAAAATAGCCTGCGTTTAGGAGAACCAGTTCCGATCCTCGGTTTTATGGTGACAAAGAACAGTCCTTCAAGAGGTAAAGGACCAGCAGGCTAATTGCGTAACACACTATCAGTAGCAATGGGTTTCATTCTGACAGTCAAACAACATTCATTGCGTTATTTACGTTGTCGAGCAGACACATGTTTCCAACATATGGAGCAATGGATTAGCAATATGTTTCAAAACGATTCAAATTGAGAGTAATATTGTGTTACGCAATTAGGGTGCTGGAATATATGGTAGTCTTGTCAATTTGGGACTTAATGCTTTACGAGTAAGATTCCATTATAGTTAGTTACTACCTACTCAGTTGCGTTATCAACGATTGAAGTACTTATGTAGGTACAATGGTATTTTCCACCTATAAAAACAGAAACACTAAAATTAATATTAGAACTAACCCATTATCAGCTTTATCTTTGTTTCCAACGACTAATATTAGGTGACGACTAACGACCTTTTATCTACCTACGTAAGTTTGTTGCTATACAAGATACTCGTACAAGCCTCCCAAACTAATCTGCATTCCCAATTTATTTTCCAAAAAGGTAAACAAATATGCGCTTATGGAAAAATAACTTAAAATCCTATACAATAAAGTTCAGTTTACGCTATAACATCAAACATTGTTATAACTTTTTCAATAGTGCTACTCAATCCGCCATTAAAATAAAGTGGATATTTGTTTAACTTGAAATAACATTACTTTGAAACAGGTTAGAATAGACCATACCTAGCATAGCAACCCATTAGCAGCGTTGATAGCTCGCTATATTATTGCTTAAGTATAGGTACTTATTTTTTGTACCTGCTTCATAAAAAGCACCTGGAAACAAAACCTAGCAGCGGTAAATTATGATGTCAAATAAAAAACGAAGTAATTATTATGGTAGGTCCACACGATACAGATTTTTGTTCGTACGCATATCTGTACAGACTATGAAGTCCGAGTAAAAAAAAACAAGTGACGACATCATCTGTACAGTCCATAGACATATATATATGGACTGGAAATACCTACGAAAAAAGGGTGCCTACCTACAACTCATATTGTCTCAAAAAATGGCTGCCATTGCTAGGGTTGTATCAATCAAGGAACATTGGTGTTACTATAACGAGTATCGATACTAAATACGAGTCGTACTAGTTATCACGTTTGGATCATAATATAGTATACTAACTTATAGTCCGTTCTAACCAAGGTTGCCTACTTTATAGTAACGTATCCTAGTTTATTTTCGATAAACATACTTTATAATTTTGCATAAAAATACAGTATGCGAAAATACTTTATTTCTAATCTTTTGTTATGCGTAAAAGACTCATATGAACTATTTATCGATAGGTACAGACGCCAGCACATCAAGCTACCCGATACTGTCAAATTATCACAATCAACTTTCTTCCCTGAAAATAAAATTAATGCCAAGTGTTTTTTCGGCACAGAATTAAAAAACACTTTTTAATTGCATCACGTTTACGTATTAAAGTGAAGGAAAACAGCGTGAAGAGATATGTATCCATATGCCCAAAAACAGGTGCTTTCGCATATTATACCTTTGGGTTGGAAGGCCAGAGAGCAGTAGTTTCTGTTAGGTATGCGGACCCTAGTGAAAAACAAGATAATCACTAGGGTGAATGAATAATATAAACTTCCCATCACATTCTCCGTGAATGGGATGGGATGCTTATATTATTGTGTTAATGAGTGGTGGAGTAAAAATAAAATAAAAGTTTTTTTTTTGCCTTTGTTTATTGGTATGATAATGATTAACAAATATAACGTTCAATTATCGTTGAAATATAACGTTTGATTAGTAAAATAGGCTTACAAAAGTAATACTTTGCGAATGCGATGCTTTGGGCATCTTTTGTGATTGGTCCAAGGCATTCAATTGTATTCTTCATGAAACCTTAATCAGGAAACTTCGCCACTACGGAATCCGGAACCCTCTCTGGATGACTGATGACTCTTGAATTAGTTTTTTTCCAGTTGCCTGTAAAAAATTGGTAGTAATATTATGATAAGCAATATACGTATGATTTTTTTGCAGGCCTGTTGGTCTAGTGGTCAGTGGCCCTGACTACTATACGCAAGGTCGTGGGTTCGATTCCCACCCAGGACAAATGTTTGTGTGATGAGCACGATCATTTGTTCTTTGTCTGGGTGTAATTTATCTATAATATGTATGTATTTAGAAATATATATGTATGTTTATCAGCTGTCTTAGTACTCATAGCACAAGCTCTGCTTAGTTTGGGACTAGATGGCGTTGTGTGAAAGTTGTGGAATATGATTTATTTATTTATTATTATTTTTATATATGTAATTAATATATATCTATTTATTTATTTCAGGCCAAACGGCCAGGCTATTATTAATCAATCATTTTAATACACATTTACCAAAAATGCTGTGGGAACAGAGTTATCATGTAATCTCATTACATCAAGTGTTCTATTGAAACAGCTTTCTTCAAAGTGAAGTGAACAGAGGTACCATTCTTTATGTCGGGGATTAATATTTTCTTCACCAATAGCCTCTAACCACTTTTTCTTTAGTCCTTCCTTTTTAGGAAACCTATAAAAAGTGCAAGTATTTTTATCAATAAATAATTTTGGTTACATCTATATTATATTAGCATATGAAACTAAAATCAATAGGAAACGTCAGAAGCTATGTGCACGGTTCCAATTGGTGGTTTCTATGGAGAAGAGTCGGCAAGAAACTCCACGGTTACTCAAAATAATTGGCTTTTACAATGTTAATAGGTAGGGGAGGACAGTGTAGGCCTGTCAACAAGTACCAGGTACTTAAAAAAATAGAAGACATTGTAAAAGCCAATTGTTTTTAAAAGAGTAACCGTGGAGTTTCTCGCTGGTTCTTCTGCATAGGAAACCACCATTTGGAACCGTGCATCTAGCTTCTGACGTTTCATACGTGCCCATGTAGGTTTATGTGAAAGAAAATATTTTGATTTTGGTGCTGTGAACCACGGGCCGGACCTAGCAATGTCAATCGGAGCTAATAAGACGCAGGACTATTTATGTTAACATAGCAGAATATACCGATATCGTTCCAGCGGAGGAACTAGTTCCGGAAACTATTAGGCAACGGTACAACACTATTCTATTATGACATATTATTGTAAACAAACGAATGAATTAACAAAATAATAAAAAGGTCTGTTATACGAAAATTCACCCAAATATCAATACTTTAGCCATAAATTCATGATCGCGTTACAATTATATCATCGAATGTCTATTATTGTATGTGTTATTGCATGAAAACCGGCTACTAACCTGTGCAAAGAAAGTTGAGGTTGATTTTCATTCTTCCTTGCACCACACTTCACAATACAACACACAGGCATGTTGAATTGCTGTTTTTCAACATTTACATGCAGTTTTAAAGGTAAAGTCCTCGTAATTTTCTCGCAAATCTCAATAATACAAAAAATAAACAACCATTTGACAGCTGAACTACCACGAAACTTGGCGACAAAGATGGCTGCTCTGGCACCTACCTACAACCGTGTATAGAATAACAGGGCATCTCCTGTTATATCCCATCTCAATGGTACAGTCTTTGTTGCACAGACAAAATTCTATAGAAGTCTGTATGAAGTCTGTATCGTGTGGCCCTACCATTACTTTGGGAAATAATTCAAACAATGTTAGACACACAAAACAAACTGAATGCTGAGGTAACATTTAAAACACAGGTATGGGCCCTAATAAGTTTTAGTAGGTTTTACCGCTGTATTGGTCAAAGTCGGGACCATAACTCTTGAGTTTCATCAATACTCCTGATTTTTGCTATTTTGAAATGTATCACTTCCGTAGTACAAGAGGGGGAGAGGGAGGGGAGATCGGTTGGGGACCTCTGGTACTTATGAAACAGCAAAGTGGTAAACATTTGTGGTCATGCGGAATCAGCCACTGGACAACTTTGCAATTGCTAAAATTCAACAAAATCAGATAGGTACTTAAAGCATCCATTTTTCCAACAGGTATTTGACAACCGCAATGAGTTGCTCGAAGAAAATGGTGAGAGCGACTCTTCGCCCGTGGTCTCCGCCGCCGGCATCTGCATACCTCCGTACCACTACAGAGCTTTACTAGTGGCCCTCTGTGTCCTGCTGTCTTTGTTACTGGCCATGCTGACAGCTGCCTTGTATATCTATAGGTAAGTAAAAAAAAAAAGGAATTTCGAAGGTGCACCATAGTAGACGAATGCGCCAAAAAACCCGCGTGGTTAGAATACGGCCTTGGCCGTTGCAAGAGCCTGAAGTTAAAACTGGGCTGAGTTTATAATGTTTGTAGTTTTTTTTTTTTTTTATCATTGTTCGGTGGCTCAACCAAAGCACCTGCCATCTAATCTCTTCACCACCCATTGGTGCAAGGCATTCTCTACAGAATGCTTTTTGTGTGCGAAAAGATTAAATAAATAAATACAGCCGGTCAATTCTGTAAAAATCTCACCGTGAAATCATAAGTGAAGTGAGCTTGAAGTGAGCAGTGTCAATAGTGTTAATCCCTAACGACAGCTCACTTCCCGCTCAAGTGAGCGGGAAGTGAGCTGTCATTAGGGATTTTTACAGAGTAGCACTGCAGGTTATCTAAGTAGGTGGGAATTTGGTTATGACTGGGCTGGAATTGGTTGAAGTCGCAGACTCCCTGACAGATCTTCGAAATGAACGTAGATATTTGTTGCTGACTTTGATCGAATCAATAGCCCAAATCGACGCAGAAAACCAGCTTTGTGGCTGATAAGCCATTTCGACAATATGAATAATGTGTTCATGGGACCAATAATGAATTAGTGAAGTGCGACATTGATCCTAATTAATTTGTACATACCTAATAAAAACAATGAACTAGTTCAAAATTATAAGAAACTGCAAACACCAATCAAGACAAGACCAATCAGGAAAATCAAGATTTGAAAATTATCAAGAGCATCCATTATTACATTATTAATTACATAAACATAACTACAACGTTACTGACATTTAACTCACATAATATGAACCTCTTCCGTTTAAATTACTTACAAGCCTTTCTCGACTGATTTACCTACTATACAAAATGCAATGTGACGCGTATCATTATACAGGCGGCTATTTATAAATGCGTATATTTGACACGTTCACATGCAGGAGACACGTGTTCCGACCGTGTGGCTTTATTGTTTATTTTAATTTATTTATTATAAGTGACTGCTTACGAGTCTAGGGTTCGAACCCTGACAGGTGATTTACTTTGTGTAAATTATTTCATCACCATTGCTCTCAAAACGGTGAAGGAATAGTACATTGTTCACCGAGAGGAGAAAGTGACCGATTACCGGCGAGGGTGTCGTTTGAAGCCCGAGCCGTAGGCGAGGGCTTTAAAACACCCGAGATCGGGAATCGCACTTTCTCTCGAGTGATACATAGTGCTTTATACTACACCTACGAGGAAAATAAAAAACGAAATCTTTATTTTACTTTCTACGAAAACTGAATCCTCAAACAACACACAAATTGGAAATGGCGCCAATGGCAATGGTCTGCAATTTTCACATGTTCTTTTTTCAAATTGTTTATCCCGCCGCCGCAGGGTCGCACTGCCAGCCCGACACCATCCAACACACAGCTAGTGGCCAGTGTCATTTTGCGAACTTGGCGATAAAAACTCACTGTAAAAACTTTTTGGCTTTTGATATTTAGGTTACCGGCGCATAGTCTCTTAACCAAAATTAAAAAAGAAAAACCACGTAAGAAATGGATTTTCATACACTTTTCTCTCCCGCTCAGATGCGTTTTCTCCCCGCATATTTGTTCGATATGCAATGACGGACTTTCTACCGTAAATTTGATAAAGTATCAAGGTACTTTCCAAGCAGGTGTAGTATAAAACATCGTGAGGAAACCAGCATGTCCTAGAACCAAAAATTCGAAGACATGCGACATCTACAACCCGTACTGGGCCCGCGTGGTGGATTACGGCCTACTCTCTCTCACAGAGAGAAGGTCTGTGTTCCAGCAGTTGGAATATTATAGTCTGATTACCTATTTGTTATGAGTGTTTACAATGGGTGTTTACCTTTTAAACCTTATGACGAGGTACCCTACCCGGGTACGTTACGAGAACATTTTCAACTACAATGTTAAGTTTGTTCTTGGGATAAATTCATTTCAACTTCGGAACCCTACATTACTTTGTGCGTGTTTCGACATGCACTTGGCCGATTTTTACATCTTTATTTTATGGAGCTCGGTAGTATGCAACTTTAAAAATATACAGAACTAGCGACCCGCCCCGGCTTCGCACGGGTGCAATGCTGATCACTACATAGTATAAAACAAAGTCGCTTCCCGCTGTCAGCCTGTCTCTATGTATGCTTAGATCTTGAAAACTACGCTACGGATTTTGATAAGAGTGATTCAAGAGGAAGGTTTATATGTATAATAATGCATAATATAGTAGAGAAACACTGATAATTTTAGAGCCATTGCGGCCGGTAACGCCCGCATTTTAAATCTGTAATATCTTCGAAAATATTCATTTCAATTACATACTATAAAGGGCCATAATGATCTATATGAAATGCACAATGTTTTTAAGGTACTTAATTGGATAAGGATTAATGCTGTATTGCCTAAAATTGCTTCTTAAATAAGCCATTATTTCTCGTAAAAAGTTAAGGATAAAAAAATGGTTATTTTGGGTTATCCCTAAGAGATAGACCTATACCATCGCGGACTTTTTTGTAGAACTTTTTAAGGTGTACAATACTGTAGTACATTATTTTGATCTATCTCGAATGGTTCAGCCAGCGTTTACAAAGTAAGCGCAAAAAAATGTGTTTATTTACGACATCACATTAGAAACCTCTAAAATTATCAGTGTTTCTCTACTATATTATGCATGTGTTATACATATAAACCTTCCTCTTGAATCACTCTATCTATTAAAAAAAACCGCATCAAAATCCGTTGCGGAATTTTAAAGATCTAAGCATATATAGGGACAGACAGACAGGGAAGCGACTTTGTTTTATACTATGTAGTGATGATACTCGAGTAGAGACCTAGTTTTTGTGTCTTGAATAAGTGAGCCTTATGAATAATTTATAAACTCTCAAGAATTCTAATTATAGGAGAGCACTCAAATAACATGGACACGTGTATTATTAACACTAGATTACCGAAGGAAGTCATTTTGACTGCTTTAATTTCAATTAGAAAAACAATTAGGTACGTATATAATGACACAATTTCTTAGAATTTTGTGACTTTTTGTACAACATATAAATGCGTTTATTAGTAATTGTATTTACCTCCCCCCTCCTTCATTTGCGTTATATATATGTCTCTTTTATCTATGTTTCCCAAAAGCAGTCATTTTGACTGCATTTGGGCAATATAGGTATATACTAAGTTTCAGTCTATCTAGTGTTAATACTAACAAGCCATCCGTGTTATTAAACAACTAATTGACCTGCATTAAACTTTTCCTTATCCAGGCGTTATTGGCGGGTACTGCGCAAGAACATTCAGGCTTCGTCGCCTGCGCCGGCGCTTCGGCCAGTGACCCCAGGACCCAGGCCTACGAGACCTTCGCTCTTCTCCGCCTCACATCTGCACAAACCCTTCTCTTTGAGGTAATAATTGTTTGATACTATGGTTAGAAAGAAGACCAGAAACACACTAAACAACACACACAAATCTAACCAAATACCTACAATGACATTAAATCGTAAAGGCGTACGGGCTTAGATCGCTAAAGCAGGATTTAATAAAAAATCTTGGTAATAAAGATCAAACAAAAAAAATTGACAACAATGAATTCGGCAGCAAGGGGATTTTTTTGTTCAGCAATGCATTTTCGTATCACTTACGTCTCCTCTCTCGACATAGGTCATGCAGGTAATGGCAGAGCAGCCGGTCGATTCTGTAAAAATCTCACTGTGAAATCATAAGTGAAATGAGCACTTAATAGTGTTAATCGGTAGCGAATGACAGCTCACTCCACGCTCACTTCACCCAAGCTTTCACGGTGAGATGGTTACAGAATCTCACGGCTGATATAGTATGATAACATAGGCAGTTCTTTTTAAAAAAATAAGAAAAAGACATAACATTTGCCATTCAGTCTATCTTACGTAATATCTTAGGCGACTGGCAGTAATGTTCTAACAGACGCCTGCGATTTCAGAATGAGCACATATTCATTCTGACATCTAAAATGGCAGAAGCTGAGCAGAACTTCACTCACATAATACTAGCCTTGGGTCAGGCACATTTTCTCCAAACAACTCAGTAATTATCTGTCAAAAAAAAAAACGAGAGACAAACTACCCTCTTCCCGCTTGGATGCCGAGATTGAGAGATAGATATCGCAAGAGAGAGAGAGAGAGATATTTTTTGGCCACTCTGGTATCTTGTAGCCAAAGGTCAGAAGCGTCAATCGAAAACTAGCACTGTTATAATAAGTGTAAATATGAACCAAAGCCGATAAGGGCGTATAATAATATTATGTTGACGGAAAAATCGTCGACATGTCGTCGCACATGATTCACCGTCTAAAAATTCGGTGCATAGTTGCGAATTCCTGGGATACTAATTAAGTTAAAGAAAGAAAGAAAGAAAATACATTTAGTTATTTAGCACAGACTATAAGACACACAGTACACATGAGACATACATCAGATAAAAACAAATAAAAAGTGTAAAGTCCGATGTATGAAATTGAACAGGAAAGTGTGCCTCACGGCTGCGCCAAAAAGGCCCAGTTCTGCACAAATGCCAGACAACTGGTGCCTGCCGCTGGTTTTCAACTGGGCTTGACTACTGTTCACAGAACTAATTTTTCCTCAATTATTTCTGTTTCAGCGGATTAGGAAGAACATTTGCCGAAGTAGGCGAAGAAGCGGGTTCCTCAGGACGCCTAGCAAGTGCCTTCGATGACGGTAGCGAGCCAATCTATACGGACCCTTCTCTGTTCGAGCGCTCCCGGTCTCTTCGTTCCCTCCATTCTTTGGACATGAAGCCCGACAGACGTGACCACCGCGCGTAACTTCGACAAGTCAACGCAATAACGCATCGTTTTATATTATATCTAACTCGAAAATTAATAATAAACATTTTTGAAATGTACAATTTCCTCATCTTGCAACAGTCACGCAATTTTTATTATACTTATGGCTGATTTTTCAATCGATTGATAATTTTTATTCGTAGAATAAAATTGACGTCGGACAGATTTTGTATGGAAGAACTGTCAAAAATTCAAAATTATTCCTCACATAAAATTATCTGGTGTTGGAAAAATCAGCATGTCATAAATGCTCAGTCTTATTCCGTCCAATAATATGATCTGTAAACATTAAAGTACAGACGCCAGCACATCAAGCTACTACAATCTGTCAAATTTATTTGATCGATTTTCAACTTTATCATAAAAGCATAAGGTTCAAAGTTGATTGGGAAAATTTGACAGTTTCGGGTAGCTTGATGTGCTGGCGTCTGTACAAAGATTGGTTTTTAACATTTTTTATAAATGTATTAATTTGAAACTTATAGTAAGTTGCTACTAATAAATATTTTACAGTGCTTGTTTGTTTGATTTAAACCCTTTTACTCAATGAAAGAAAACATCGTTGGTAATTATGTAGTAAGTATGTTTTAATATTAATATAATATTGAAAGTACTTAATTGTTGGTACACTTATGAGTGGAGAGTCTAAATACAATCTGTAACGATATAACTCCGCAATACGTTTAAAAAAAACTTTATTTTATCCGGAAGTAGCGTCCACTCACTGTTATTTTAACTCTGATAGCAGCAACCGAATAGCCACTTTATTACAACGAAAATAAATATTATTGTGATTTTGACAGTATGCAAAATCAAAAGTAAAATAAATATGAACGGATTTGTAGAAATTATAGTGTATTACCTATCTACGCCCGCGAGTTTCGTGTGGCTTTGTGAATGGTGGCTAAAATTTGTTTTTTTTTTAATCCGGAATTATTAGGTCATCCCACTTCCAGTGTCATATTTTTTATTTCCCATATTTATGTATTGCGCAATGGTATGCAATAGTCAATACATGTGTTGTCTTGTACAATCATGTTAGTTTAATTTGGTGTGTTGTATTGTCAAGACGTGCATTGATTTAAAATGGAAGATTTAAAAAAATCTATTAATGTAGTGGAGCAACGTACAGCCTTGGCCAAAAGTATTGAGCACCCATGATATCTTTCAGTTTTATGCGGAGTATCAAATATAAATAAAACAAAACGTTTTATATGGGTTTATTTTACTATTTATTAATAGAAAATTAATATTTTGTGGGTCCACCCTTTGCCTTAATTACGGCAGAAATTCTTTTTGGTAAAGAGTTAACAAGTTTTTTACAGTCGTCAACAGTAATCGAGTTCCATTCTAGGCGCAGGCAGCGTTTTAAATCTTCTTTGTTGTTAATTGTGTGGCGCCTAACCCTGCGCTTTAATAAACCCCATAAATGTTCTATGGGGTTCAGATCTGGAGACTGAGCTGGCCAGTCAAGCAGTTCCGTGTTATTTTCCCGAAACCATCTCATAGTGCGTGCAGATTTGTGGCATGGCGCGTTATCCTGCTGGAATTTGACACCATCCATATTCGTGTGGCCAAAAAGTTTCGTGAATGAAGGCAGTAATGCAGTTTCTAGTACATTTATGTACTTAGTAGAGTCCATGCGACCCTCACACACGAACAATTCGCCAACTCCAGAATCGGTCATGCAACCCCAGACCATTATGCTGCCTCCACCGTGTTTAACGGTTGGGATCACACACTCTGGCTTAAATTCTTCGCCCACACGGCGACGCACAAAGGTCACACCAGGTGTACCAAAAATCTGCAATAAAGAGAAAAATATTGAGTTCCGTAAAACTAAAATAAATTCAATTATGCGTTTGGTTTTTAAAACATTTTATAAAATTGTATTAAAGTAATTTTTTTTTTTTTCGGGGTGGAAACTCCTCATGGATGTCCGCCGCCCTGGGGCGGGCGGCGGGGTCTGTACTCGGTCGGTCGGTCTCTTACTGACTAAAAACTACCCCGGTGTTCCCTCTCTCACCTACGCCGGGGGTCGCGGGAACGAACGATACTCCCGCAACCCCCGGCTGGTGCTGGCTCGCTCGTGCGGGCCTCCTCGTGTCGGGGGGGGGAGTGAGGTGTTAAACTCCCCCCGAGACGTCTAAGAGGGGCGCGCGTGGAACACTACGCGCCGCCGCCTCGGGTCCTGATGTGTGGGGGGCGACGGACGTCCCCAAGTCCGTCGCCCCTGGACCCATTTAGGGGGGCTGGAAGAGGGCGTTATCCGCCCTCCGCTGCCATAGACTCGACCACGGCCGGCAGCGATAGGCCACTGCCTACTCCTGAGATGAGGGCACGGCGCGGCTCCTCCCAAGCGGCACAGTCTGCCAGCGTATGCCGCGCCGTGTCCTCCCGGCAGTCGACGCAGTGGTGACACCGGGCGTCCGGCTCCCTGTTTATGCGACACAGGTACTTCCCGAAGCAACCATGCCCCGAGAGCACCTGCGTCGCCCGAAATGTCAGGGAGCCGTGCCTAGTACTCAGGTAACCTTTTTTTTTTTTTTTTTTTTTGTTTCGGGGTGGAAAATCCTCATGGATGTCCGCCGCCCTGGGGCGGGCGGCGGGGTCTGTCAGACTCTTACTGACTAAAAACCACCCCGGTGTTCCCTCTCTCACCTACGCCGGGGGTCGCGGGAACGAACGATACTTCCGCAACCCCCGGCTGGTGCTGGCCCGCTCATGCGGGCCTCTCCTCGTGTCAGGGGGGGGAGTGAGGTGTTAAACTCCCCCCGCGACGTCTAAGAGGGGCGCGCGTGGAACACTACGCGCCGCCGCCTCGGGTCCAGATGTGTGGGGGGCGACGGACGTCCCCAAGTCCGTCGCCCCTGGACCCATTTAGGGGGGCTGGAAGAGGGCGTTATCCGCCCTCCGCCGACGCCCGGTGCGCCTGCTGCGGGCCGGGTGAGGGGACGAGATCTCCCTCTCCCTTTCCGCAGCCTCCTTCTGCGAGACGACTGTTTCGCAGAAGGAAACCACCGCGTCCCAGGACTCCTCGCTGCCGACCATAGACTCCACCACGGCCGGCAGCGACAGGTCACTGCCTACTCCTGAGATGAGGGCACGGCGCGGCTCCTCCCAATCGGCACACTCTGCCAGCGTGTGCCGCGCCGTGTCCTCCCGGCAGTCGACGCAGTGGTGACACCGAGCGTCCGGCTCCCTGTTTATGCGACACAGGTACTTCCCGAAGCAACCATGCCCCGAGAGCACCTGCGTCACCCGAAACGACAGGGAGCCGTGCCTCCTCCCGAGCCAGCGCTCGAGCACCGGCCGGACCGCCTCGATGGTGACGAGGCCGGCGGTAGGGCGCAAAAGCCTGTCCCGCCATTCCGCCACCAGGACCTCGCGGAGCTGAGACCGACGCAGCTCCAAGTGTCGCTGCATCGGTTGCTCGCCCCGCGCCCTCGCTTCCTCGCGCCACCGATACAGTGACGCAAGTACTTTCGCCTCGAGGTCCCAGGGCGGGGATCCGGCCAGTACGCAAGCCGCCTCGTAGGAGATCGTGCGATACCCCCTGATGACTCTGACGGCCATCGCTCTTTGCGGTTTTCGCAAAACTGCGATGCTTCCGGCCGTCAGGTCCAAAGCCCACACCGGGGCCCCGTACAGGGCCATGGATCGCACGATCCCCATGTAGAGCCGCCTACAGGCGGCGCTCGGGCCCCCCAAATTGGGAAGCAGCGTTGACAGCGCCCCAGCAGCGCCCAACAACTTGGACGCCAGCCGCCGGAAGTGGGGCTCGAAATTCCACCGGCTGTCGAGCACCAATCCCAGGTACTTCATGGTGGACTCGACAGCAATCCGAGCCCCCCCGACCACGATGTGTGAGCCGGGCGGCGGCGCCCGCCGGGGGCCATGAAACACCATGGCCTCCGACTTGTTGAGGGCCACCTCCAGGCCTAGGCGATGTATGCGGCCCACCACCTGTGAGACCGCAGCCGTCGCCAGCAACGCTGCCTCCCTGTGCGAGCTCCCCCGGGCAGTGACCAGCGTGTCATCGGCATAACACGTCAGGTCCACGCCCGGTTGGAGCTCGCCCCTCAGCACCCAGTCGTACCCGATGTTCCACAGGAGCGGGCCCAGGACCGAGCCCTGTGGAACACCGCACGACTAGTACTCAGGTAACCTAACCTAACCATACCTAATGCCGAACCAAACCTGAAATCGAACCCAACCTAACTTAACCTTTTGGAGAATCATGATTTTGTAAGAAATGCTAAACACGCTATGCTATGCTATGAATGCTATGCAAGCTATTACGCTTACTATGTAGTAGTAGATATGGGTGCCGGTCGCTATCTGCGACGATATAGGTCAGAAAATCAACACACTGTGAAAGCATTTATTATTAGTTACTAAACCAATGAGATTATAATGTCCGCCGATAATGTCGATGTCGTTATTAGCCAATGTGCTGTGTTGTAACAATCAACTAATGTTATTAATGAAACAGGTTTCATCAGTACCTAGATAATAGGTAATACGGGCTGGTGTCCGCAACTCCACGTCAATGTGCGTATTAACAGTAATGAAAGAAAACATTATACAAGGTGATGGTTATTCTGATTTATTATCAATATAATATTGATAGTACTTAAATAAAGTCAATGTTTACATATGATATGGTGCTGGTGTTGGTACACTCATCAGTGGAGAGTCTAAATATTCCATTTCACTAGTGCTAGGTACTGGTTCTGCCTGAGTAGTCATCTTTTGTTGTAAGGTCTCATACAACTTATGCACAGATTCATTGTGCTGTGTCCCAGGCTGAAGAGCTTTCATGAGCGTCTGTATTCTTGTCTCTGGCAGTTTAGGGTGGATGTACCACAACAATTTTAGTAAATGTCTTGTGACATTGTCCTTAGACAGTCCAGCAAAAAAGAATTCATCAAATAACACAGTACTGAAGTCCTCGCCTTGGAATTCATCAGGTAGTTGTACTAATAAGGCCACAAGTGCATGTAAGAAAGGGTCTTCATAAGCCCTGCCATCTTTGCAACTACCCAGGATGCTTAGGATACGTAGTAGAGCTCCCCTGTCGCGAAATTTAGCTGCATGTAGTGTGTAGTACATTGCTAGGACACCACATACTGAACTTTCTCTCATATAAGCTTCACATGCATCAGGAGGTGGGCCTGAATGTTCAATAGTAGTAATAGCGGATTCTCTCTCATCTGGAGGCAACTTATTATGCAGAGCTCTGACTTGGTCATCAACTATCAATGACATTAGGGCTGGTAAATATTTAGTAACAACTTGACTATCAAGCTTGGGCTCTTTAAACTCTTGAGAATCAATCATCACCCAAGCACTCAAGCCTAACGCCAACATTCTTAATAAAAGTATCAATATTGTATTATCTCTTGGAAGTCCTTCAGTGTTTATTAAGTGTTGTAATATTTTAATTGCTGATGTTGCTAAAAAGTTAATAGCATATGGGTCACAAAGTGTCATAGACAAGTCACCCAGAACTTGTTCCTGGCCTCTTTTAATACTGTCCAAAAATCCTTGTAGTTCTCTTGACCTCTTTATATCTACATTTCTCTCTCTAATACACGCATCTAAGCACCATGTGAACTTGTGGCAAGGATCTACTGAAATAATATCTTGAACTTCCAAGTCATGCAATGCCATCAACAGCTCAGCTCTTAGCGTACAATAGTGAACATTTCTGGTTCTTAGGAACAATGTACGTAGAAACTGTAAGACCATGTCATACAATTTGACACTATTGCCAATCATGTGGGCAAGTTTCTGTACAACAGCCCCTTGTCTCCTAACCTTAGGGGACGGGGAAAAGAATAAGTTAGTCAGGTTCTCATGATCAAATAATACATTTTCCTTTTCTCTGATATATTGACTGAGAAGTGGTGATACTTCATCACCAAAAAGAGATTGGTTGTCTTGCCATATTTGCCTCTTTACTTCTGTGTCAGTGTCATTATATAACTCCCGATCTCTTACTAAAACTCTCAGGAATTTGTCATCAATGTGAGGGGTGTTCTTCAGTATACTCATTATAACCGGCCTTAGGGCCTTAACTCTAACAACGGGAAAGCTCTTAGCAAGCAGTTCCTTTAGCTTCTTGTCGTGCTCTTTACCATCTTTTGAACCAAGTTCATTTATGTGGACAATCAGTTTATCTCTCAGTTCTTCTAAGACTGAAGTATGAAAATCAAGCCGACGCACGCCATGAAGGTCGAGCAGAGGCAGCATAGGTCTCAGGGAAGGTAATAATATGCCATTTTCCAGTTGAAACTCTTCAATAGCTTTCAATGGATCCGTGCAACTAGTGAGTGCATCACGAAGATACGACTGTCCCGGAACGCTGACTTCTTCCAAGCCCGTGCCGGGCAGTTTACTAGATGAAGCCATGTTCTAAATTCACGATACTATGCACTAAAACATTAAAATTTATGATTTTTTCAATAATTCCACTTTGTTTGATAAACAGTTAGCACGAATAACTTTTTAAATTTTTAATCTGTGGAACAGTTTTTTTTTTTAATATTTTCATGTTTGAACTCATTTCTTTTTATTTTATTTAGTGCTAGGCGAATTTCAGAAGATTTTTTTCAAATCTGACTAGTAGTTCTTGAGATTAGCGCTTACAAACCAACAAACAAACTTTTCAGCTTAATTATATTACTATAGAAGTATAGATATCCCATGGAGTATATTTTGAGAATGTAGGATTCAAGAGAGAGCGTATCAAGCTCAAAAATAGTATAGGAACGACGAACGACGTGTGCCGATTGGCACGAGCTGAATGAAAGCCAAATATGTGTAGTAATTGCTTCGAATTTGTAGTTTAAAAGATACGACCGAATCGCATGTGCGCACCCGAAAATATGTGTGTGGCACCCCTAACTAAACCATAGTGCGGTCTGTGGCTATGGGTGATGTGTCCAGCTTATTCCAGATCCACACATTTGTTAACGGCCATGGCTCTGTTTGGCTGATTGGCTGACATTGTTGGTTTTGTTTTTACGCTTTGCCATACTATGAAACATTATAATCGACTAACTTTCAACCGTTTATTAATAGTTGCAGAATTAGCTACAATAAATAAAATTGTCAGTGTTCCACAAGGAGCAAAAGGAAAAAAAAAAATGTCAGTGTTAACTGTCACCTTCACAGATGCCGCCAGTTTTTACCCGACTGCCAAGGAAGGGTTATGTTTTGTCAAATTGTTATCAAAGAAAACAACCTCAAATGATTCAAATGAACCTCAAATGATTCAAATGAACCTCAAATGATTGAAATGATAGAAATTTGTTAATTCAAAATGGACAAACAAAAAACGTAAGTAAAACCAATTATTATTCCTTCCCAGAATACCGAATAATACATTGAATAGTCTACTGATTTACCATAACCGTGATTGCAGAGATGTATTCATTATTCATCATCTGCCTAGCCTTTTCCCAACTATGTTGGGGTCGGCTTCCAGTCTAACCGGATATTTTACATGGAGCGACTGCTTATCTGACCTCCACAACAGATGTATTCATTATTATGAGACGTGAATACTTACTAGTATTGTTTATCTTTACTTGTTAATATTATTTAAGTCTTCTGTCCAGTACCAAATTCTAAAACTCTTAATTGCAGCTTAATATGCGGAGATGTGAATGGAAACTTCAAAGCCTTGTTTTCCCGCGTTGAATCAATAGTGAAGAAATCCGGACCTTTCGATGTCCTTCTATGTGCGGGAAACTTCTTTGGAGATGACAATTCACAGCTGGATGCGTATAAAATGGGCACCCGGAAAGGTAGGATGACATAACACAACACAACACAACACAACATTAACACTCTAACTTTAACATTTTCTTTCTCAACAATCTGTATACCTTTCAATCAATTATGTTGTTACAGTGCCAGTGACTACTTACGTATTTGGGCCATCTAAAAGTGAACATGTGCCTTTTTACTGTGAAGAAGGATCTGAGATCGTTCCAAATGTTATCTATATGGGTAATCATATTATTCTAATATTTATTGAAGTATCTGTTAAAACTGTTTAAAATTCAAGAAATATTGCAATTTATTTTCTTTTTCTAGGGAAAAGAGGAATATTTACAACCAGTGCGGATGTGAAAATAGCTTACCTGACTGGTCTATCAAGGAGGGAACTCGGAAAAGAGATTCCAATGTGTACATTTGAGCCAAGCGACTGCAGTGCAGTTCGGGATGCTTGTTTAAGAGGTCAGAGTGAGTACAGAGGTGTGGATCTGTTGATAACAACACTATGGCCTGCTGGAATACAGCAAGATGAAATTACAAAGGTATTTAATCTTGTGTTTCTGTACATAATTTACCAATTGTATAATTATTTTCTGTATTGTGCACGGGCTAACGACAAAGTGCCATTCATTTGACAGGATTTTAATGTGTACTGGATTTTCATGTCTCGGTGTTGAGCTAAGAATTGAAATTCCAACAGAGCACATCCCATCATGTTAAAATAACACACTTGGATTTTCAACTCTTGGTGCATTGGAAATTCAGTTGTGAAAAAAATTGCCATGGAAAAAACGCCCTACGTGTGTACATAGGCTTATCTTCTACTCGACTTATATTTACTGAGTCTTAATTAATAACTTTTTACTTTTCAACTGATAGTTGTGATGATATTTTAAATTTCTGTTTTTCTTCTCCAGGTCGATGTAGCACAAGAGAACTTATCAGACTTACTATCATGGCTTGCCATACATATAAAACCCAGATATCATATTGTGCCATCTCCTGATAAACATTATGAAAGACAGCCTTACAGGTAACTTAAAATTACGTTACATTACGTTACCTTACGTTATTTGTTTTTCTATATTTATGTCTTGTTTCACCACTTACCCTTTCAGATGACTACTCTGGCAGATGATTTCATATGAATTCTGTTCATTTTTTATCAACCCTGTCTATTTAGACACTGCGGTGTCCAACAAGCCCTAACCTCTGGTCTGTCGTAGATATATGTTACAACAGTTTACGGATACAAAATTTGGCTACGCTCTGACATACCAGAGGTTAATTATTTGTAGTTTTCTTTTCAACTTAAATACTTAATTCAAAACATTATTCTTCAGGAATCTTACCACACATCAAGAGTACAGAGAAGGAGCAACAAGATTCATAGCGTTAGCTCCTGTTGGTAATAAAGCTAAAGAGAAGTGGATCTATGCATGCTCCTTGCAACCAATCTCTAAGATGCGAGTCACAGATTTGTTGCAAGGCACAACAGATGAGACACTGTGTCCGTATGATCCGGAACTGTTAAAGCAACATCAACCTGGAAAGGTTGTCAAGGTAGATAAATATTTTTTTTTTATTGTCATCATATGGAGGGCTTTATTGAATCAGTCAAGCTTTGAAAGAGAAATAATGCCGGATGTCTCATCATAGTTTTACAATCAACTACACCTAATGGCACTTCACTGCTGGACTCTGCACCACCAGCCATCAGTCCCCCGACAAACATGACCAGCGCAATGCAACTTCTGCTTGCTTACTCTGCAAGCTATGTCGGTAAATCAAGTTTTTTGCCAGATAGCTTTTATTTCTGGTTTTATGTTTCAAAGAAACTCCGAAAATAGCCCATTCCATAGCGCACTGAGTGACCTTGAATGTGTGGACCAGTCTGACTCAGTGTCCATGTTTTGCCACTCTATGTCATAAGGGGCAGGACGCACTCGTTCAAGACCTTCGACTTGAAACATGTCGATACTGGAAATATAAAATAATGTAAGGGACATTTTGTCGAAAATGAATTATATATTAAAACTATAGGTTTTATTGATATTTTACTATTTTAGCTTAAAAAAATGAAGGAATTTAAGAAACTTTGTCCTAGACACTTTTTACATAAAACATAATAGTTAAAAAAGTTATCGTTAGTTTTGTAAGAAAAATACCCTATTTTTGCTCTCCTAAAAACCTTAGTTTTGTCCCTTACGTTATTTCATATTTCCAGCATCGATGTACAGAGGCCAGCACATCAAGCTACCCGAAACTGTCAGATTTTCCCAATCAACTTTGAACCTTATGCTTTAGCGCTAAAGTTGAAAATCTATTAAAGAAATCTGACAGATTGCAGTAGCTTGATGTGCTGGCGTCTGTACATACATTCAAATTTTACCATAAATTAAATTGGAATTATATGTTCCTTGAATTTGCACAGTAGTATTAAAAATACTAGTCTTAGGACTAAACATAACCATTTATTTCAAAATGCTAATCTTTTTTCTGGACGTGTTTCAGTTCAGTGGCAATGGACAGTACTTCTTCAACATGGACGGACCAGAAGACGATCAAGGAAAGAGAAAGAGAAAAGGCAGAGATGACAACTCTGAGAGGAAGAAGAAAGAATTTGACCCAGGTAGTTGTATACTAACTTGAAAAGATAAATATTCAACCACATTTATTGATTATCTTTAGCTTTAGCTTTCGTCCTAACTCAGGTTACCTGTGTGGTCTGGTCAGGTCTACCTGTGTGCCAAATATCATCGAAATCCGTTCAGGAATTAAGGCTTGAGAAGGTAACAGACAGTTACTTTCGCAATTATAATATTAGTAGTATGGATTGTAACCGCATAGTGATGATTAAATATTATTTTAAATGTTTATTTCGTTTAAACATCGTATGCTATGTAAATTAGTTAGATACAAGTGAAACTAATAAAAGCATGTTAAAAACAGTGTAAACGGTAAAGATTTAAAACGTTAGATTAGTCCGACCCCCTCGAAAAATGGTCACGTTTCTGTTTCGTTGACAATGACATTTGAAGTACCATTTATACTACGGTCTCGCTCACTCATTCTAAAAATAGTATGTATCGTTCCATGCGCTATATGTGAGCTCACTTTTCTATGTATGTACACTTTCGAGCGACCTTAGCGGGCTGAGGGCGAATCTATCAATTTAAATCTTTGGTACAGCCCAATTCAAACTTGATGGCGGCTCAGAGCATGAGGCGAGTTGTTGCGCAGTAACTAAGGGTGTGTTTCCACTGAAGCTGAGCTGGGCGAAGCGGAGCAAAGACGTCCAGGAATCAACTAATCACAATGGTTGAAATCCTCATCGCGTCACTCGTCTCGTCTGTGATTGGACGATTCCTACACGTCTCCGCGCCGCTCCGCCCAGCTCCGCTTCAGTGGAAACGCATCCTAATTCACCTGTCAGCGTGCCCTTCAGGTGAAGGTGACAGGTGAAGTGCGCTTCTCCACCCGCTCATGGTCAGTACCTTGAGCGGGTGGAATTGCGCACTACAGAGCCGCCATAAGTTTGAGGCGAACTATGAAAGATTGTTCTTTTATGTCAAACATCAATCAATTGAACAGAGGACTCAGTATTTATACAGAATGTTATTTCCTATTTCAGAATCTTGCTGGTTCTGTTTGTCTTCCCCATCTGTGGAGAAGCATCTAGTAATAAGTGTCGGTAACCACTGCTACCTAGCATTAGCTAAGGGACCGCTGACTCCTTACCATGTCCTTATTTTACCCATCACACATCACCAAGCTAGCACAAGAGTGAGTTAAATATTTTATTACACTGTTTGCAAGTTACAACTTTACAACTTTTACTATGGGACCAAACCTGAAATCGCAAAAAAAAATCAGCTGTTCCCTACATTTATGTTCGTACGAGTCGTCAAAATGTTGGGAACAGCTGATTTTTTTTTTCGCGATTTCTGGTTTGGTTCCATAGTAAAAGTTGTTCATAATGATGAGTACAATGACCTCTTAAGAGGTTGTTGGTGTTTTACGAATAACCCTGTATAGGGTCGAATCAAATTAGCTAGCGAAACTCTGCATACGTGATTAGTATCGATATCTATACACGATGAAATAAAAATGATTTTGTTTTATTTTTGGGGCCAATGACTCCTGGTAGTGTTTTTACTTGCAGTTTGAGTTGCGAAAATCTGTTTTCTTTTGGTTTATCGTAGATTTCGATATCAATCTCGTCAGTGAAGTTTACATATAAATACATTTTCTACATTAATTCAAGTGGCTTTCTACACTAATAGCGGTCGATGGCCATGAAAAAAAAAACTTTTTTTTTTTTACTTTATCATATTTGAACATAATGTATTTATCATATTTGAACCCATCACGTTTGCGGAGTTTTGCTAGCTAATTTAATTTGACCCTGTATTTATTTGACTAATATTATCTTGTTGAGTCTGTCCCAGTGTTTGAGAAAATATTACCTTTTCTGGTACCTACATTAAGGAGTGTTCTCTTTTTATTTTCTTGCCTGTCTTGGCTCAGCGCCAAAGAGTACCGCAGAGCGGAGATTTTGCTGACATATTTTTAATATTAATATCATAAAGTTTAAACAGGGCTGAGTGCGCACTCTGGCGTCCCAGAGTTTGCACTCAGCCCTGTTTGCACAAGAACAGTTTTATAATTTGCATCGTATTCTTACGACTTTGCACTCAATAAAATCTATTTTCTATTTCTCCTTTACTAGGTATGCTTCTCCTGGCTTCAGTTTCACTTGTAATTTATATAATCCTCGCTTTCAGTTACCTGAAGAAATAATTGACGAGATAAAGAAATTCAAGGAGGCTTTGAAGAAGCTCTATGGTTCAATGGATAAATATGTTGTGTTCTTTGAGCGGAACTATAAGACCTCACACATGCAGATACAGTGTGTGCCTGTGCCACGCTCTTGTGAGTCGCAGATTTTGGAGATATTTCAGGTAGGACTTTTTGTATTGAATGTTAAGTATAGACTGATATGGGTGAAATACAATTTTTATAAATTTTTAAGTCCCCTATTGAGTCATCTTTTCTGTAATAAATTAACCTTCAAGCAGTCGCGCGGCGTCGAATCGACCGCGGTTCGATCGATTCTCGATACATTTATGATGCCAAATTGCTTATAAATCCAAAGAAATTAGAATATTATTTTGATTTTATAATTTTCTTTATGTCCTAACATAATGATAATGTGATAAATACAAAAAATATTAAATAATTAGTGTTTTAAATCCCTGAAATATCCTATAGGTCTTTTAGGTTACGCGCGACCGCTGGGGTTACAAATGACCGCGCGACCGCTTGAAGGTTAAATAAGGTCAAGTATTCTTAGATCGAGTTTTTTTTTGTCAATAGTAATCTAAACTGTCAGTCCAACTGCTTCGAGTATTCTCACTGACTAGCTGCGCCTCCCGGTTTCATTCGCATAAGTCTCGATCCCGTGGGAATATCGGGATAAAAAGTATCCTATGTGTTAATCCAAGTCATGGTCATCCAAATACGTTCAGCCGTTTTAGCGTGAAAGCGTAACAAACAAACATACAAAAAATCTAATCTTTCCTCGTTATAATACATATTTATATTAGTTTAGATATGCTGTGGCGATGATGAAGATATCCTAAAGTGAACATCTTTCCGCTGATTTTTTTAATATTTTCAGGATGAGGCCGGTATAAACAGTATCCAGATGGAGGTTCTCCCTCCGTACGCCGACATGCAACAGGTGGCGATGCCGGGCGCGCCCTACTTCCACGCAGAACTACCCTCCGGCGATCAGATATACGCCAAGACCAAGCAGCACTTCCCATTGCACTTTGGAAGGTAACAACAGAATAATTATCATAAATTGAATCCAATAGCTAGTTCCACAAGATCCAGTTTCGATCGATCGTGGATACTTTCGCACGAACCGTTTTAGGAAACCCGCGATCCTGTCGCACGCTCCAGTGTAAATTCCCGTTTTAGATAGATCGATATAGATTCAGTTGAACACACGCTCGTTATGAAGCTGCAATTAAGTTGAGTTGAACACAAGCTCATTATGAAGCTGCAATTAAGTTCAGTTGAACACACGCTCGGTGTGCAGCTTCATAATGAGCTTGTGTTCAACTCAACTTAATTGAGGCACCATTAAGCATTGTCAAAAATTTGACAGCGCTCGATTGTCCGCTCCACCGCGTGTGCTCGTATCGCGCAACACGTCCACTCCGACCGCGCTCCTACACGGAGAGAAAAATCTTAGAAAAACTGTGCTGTCTCATAATCTGAGTGCATTTGAGTGGTAATGGAAAAATTATCGTGCTAGCACAGTAAAAATTTCTATGCTGCAAAGTAAAATTTATTGGACTAATAGTGAATTTTTCCCAATCTCCCTTAGAAAATTTTCTGTAGATGTCACTTGCAATCACTTTATAGTGACGAGTAAGGTAATTTTTCTAAGAATTTTATTTATTTATTTAAACTTTTCGGACAAAAGGTACAAAAGCGGACTTAATGCCTTAGGCATTCTCTACCAGTCAACCAAGGGTGGTGAAGAGATTAGATGGCAGGTGCTTTTTTTTAATTTTCTCTCTGTGGCTGGTATTGACGTTTCGTCAATTATACACTGCTACAAGAATCTTTTGGTGCTCAGATGACGTTCGATAGCACAACATTAATTGTGCAACGGAGGCGTTAATTCCGATTTTGGCGCTATAGTGTGGCAGAAATAATATCCTTCAAACTAATAATAGTCAAATAGAATTTTTGTAAAATTTGTTTCTTTTTTTATTTTATGCATTAAGACTTAAGAGCATTCACACGAGTCCACGGCCTCGCCCTGTCTCGTTGTTATTTTGAACTTTTTATTTACTGGGCCAATTTCTTTAACCTTCAAGCGGGCGCGCGGTCAATTGTAACGCCACCGGTCGCGCGTAACCTAAAAGACCTATAGGATATTTCAGGGATTTAAAACACTAATTATTTAATATTTTTTGTATCTATCACATTATCATTATCTTAGGATATAAACAAAATTATAAAATCAAAATAATATTCTAATTTTCTTTGGATTTGTAAGCAATTTGGCATCATAAATGTATCGAGAATCGATCGAATCGCGGTCGATTCGATGCCGCGCGACTGCTTGAAGGTTAAAATCGATATTCGCGTGTTCTCCAAATACGAATCTATTGTCAGAATTAAGAAAAAGTGACCGTTGCACGTGTTACCGGCTTTGATGGCCCTGACTGGCTCGTTAGTCTTCTAGTCGCAAGCGCTACTGCTAAGCATGGTATGGATGGTAGCGGGACCTCGGTTCGATTCCTAGGTCGGACGAGGCTTTTTCTATCTGGAATTTCTCAGTAGCAGTCCGGAGTCTTGGAATTGTGTCCGGTTGATGGTAATAGGCTCACCCCCTATTAAATGGGACTTATACAACGTGTAACGTTAAATGCGCAAAACCTGAAAATAGTTTGATCAGAATAACGAGCAGAATTAATTGAACCACTTTTTAATTTACGTCACATTTTTCAAAAAATGTTCATTAAAAACGTTGCCGCGTCTATTTATTAATAGGTCAAGCAAGCCAATATCAGCGCGGCGCAGCGGCCCGGTGACGACTCCTCCCTCGATAAAGCGTCGTCGCAGACGCAAGAAACGATCAGCATGGCCAGTAAAACTAAAACAGCACATAAAACCTTTACAATTTTTTTAATGACTTATTTTCTCTCTGGAATAGGTCAATTGAATTAAAAATCCGTTGGGGTGTCTGAGTTTTTGCGCATTTAACGTTACACGTTGTATAACAGCTGAAATGTGGGTGTGCAGACACCAGCACATCAGGCTACTACAATCTGTCAAATTTTTTTAATAGATTTTCAACTTTATCGCTACAGCATTAGGTTCAAAGTTGATTGGGAAAATTTGACAGTTTCGGGTAGCTTGATGTGCTGGCGTCTGTACAATAAATGCACCTCTGCCCAACACTTTGGGGTAACAAGGCGTCGTATTATGTTATGCGACTCATCATCATCTGCCTAGCCTTTTCCCAGCTATGTTGGGGTCGGCTTCCAGTCTAACCGGATGCATCGTGAGTACTAGTATTTTACATGTAGTGACTGCCTATCTGGCCTCCACAGCCCAGCTACTGGAGCTACTAGGTAATACGATACCCCTTGGTAAGATCGGTTGTCCGACTTTCGGGCTACAGACGACCCGTAACGACTGTCAAAGATCCACGAATCGCCAGTATTATGTTATGCGACTGACCCCTATTTATTCTATTTCATTCAGGGACGTATTATCATCTCCACCGATCCTGAATTGCGAGGACAAAGCCGACTGGCGACAGTGTCAACTTACCCGAGAAGAGGAAGAGGAACACGTGAAGAACTTCAGAGAGAAGTTCCGACCCTTTGACTTCACGGCCGATGCGGATAGTGACAGTGATTGACATAAAATTGACGAGTTAGTCTCTTACCACGCGCACCGACTACCAGAAAGACGCCACGGTGGAAGTCGCTGGCTACTTGGTAGTGAATGTAGACGCAGGCATTCTGGTACATGGTCCCGGTTTGTTTAAATGCAGCACTGCAATTGCGTTCATACACTTTCTTTCGCGATCCGAAGGATTTTGAAGGAAATTCCTAATCCATTGCCTTGCATGTTTGAAAAATTCGCCTGCTCGACAATGTAAATCGCGCCATGAATGTGGTCGAATTGTCAAAATTAAAACCATTGCAATTTTTAGTGTGTCACGCAGTAACTTGTCGGAACCCAGTGCTGATAATCCGGTAGCCGGTGTGAGAGAGGCTTACGATTTACGTTAGCTAGACTGACAGACAATTTTAGTTTAGATGCAAAAAGACTCAGTTTTTAAACATTCGATGTTTTACACAGTAGTTAATCTATGTGTGTGGTTTTCATAGCTGTATATGTGGTGTTGTTGTAGAACTCTGTCAGTGTCAAAAAGTAGTTTGATAAAGTATTTTAATGTTTTAAGCAATATCAATGTCTCAATATCTAGACAAATGCTTTAAGAGTACTTGCAAATTGTGCAATTTTGTGTAAAAACTGATTAATGAGTAAGGTAGGTAAATTAAATAGATTAAGTCAAATAAATGAATTTTTATTTTCGTTCACATCATACTGTCCTAATAACTCATTTGTTTGCATTATAAAAACATATCTGTAACAACATGATTAACTAACCCTTATAATATATTCGTGTATTCATTTATATTAACAAAATGTTTAAAAATGATATGGTACATTGACTAGAATTCAGAATGATTTAAGAGTAAAGTTATGATAACGGTTTTTTTGCTCCTAAACTTGAGATAATCAAATATACATATAAGAAAGAATAATAAATTATAAGTACATATAAAATTATATTTGGACAAAATGTGGATTTTCAAGGACCTTTTGCGTCTATATCGTCCGTTGATTGTGAATATTTGATCAAAAGTCTATATTTTTTGATAATTTATCTAATTTTTGTATCTTGCTGACCATTTGTTATAAATTTTCACCATTCCCAAATATTTGAAATTCAATATCTTGATGCAAAACAAAAAAAAAGTACATAAATGATTGAAACATAACATTGTTCAAATCATTACTTTATGATTACTAAAAAAATCTACATTGTATTATTGACTAGCATTAGGTAATTGTGTCTAGATTATATAAAATAGATCTCAATTAAATATAGGGCAGTCTTCGTTGGAATTACTAAAGAGTGTTAACGTAAACAATTGTAAATTATTATAAATCCACACAACTCACTAGAAAACATTCTGTTAGTCGAATACAAACGCAGTTTGTCTGTCAACACTCGTAAACTATACCTACCATATGATACCGTTAATAATGTACATACAAATTGTAACTTTCTGCCGTATTCACCAAACTATAGGTAAGTGTATTGTCACATGTTACTGTTTACTGAGGATTGTATAATACTAACGTTTCATTAATTTACATCGATTATAATGCATGAATTGAGGAATATCGACCGCTTTGAACGCGCACTGGTGAGCAAATGCTATTCCAATGCAGTCCTCTGTATATTATAATACAATAGGCATTTTAGGTAGGTTCCACATCATTGTCAACAGTACAAGAAGCAAGTATTCTTGAATCAGAAAGGACAGGAAAACTAAATATAATTACAATTTTATCGTTATCCAAGCAGTCTCCGAAAAGTGATTGTTTTAAGCTTAGTTGGGAGGTTCAGTTAAATTTAGTCATAATTTAGTCTTACGATGTCTGTGTAACGTTGGCAAATTTGTGTAAATGGTATACTGTATACAGTTAATAAGTATATTCTTGCATACTTAACAGATTATGCGGTGATTCACTGTTGGCACATCAACAAACGCTTATCATAATCCTAAGATATAAATAGTTACTTGAAAAATCATTTACACACTCCAAAACCTTAATGTTATAGACAGTGATAAGATTTGCCAATGAAAACATTATTGTTTTCATAAACTTTACAACAATCAAACAATTCGTATTTAATTAAATATGGGATATAATTACACAATTTCATCCGTAACTAGTTTTAAGACTTTTGGTCAATAAGGCATTAAGTTTAAAATATATATTTTTATTTTAATTATTGTTCTCCCTTATTTTTTATATTCGATAGTCATTAATGTGTACTTAGCATTAATTACATTAATATTTACACAACGACCAGAGGTTTTAGAACCTACAACTTTAACAGCGTTTAAAGCCGTTTGTTTTAAAATACTCAGTTTCGGAGTACAAAAAAGATTAATGAGTTTCACTATTATACGTGGCACTAAAGAATAAATATAATTATATTGGCTAAACCTATCTATCTACACTTTATGTACACGTCTAGCAATATGGAAGTTTTATGGAGTTTGGCAACTGTTTTGTAAAAATATTACATGCAAAATGTCAACCAATAAACAGTCGCAATATTAGAAAATGGAAGATGCGTTTATTAACACGTGGTATCGAAAGTTTCAGAGCCGTTGAGACGTTTTGCCTAGTAAGAACTCACCAATTTCATTGAGGTTGTAGTTATTTTCGCCCAGTTTTAAATTGGTCTAAACTCAAAATACGTACATATATGGCAGTGTTGTATTATAATATTTGTACCGTTTTATATTTAAAAGTATTATAATTATGTATTAAGTCCAACTATTTCAGTAGTGCAGATTTGTTCAACAAATTAACCCGATTGACCATGCCTTATTACCTACTCTCATAGAGTAACAAAACCTTTATCCCAAAAAGTATCTACATAGATACAAGACTATGACTGAGAATACGACTCAAAATCATTCATCTTAGTCTTTTCAGTACATTTGGCTGTCACTGATGGCGCCACTAGCGAACGTGTGACAGCCTAGCCGCTGTCAATTTAACGCATTCTGATTGGTCGTATATACGGCGGCCATCTTTAATAGTGCCGTTCCTTTTGTTCGTTATTTTCAAACGTTGATCTGGAAGGCTTCCCTGGTGACTTTGGGGTCGTGTGCGGTATGTGCGGGGTGCGGGTGAGGTGCCCTCTTGCGTCGATGATGTCCCTCGCACTCCGTATCGTCGGAGAACCGAGACGGTGGATGAATGTGCTCGTTGAAAGACGGGTAGTTTGATATACTGTGAAGGGAATAGTTATATAGGGCAACGCTGTAGATTCGACAACTACTAAATAAAATAATTTTAATTTAAAAGTGTAAATATATAAAATAAAGTAAAATAATGTGGCAATCTGCGAGTTTCCTCTAGTTTAGATTGACCTCTTTTAGTTGATAGTTTTCTTTTTTTTGTATATAATGTTGAAAATATTCTGAACGTCAGAATATAATTAAATAAAGTAAAATGTATATTTTAATGTGTTTTAACGAATACACCTTGTTATATTTGGCATTGGTAAAGACAATGACATTTTATTAGCAACAAAGCAACAATAATTAGCGCAATACTCATGGAATAATAGTATGTTTTTGTTTGGTTAGATCCACTAACCACCCAAAAGAAACAATACACTCACAACATTAGGATCACTTTCATTTTGGAATATAGGTATGTATCTGGCAATGGATCGGGATATTATGCTTTGTATGAATCTCAGAGGAAAGTAGATAATGCAAGATATCCAATCAACCAAGACGTCTCAATTTAATTTCGGAGCTGAAGTTTTCGTGGGTACACGTAATAGGTGAAATGTGACATGCAATATGCAACGCAACATAAAATGTAATCATAACTAGGCGACTTTGCTTCAACGTGTTTTACATTTCTTGTTACATTCCTTATACAAATTTAGACGGCATGTTCGTTTCAACGTTTGTAACATTTCATGTTATATTGTGTACCCAACATTAGAAAGTCTTTTCAAGATATCGATTTTGATTACATCACTAGCACTTTTTGCTTTTTTGCTTTATGCACCTTCCTGTACTACTAAAACTAAAATAAAAAAGTAAGTAAGTAAACATCATCTACTGCTCACAGTGTCTACAGGTACCTGAAGGTAGTCTCGTCGTTGTGGCTGCTGTAGCCCGAGGAGGAACGCACGTGTCTCTTGCCGAGCGCACCGGCCTTGCCCTTGCGCGAAGGGAAGGCTTTGCGGACCACGCCGCCTACAGAGTTCTCTGATGATGATGATGATTCTTCGCGTTCTACGCTAGGATCTGGGAGATGGTTATATTATAAATAAACATTATTTATCTATGCCACGGACTAGAAAAAAAAGAAGGACTCCGCGCCACGCATATCGAAAGTGAAGCACAGTAAGGGTGCCGGACCGTTTGTACAAACGTGCTTCACGCACACATTTACATCATAGAATGCCGGCCGGCCGCCATTACGCGACAAGACGGCGTCTTTGTAGGTACTATTTACGTGAAGTAATAAAATAAATTAATGCCATCTTGTGTTTTGAAAACGTGTTAAAATAATTCTACATCCCAGAAAAACTGTCAAGGAATAACATATCACAGTTAAAGCACAATTTTACATGTTGATTTATTGTATTTTTGACATTTTAAAATCATTACTATTGGAACACAAAACGTCAACAGACCTATAAGTGTTGTCAGAAAATAAATGGGTAAGTGTCCCGAGAGATTGGGTAATTTTTTTTTTGTGTTTATTGTCATTTTTTTGCAAGTATTGACTATGATTATTTTTATAGATTTCCTACAGCAAATCATTCATGGAACAATGATTGGATTATAATAATAAGAAACTACAGATGTGAAGACCATTGGGTTCCGTCGAAAACAAGCGTGATATGCTGTATACATTTTGATACATATCATCAATTGGCGAGGGTTCTTAGATTGGAACGGATTAGCGTCATGCTTTTGTAATGTTTCTTGGATCGATAAAGAATGCAGTGCGGGTTAGTGAGTGTTTGTATGTGTTGTGAAGATTCTGATTAAATCATTTGAATAAATATTTCAGTTTTATTTTCTACAGAACGTTAAATAGTTTTCTTATTATAAGTAAAATACACCTTGTGTGTTTTAGGTAAGTAAGCTTTAATACCCATCCCCCTTTCTTCCTAATAGGTAATTCAAGACGATCAATTGAATTACGTATTCTACAGCAGCGTTTTTCTAGTCATCCATACAAAATAAACACTTAATTTTGAGTTTTCACTAGTATATTTTTGTAATTTCAGTTAAGTGGACTTCTTATGTCGCTTTATTGTAATAAATGAATACACTGTCCAAATATTTAAAACATGGGGAAATTTTCATTCATCTGGTATCCCTCAAATCACGCACACATAGATCGGTACGGTGCTTCACTTTCGATATGCGTGGCGCGGAGTCCTTCTTTTTTTTCTAGTCCGTGATCTATGCTTTATCTTGCTCCATAATTATGCTGATCTGTAGTAGACCAGGTTTTCTGAGCATTCATGATGAGGAAATTTAGAGTCTAATGGAGGTTTGGCGATTGTATAAAACCACAGCCTTAAATAAGACATTCAGAAGGCTGCACTTTTAAAACAGCATCTATTTCTTGTCTCACAGCTGGGATGACTTCACGAAGCCTGTCAACTGTATCTAAATAACGTCACTTTTAGGTCTTAATATTTATAGTGCCAGTTACAAACATTGTAGTCTGAAGATACGCGAATATTTGGGTAAACTTGATTACGCAGACAGAAATACTTCTAGAGTACTTCAATAATAAAGAAATATGATGTAGTTTTTAAATTGGTATTTTTTTTAATTTGTATTTAGTAGTTGCCTACTATAAGTAGGATAGTATTGTTTCAAAAATTAACTAACTGTCTGTGTGTGTGTGGAATCAGCTGATCGCTTAGTATGGGGATGGCCTGAAACACAGGTTTTTATTAACCTAGCTCAGGCAGGTCGCCACAAGTTATAATGTCAGTACCAACGCACCTTTCATAGATAATTAAAAACGTGTAAACTGAACTACTTTTTATATAAGTATTTAAGCCAATCTGTTAAGAACCTGGTACTACTAAGTATTTATAAGTTTGTAAATGTATTACTTTGTAAAAGGACCTAAATAAATTTTTATTTTTTTTAACCAATGATGGGTGCCAGTTGCACCTTCGTGGCTATGCCTAAAAGTCTACGCATATTATTTGCCCTGCTTTGCCCTTTGTGGGATTAACAGAGTGTCGTCAACACAAACTAACATGAAGTGGGGTGCGCGGGCCTGAGCCGTGGCTGCGGCTCGCTGTCGGAGTGCGGCGCGCTGGCGTCGTCGCTGGCGTCGTCTTCATATTCTGTAATGGGCAGGTGCAGCGTTAGTATCTTCTTCACCTCCGAGTCCGTCGAGCCCAAGTTGTCCGACTCTGCAATGTTAAGGCGCCAGTCAGGTGGTGGAGAATAATGTGGTAGCAGTGAACACGCCACGAATGGGTGCTACGAAAGTGCGAATGAAAATTTTGGTTTTTGTAAACTAACCAGGGGTCCTACCATAATCATTTGCAGGATAGTTTAAGGGCCGAGCTGAGATGACAGTTGCCCCCAAACATGGTACAAAACCGCTTGAAATTTTTTTATTTTTATTTACCTGCTTTATGAATGTATGGTAGCCCCCCAGAACTGAAAAATGACAAAATAATATCCAGCATGATAGGATGAAACTTTCGTAGATACCCTGGTATTTGATTTTTGATCCCGTGTTTTTGTTTTCGTGGCGTAGTTCACAGGAAAGCACATGACATGACAAAAACATGGTTGATGTGTTAAATGGTTACAAATGGAGCTGCGTACGACAAATACTAAGGACGGGGCGCCAACACAAAGAAGCAGGAACGTTCAAACTAGGTCATGACAATGAGTGGACTACACACAAACCGAAAGGTATGTCACAATACATACTGTGTGCATGCTTACCTTTATAAATTACAACACCATTTACGCTCCCAAAGGTTGCATAAAAGGCGATCATTATGTCAAATTACAATTCAATTACTTAAACTTAAATGGGACAAAGTAAACTTAATTAATAGAAGGTGCAGTCTACGTAAAATAAAATGTAGCTAACTACTATATACTCTGTAAGCTGTTATACTGTGTATAGGGTTCATGGAAGGAGGTTCGTACCTTGGCTCTCTGAGTGCGGATCTCGGAGTCTGTTGCCTTTTCTTCTCACTTTTGTGTATTCAGGCTCTTTGCCCTGTATCAACAAATGAAATTATTATTTTGCGGCTTTGGATACGCAAATACCATGAGCGGGAGTGAAGAAGTACTGCGACGAAGTGCATTCGATTTTGATTGAAGCCATGATCAAAATAGACGAAGATAACAAAGAGCAATAGCTCAAATCTTTCATAATGTCTGTTTGAAATTCAAATAATAATTGTAGTGATACTTTGAGTCGGAGAATTAAAAGTGGGGGAGGCCCTTGGCGAATTTTATTTTATTTATTTATTTATTTTATATTTTTCGGAAAACTTACAGCTAGGCAAACCCAATATTTAGAGTTAATAATATAATGATGGCCAGTTACAAGTTTTCACAGATAGAATGTAAACCAATTAGAATTAATTAAGTCGGTAGTAGACAGTGCTACTTTCGCGTTTCCTTTATTAGTATACAATGCAAGGGCTATGTTATACTATCTAAAAGTGGTTGCAAAGAGTCTTCTTAATTTTAGACACGCTAGTATAAAAAAAATGCACATTAACTTCCTGGCAAGTTTCATTGTACCTACATACGGCTTTTTTCTCCAATGCAAAATGTCTGAGTTAGCGAAGTCTTCCAAAACGTTGATAAGATAGAGTAAAGTAGAACTGTACCTACCTTATACTTGTCATTCTGCTTAAGGTCGTGGTACACGAAGGAGCCCCTGACGGAGTGGTAAGGGCCGCTGTACACGTTACCGCTGTAGCTGCTCTCGCTGTAGGCTGTCGGCTTGGTGAGCTGGAACGTCGCGTACGGACAGATGTCTTCTATGTACTCTGGGGACAACGAAACGGCAGATGAGGATGGGATTTTATGAAAAGTGAGTGCTCTTTAATTCTGATTCAAATGTTCAACTTTTAACATGCTCAATTCAGTAAATGAAAAGGCTGGAAATTTAAAATTTAAAGTCTGAAATGTTACCATAACCCTACATTCCTACTCATATCGACAAACGAATTAATATACAAATACAAAAGTATTAAATCGGTTTTTTTCAGACTATTTTTCATGTTGCCAACTTAAGATTTTTAAACTATTTATAAATGTTTTTAAATATTCCATTTCCTTGTGCCACGACCAGGGCCGTCTTAAACTAGGCTGGGGCCCTTGGGCACACAAGAATTTGGGGCCCTTTTGGAAAGTAACAAAAGCGAATTATAATAACATTTTTTTACTAAGTATGACCATTTATCATAGGTAATGATATAATATGTCATTAATGATATTAGAACGCTGTTGGTTTTTTGGTTACGATAACGGTTTCTTTTGGGATTTCTGTTGAGCAAAATCTTCTATTATATCCTTAAAGTCAATTTTTTTAAGGATATGACTTTCGATGCACATAATACACAGACTCAGTCGTTCTTGTAACATTGTTGTTCGCAATTCATTTTTTATTCTCTTAAGCTTCGAAAATAACCGCCCTCCACTACAATTGGTAACCATTAGGCAAAGGAATATTCTTGTAGCAATTTCTACGTTTGGAAAAGTTTCTTCTATGTAAGGTTGAGATATTTAAATCCGCTGATTGCTTTGCTATGTTTTTTAAATATTGGCTTAAATGAAAACATTCTGTTTTGAGCTCATCTGCATTAATGTCTTCATGATAAAATTCTGCTTCCGGCTTTCAAAAAAGTTTAAAATGGTATCTGCTATATATTGCGCATTATGTTCATCTATAGGCAAAAACTGCAAAAATCTCTCAATAAGCTGTCCGTCTTTTACACGTCTTTTGTACGTATCTAACTATGAAACACAGTTGGTCAACGTGGGACAGATCTGGCGTAGAATCTACGCTCATATAAATTTAAGTTCTTTGACAATGGTTTTCAAAACTTGCTGTCCCATTTAATTAATAAATTAATTTGCTGATAAATATGATGTACAGACGCCAGCACATCAAGCTACTACAATCTGTCAGATTTCTTTAATAGATTTTCAACTTTATCGCTAAAGCATAAGGTTCAAAGTTGATTGGGAAAATCTGACAGTTTCGGGTAGCTTGATGTGCTGGCGTCTGTACTTTCTTTTCCACGATTGCCGCAGTTTTGTATGTGGTTAGCAAGAAAAGGATCAAAATCACTAATCAGTTCTAAGCATCCCAAATAATTCCCATCATTTTGCGATCGTAATGTCTCATTATCACCACGAAAAACAAGACTTCTTGAAGCCTACTGCACTGATTTCACTACTGCAACAATCCTCCTAAGCACATTTTTCCAATAGTTAATTTCTGTATTATATTGGGACAGCAACTCAGTATCAATTCGTCCAGTAGTTTTCATTCTTGCAACATAATCACATAACATCATAAAATACATGTGCTGTAAACTGTTCTCATGCTCTATCAATAAGTTACTTATATTATGCTTCCAATCTTTATATCCATTAGGAGAACTTAAATTATGTCCAGTACCAGTAGTGGTATTAAATAGACGGCAGCAATAACCTTATACAGATTTCTTTGCTGGTGAATAAAGGAGCCATTTTCTTTCTAAAGACTCACCATTCGTCAATTTACGAATAAAAATATTTTTAGTCAAGTATCTAGTTTTCGTTTTACCATTTGAATCTGGAAAACTTGTAGAAGTTTCGGAGAAGTCACTATTTTTAATTTGGAAAAACTCTGGCCCTTTTTCGAATCCAAATATCACGGACTTCTTCCGGTAAAATGTCGTCACAATAAGTACCAGGGTCAGGAGACACAGATACATTCTCTAAGCTTGCAGTTATTAATTCACAGTAGCTTGAAGTCGATGGTTCAGCATCTAATGTGTGTTTGTCATTTTTGTCACATGTAACCTCTTTTTCCTGGTGACATTCAGAGGTACTTTTGTCTTGCGGTGATGAGAATGAATAATCCCTCGGCTGTTTTGTTTCTTCAACCGTAAAAAACGAAGTGAGCTTTGGAAGTTTTTCCGTTATTTCTTTTTGAGCTATAACTTGTTTTCTTTTTTGTGAACCACTTAAACATGTTCTTTTCGACATAATTAAATAGGTAATGTTTAAACGAACAAATCAAAACTTCTGGTTATCTTACTCAATTTTAAATATCAAAGGAAACAAAATAACGCCACTCACTCCTATCAGACTGAAAGTTTCATACATCATTCGGGGATTCCCCCAACCATAGACAATGTCGACATTTATGTTAGGCCTTGTTTAGACGGTGCAGCTTGACTTTGGAATCGGAGGGATTGCGTGAGTGATCGCTAGATGGTGTACTTAGTAAATTAGGTACCGTCAAACAAGCCAACTTTGCCCGTTTTTTTAAGAAAATCGAATATATTACAAGTTTTTTCTATAGGACTTAAGTATATTTTTTCATTTACTACAACTATATGACCATATGCACGCATTTGCTATGTAAAATATTTAAAAAATTAAAATTTAAACCAAGATTTGTTCGATTTTGATGGTGGGCAAAATAATCCGGACTTTTAGCCAACATTGCCCACTTCGATTTTTGACGCAAATCAAGCTCTTATAAATACGTAGAAAGTACCACGACTACAATTTAAGGCAATCTTAACCTCAGTTTTAAAATACTGTTTGTAGTTTAAATATTTTCGTGATAAAAACAGTGGGCAATGTTACCTAGCGGTTAGTGCCCTTTTCCATACAAGGCCCAAAAAACGGTTTAAGATTTTAAGGGTTGTCACATTCCAGTAAAATGATTAAATAAATGTTATTTTCACTTTTTTACTCTAGAGAATTTTTTCTTAAATATTCATGCACCAATAACTTTAGAGCGAGTTTAGTTAGGGGGGATCCAAAATTACTAGAAGCTTGCAAGACTCTAACAATTTTATTTTCTTCTTCACTTGAAACTTGGGTGAAATTTTAATCACTGTTTTCCTCTTATGGGGTCATTGCACTCATCATTATGTACAACATTTACTATGGAGCCAAACCTGAAATCGTGAAAAATAAATCAGCTGTTCCCTACATTTATGTTCGCATAACTCGTGAAAATGTAGGGAACAGCTGATTTTTTGTGATGAGTTAATGATGAGTACAATGACCCCTTAAGAGGAAAATGGTGATTAAAATTTCACCCTGTATAAATTATACATCAATTGCACTAGGTACAGACGCCAGCACATCAATCTACCCGAAACTGTCAGATTTTCCCAATCAACTTTGAACCTTATGCTTTAGCGCTAAAGTTGAAAATCTATTAAAGAAATCTGACAGATTGTAGTAGCGTCTGTACTAATATATTTTATAACATAAGAAATTAAGTACTTTATTTTAAAGCCGTTAGTTAAGAAATATGTAATTGAGGTGTTTGATGTTTTGTTTCTGTGGTTTTGCGTTAATTCAACCTGTTACAAAATAACTAAAAGTGACAACCCTGAGTGCTTTTTGATAACGGGCAATGTTGGCATGGAAGGGTCTGAATAGTTTAGGGTAACTTTGCCCATCATTAAAAGTTTTTATTTATAAAGTCCTGAATAATGAAACTATATTTAAAATACTCAACAACTGATATTCTATAACATACAGTAAATACACTTACCTGTGTTTTCGCCATGAGATAAAATCCACAAACACTTTCCTTAGGAAATTTGCCCGCAAAAACATACACCGCACTCGACAAGTTCTAACAAGTTACTAAATGAACTTTGGAACGAATGCGTTAGATAGTTTTGCCACAAATATAATCAACTTTCCACCCATATAATAAATGTTGCCATAAAACTAAAATTGTTTCTTATATTAGCGGATTTGCTTAAAAATTGCTTTTAGGGCAAAGATACCTTGATTGGCAAAGTTGGCTTGTTTGACGGTAGGATGCGTTCGGAAATATTATTAATTAGTACAGTAGGAATAGGCGCTGTCATCGATA